>CM035415.1:151846237-152338737 GCA_020310875.1 Ceratopteris richardii
TCAGATGCATCATGTGATGAGATGAAGTACATCTCCCCACGAGAATAGGCTACCACTCCATGGATAGAGCGTCGTTGAACATCACTCCATCCATCCACCAACAATGATACTCCATTCCTTTCCCATGATTTCTTTATGCTCTCACATGCGGCTTCAACAAGCTTCTTCTCTTTCTCCAATAAAGTGGTGCGTAAGCTCTCTGAAGATGGAGGGACATAGTGTGCTCCATATTCACCTATCTTCTTTACCATGTCTTTGAAGTATGGTGATCTATGGAAAATGGTAAAACAAAAAAGATTCATAAGTAATGGATTATAAGTCATGAATCATGACATATGGAAGTGAACTTTGAACTTTGAGGTTTAAAACAAAACAATAGAATCAAGATAAGATTTTTACCGAGCCGCATTGAAAGCTATGTGGTCATGGTAGAAAAAACGTGCCACTGCCGTGTCTGCCTCCTCCTTCAATACGGGATTCCAATTTTCATGAAGTGTTTGTTGACGTGATTGACGTACATATGGCATCCCCGATTGTGTGGAAGAGGGAGTAGAAGTAGGGGTAGGAGTAGGAGGAGTAGGAGCATGAACCGGAGCCGATGAAGATGATGCTCTTGAAGTGGACGGCATAGAAGACCTCACAAATGATGCCGGGTTGATGGGAGCTTGTGATGCACGACGCGCATGAGTTTGGGCATCACTAATAGCAAGCTTGTTGAGTAAATCTTGCTTCTTCTCCGAAGTGATTGCGGAACAAAATCTTACTTCATGTCCACGTTCATGAAGTAAGTCTGCACGCACCTTGTTTGCTCCACCCGTTCGTTTGTAGCCACATAGCTTGCAAGTCCATGGTCTTGCACCACCTCCTTCTCCAGCGGATACGGGAGACTCCACCTCTTCCCACCATGTCCATTTGCTTGTAGAAAGCCTTCTCTTGGTGTTTGATCCATTTGTTCGCGATGAAGAAGCCATAGAGGGAGAAAAAACTATGAGGAGAAGGGAAAATATGAGGAGGAAGAGAGGGCTAAGAGGATAGAGTCTAGACACAAGAGAAAATCTCTTGAATATGCAAGTGTGAAGCTAGCTCAAGCATTCATGGCATATGCACAAAGGCTACATGCAAGGAAGCTTCAAGCAAGTCAAGTTGTGATGCTCAAGAGCTAAGATGGGCTCTATTTATGCTTGTAAATGAGTTGAGGAACCTTCTAGAGTCCCTCAAAAATAGGCGCTAAAACTGCCCTCGAAAAAGTTTTCAAAATCAAAATTTTCGGTCAAAAAAAATTTGGCGCCGATTTCTGCCGTCCCCGCCCGTCCCCGTTCAGTAATTGCAACACGATGGCGTCCCTGGGACGCGTCCCCGGGACGCGTCCCCGGGACGGTAGGCTGTGACAGAGCATGCATAGGGGACGTTTGGCGTCCCGGTTCACCGTCCCACCTTCAAACCACTTGGGGACGGCGTCCCGGCGTCCCTAGGACCCGGGGACGCGTCCCCTTGTGACTTTGATATATATATATATATATATATATATATATATATATATATATATATATATATATATATATATATATATATATATATATATATATATATATATATATATATATATATATATATATATATATATATATATATATGTATATATATATAGATATAGATATATATATATATACAAAATCCCCCAAAAGATATAAATGCACTGAAATGTTTCCCTCTTCTGATGAATTTACTAATGATCCATATGAACCAATCAAATGACAAAGAACCAAAAATGAACTTACTATGAACTAAGGAAGACTTTATCTTTCAAAGAATCCTCTTAAATTGACAACTTTTTGTACAAGCGAAGAGATTGATTGACGAGATTGAACTACATATGAGGATTGACTTGAGCAAAGACAAGAAAATCTAAACAAATGAGAGCAAACAGCATCATATTTTGCTAAAAAAGAAATATCTGATTCAAAATGAGGCATTCATATGATGTTAATGGTAGAATATTGTGGTTCATCTACTTCCAAAGCAAAATAGATATGAAGAATTTTGAACATGAAAGCTCAAAAATCACCATTTGAAATATAATTCAATTCACAAAAATTCCAAAAAAGTCATCATTTGTATACATAAAATCTTGAAAAGGAGTAAAATCAAGTACAAAAACTAATTTGCAAAGCATTTAGTTATAGTGAGCTTGTCTAAAATGATAACTTCTAATCTCTGAAATGGCATTTTCCAACTACATACCTGTTTAGAAGGAGACACCAAATTTGGATGATGGTGATGAGCAATAAATATTAACATGAAGATCACACAAAGACCTGCATAAGATGTTGTTAGACGTACATTCCACACACTATTTGAATGAGAAAGGCAAAGGCATAAGGGCAACAAAAATATAAATATCAAATTGAGGATAGACCATACCAACAATTGTTATAAGATAACTTCGAGAAAAGCCTTTTCTTTGTTGGCGCCATGTATCACCACCTTTGCGTCTCATTTTAAAAATGTTATGTTGCTTCATAAAATAAGATGCCACATGAAAGATCTCATTAAAAGAACCTTCATATTAACTCCAAAAAGATCTCAAATTCTAAGGCAGTGATGGGTATCATTCATTTGGATGTAATTGTGGTGCATGAACTGATCCACCTTTACAAATATCTGTAGCAAGTGAAATTTACATGAGTGGATAACTTCCTCTATAAAACTAAAAGAATTAAACAACTTTAAAGCCACATATAAAGTTGAAGAAATAGAAAATGGTTAGACATGTGGGGATTTGTTGGAGACATTTTCCATACATACGTTATAGCTTTGTATGCTATGAAACCAAAATTATGGATTAGTACAAGAAAGAGCATACAAAAGAGAGGGGGGAGGGGAGCAATTGCTCAAACAAAAAAAAAAAAAAAAAAAAAAACTTATAAAACATGCACTTTATAATATTAAAAAAAAGGAACCAAAAAAATATTTTCATAAGAGATAGATCAAACATTAAGAATTACATGCGGCACAACCTTTTATATTAAGCATTATATCTGATTGTTCCTTCTTTATCATTAGCACATCTTAAATTAGCCTCAAAATTAAAGACAAAAAAGAGAAAACAAGAGACTAGAAATACCAATAAAGTACTAGAAAACACTGCTAGACAAGATAAAGGTCAATGCACATTAAGAGAAAGCTTGACAAAAAAACGTTTTCACCTGGAACAAATCAAACTAAAGCCAACACAACTAGAAGCCCTTTTTGATGCAAGTACATCCCCAATCGTTTATACACCTTTATGCATTGATCTATCAGCATGTAGGTATCATATATGCATGCATCCATTACATAAATATGTACATCCATGAAGATGCACGTATGCTAATGGTTGTACATGTATGAATGTATATGGGACATTGGGATCACATGTATCCGAATGTATACATACATGTACATATGCAAGTGGATGTACATGCATGCATGTGCGGACATAAGTAAGCCCATGTGTATGTCTACATTTACATATGTAAATACTTACATACACATGTACATACATACATATGTACATATCTGTATGTATGTATGTATGTATGTATGTATGTATGTATGTATGTATGTATGTATGTATGTATGTATGTATGTATGTATGTATGTATGTATGTATGTATGTATGTATGCATGCATGCATGTATGCATGTGACTCAATGCATATTTGTACAATGTATGAGAAATTATATGCATAGTTGTCTGCATGCATGCATGCTTGCATGTATGTATGTAGGTATGTATGTATGTAGGTACATACGTACATATGTACGTATATACGTATGTATGTATGTATGTATGTATGTATGTATGTATGTATGTATGTATGTACATACGTATGTATGTATGTATGTACATACGTATGTATGTATGTACATACGTATGTATGTATGTACATACGTATGTATTATGTGTATGTGCAGGTATATCTGTGTATTTATGTATATTCAAGGCACTGGGACAACGATAGAGACAGATCCAGATATCAGCATGTAAATAGATACACAGATTTCCTTCCGCTTGAATTTCTTCTTTAAGATCTTTAGACAAGAGCACGAAGCAATATGGATCAAACAAAAAAATTGAAATAAATGAGTTTTTTGCCAAATTCAGCCTGCATTTCCCTAAATGTCCATGTAAAAGTTCAGACTACCTATCTTAATTAAAAATTCATGATATCTCTGTTACGTAATTCAATTGTTCACCAAACCCTGATGTTCTTAGAAGGTGGCTTGACTTTAATGAACTGAGCTAGAATCGACAGAGCCCATAACAAATTCAAAACGTTTTCTTAAAATGAGAGCTCAATAGATTACTCGCATGCGATTCATCATCCGACAAGGGAAGGGGAAAAAAAAATGAAACATCGGTCCTGGATAGATTCATCGATTTTGTGGTGGAAGCTAAATAATCAGTCTTTACTCTAACTGTCTGACTTGATTGTTAAGTCCAATGGTACAATTCTCGGATGATTAGATTAAGGTCCTGGGCTTTCTCGTGAATAGGGCTATACGAGCGAGGTATAGGACATGTATATAAAATTCATTGAGAACGTACTGAGTAGCTAGAACTGTAGATCCGATGGTAGTGGAGATCAAAGAAATATTTCCCAAGAGATGTAAAGAAAATTTCCATTGAACTCGGGACAGAATAGGATGGAGGGATCCATATCTTCTATTGTCGAATCGAACCATGATCCTGAACGTTGACTGACAGTAAAAAATAAGATTGTGCAGCCTATAGATGACAGAAATGACACCGCTAGATACCTACCACGATAAAAACTTCGACTTGAACCGCAGGCAGAAATGCGAAAATAAACATATGAGCAAAGACAGCAGTTTGCATTTAGTAATAGTCAGACCAACACATCTTTTCAAAAAATCATGCTCATATTCACGATTCCGTAGTGCTATTTCTTGCTCCAGAATGAACAAACTCTAGACAAAGTTGTCTGCTGGGATTAATTCATTTTATGGGACCCAAGGCATCTTCAACCCAATCACCTATTCACGTTCAAGTACGGAATTCGATCGGACTTCCTCGGAACGCATATACGTTCTCTTACTTCATTCGAAAAGCTCAAAAGATTCCTGCTTCGTGTACTGTTGTCCTTGAGCTTACACATCGTTCGAAATAAGGCCTTGAGACACTTGTATCTTGGCGGAATCGAAGAAGGCTTGGATCAGGATCAGGAGATTACCCGGACAGGGATAGACCACAGTGCCTGATCAAGAGTGGTAGGGATCAAGTTTGCCAGAGAATGTGGAAGGAAAAGGGCAAGTGACATTCCAAGCTTGGAAACGAAGCAACCACTCCTCCGGCAAATGACATTGACTTTCGGGACATATCTCGTGATTCTTCTACAGAAGCTTTTCCCCTCTCCAAGGAAGAGAAGGGAACGTTGATGCTCGAATGCGAGAAAGCCCACATTCGTTATGTCTGCAAGAAAGATATAAAGAGAACGTGGGTCATGCAGCCTCCAATCAGGAGTATAAAAACCTTATTTGAAACAACTACTTATAGGACTCTCATGTTAGTCACGATTCCCTCACAATGAATCATCGACCGGCCTCCACGATGCGCGTCTATCTTCCATGTTTTGCGCTCGCAGACATCTCATTCCAGCAACTCACATCAGAAGTCAGCAAGTGACAACATCGACGCTGTCATAGGAAGGATTTGAACCCCAAGTCCGGAGTCCCGACAAGCCACCGCGTACGACGTGGATTTGAACAGTGCTAGCTCGTTCAGTGATCGAACGAGCTAACGACGGTGAGTGTGCGCAGCGGAGACTCGAGAGTCAAAGAGAGAGTCGATGTTTTCTGTTATTTTATTTTTTGAGTTCGATCTTGATGTACTCTTTCTCTCTACTATTTTCATAGTTTTCAAATTTATTAAAGAATATCACACCTATTGAACACTAATTTTGTCACTTAATTGTTTTGTAATTGCACAAGATTGATTGAATTTTTTGGAACAATTTATCTTCTCATTGCAAGCTATCCTATTGATAATCCACACTATCTCTTTCGTAGAAAAATAAGAGTCTTAATTCGAAGTGTTATATATGTATTTTGAAAGTTAAAAAAAAAAAGAGAGAGAACTTTTAAACTTTAGGAAACAAAATAGATTGAGCTACTTTTCATCAATCAAGAAGTCACATGTCCGCTAAGCAATTGCATGTCTAGATGAATTGAGCCATTGACAAAACATTGGCTCAAGTGATGTGCAGAGTTGTGCCTGAGCTTTTCCATTCATTCAATCTTGAGAAACATGGTAAATTAAAGGATTAAAGGTGTTTCTTGTTGGCTATGAGCTTACCAAGAGGAACTTTTATCATCTTCTTATCTACACTTTTATAAGCAAAAGTGTCACAAAATTGCAAGTGAAGCAAGCAAACTAGCCAAATTCATATGAGTAAAGCATTGTTGGAAGCAGCCAGAGGCATAGAAGACGCGGAAGCATGTAACGACGGAGCAGGGAGCCAGTCGAATCTTTTTTCAAAGACTCATGTTTCAAATACTTTCCAAAAACCTCCAACAGTGATTTTTATCACTATTGTAACATATGTAACATAGAAAACCCCATTTTGTAATCCATAGCTCCATTTTGTGCAAGCCGAGGAGTCCTCGAGCTTGAGGAGCTTAGGTAGAATGAGCGTATCAATTTTCGTTATTTTTAGACACCGTTTACCCTTCCAAATAGCATCTAGGACCTAATTTTTAACTATGCCGGTCACTAGATGTGAAACCGGTCAAAACTAGTCTAGAAACTATAAAAAGAGCTAGAGAGCTCATTTTTGAGGTTAGCTTGTTTGAGCTTAGAGTTATCTTGAGCTTGTAATTATAGTGTTCTTGAGCAATAGAGCTAATTTCTCACCTTCCATTGTGTCTTGGTTGTCTCTTCGTAGTGTGTGTGTATGTGTGTGTGCATCTTTGTGCTTCTCACCTTCACTCTCACTTCATCTCACATTCACGATCTTCATATCACTCCTATCTCTTCCGCGGATTGACAATTAAGGAGGTGAAGCTTCTTAACGTGGTACTTACCATTGTGCTAGAGCAACACCAAATTTGGCGCCGTTGCCGGGGATCGAGTCTAGAACGAATGTGTGATGGTAAGAGTATAGCAAGAAGTAGCGTTGGAAGGTAAAAATTTCAGTTTTTGTTGTTGTTTTTACTTAGTTTTTAGTGTTTTTCACCTCCCCCACACTCCATCTTCATCACCGCATCATCATCTTCATCTCCAAAAAAATCAGAAAATTCACCATATCCACCCATTCTCCTCATTTCCCCTCATTTGTGCATGCGAGAGAGTGAGAGAGAGCTTTTGTGCTTGCATGTGCTTTTGTTTTCTTGAGTTTTCTTGCAGGTATAGAGCTCCAGTGCATCAGGAAAGCTTGGAAAAGGTAAAATTTTCAGTTTCTGTCAGAAATTTCCGACTGTGTCAGACCATCGCGATGGTCTGCAAAGTTCGGATTTTGAGGAAGGCGAGTACACCAGCGTGTAGAGCACACTTGCGCCTCTAGGAATCCATACTTGCATTGCAAAAAATCATACTTTGGTGGACCATCACGACGGTCTCAGACCATCGCGATTGTGTCACACCATCGCGATTGGCTCACGCCATCGTGACGGCTCGGCCGGACCATCGCGACGGTCTCACGCCATCGCGACGGTTCATTTGGACCATCGCGATGGTTCGCGGACCATCACGACTGTTCGGTTGACCCCACACCATCGCGATTGGCTCACGCCATCGCGCCGACGGTGCCACGTGGCAAGTTGGACCATCGCGACGATACCCTCAGACCATCGCGACAACTCAAATTTTGGACCATCACGATTGGCTCATGCCATCGCGCCCGGACCATCGCGATTGGCTCACGCCATCACATATGTGACCATCGCGACGGTTCACTTTGGACCATCGCGATTGTTCACGTTGACCGTTGACTGACGCCATCGCGATTGTCCGCCTGATCGAGCCATCGCGACGGTTCACATTCACGCCATCGCGATTGTCCGCCTAATCGAGCCATCGCGACGGTTCGCCTTCACGCCATCACGATCATTCACGTCTAGACCATCGCGACGGTTCACACTCACGCCATCGCGATTGTCCATTTCACGCCATCGCGACAGTTCGCTCCATCGGACCATCCCGATTGTGCCACGCCATCGCGACGGTTCGCCTGGACCATCGCGACGGTCCCAGACCATCGCAATTGTCTCACGCCATCGCGATTGTCCACCCCAAACGCAAATTTTAGGGTTTCATTTTTTGGCCAATTTTGGGGCTATTTTTGGGAAATTTTTGGGTGATTATACTCATAGGAGACCCCTTAGCTCATATTTGGAGAAAAACCTGTTTGTCAGTTTTTACCCCTGAGGGCCTGAACGGTCATAACTTTTTCATCCGAAGTCCGTTTTTTGAGTTTAATAGCTCGTTAGAAAGCTCTTTACGAGTACTACGTGACCTCAACTATTTTTTTCTTAAAGGATACGTCTATTGTTAGATAAGCTATTTTGAGGTTGACCTAGTTTGGGACTAGAAAGCTAGGGGGCAAGCATTAAAAAGTTGGGCAAAAGGGAAGGGACTTAAAAGGTGTATATACTCAAGTGCTTGATCATCCAACTGTGAATTGGTCTAATATTGAATTTTTCCAGGTCTAGCAAGGGCAATCAAAGACAACCAAAGCAAGGCAGTGAAGGGCATAAAGCTTGGGAAGCACGGCTTCTTGGGCATCAGAGCAACCAGAAAAGCTGACTCGAGGTTGGAAGATTACTCAACCCCCTCAGTCAATTCTTAGCTTAGGATAAACGGTAGTATTGTGGATTAAAGACGATAGGAACGCCTCAAGTTCAAGAGAATTAAATTTATCAAGTCCAAGACTAAAGATAAAGGTGTGTGACACGAAAACCTAAAGGAAAGAACATAAGTCTGACGGAACGAGAACTCAAAGTACCACAGAAAGTCGAATTCCTGACGCATACATTAAGACAAGAATCTAAAGAAATCTAAAAAGAATCAAGAAAGTAATAACAAAGAATCATTGACGATCTGAGCGTGTACTGAGTGTGCAAGGAAGAAAATTAATGAACCTTAGATCGGGCAAACATATAGGCAAGTCAGACCGACGAAGCCTTAGATCATCAGAGGCAAGTGTAAGAACTACTGCTCGATCGTGGGCTCAGCAATTGAATAGTAATTACCCCTACGAGAGCTCAGACACTAGTGATTCAGAAATGGCATTTAGCACAGACAGACCAGAAGGAGGGTCGAATGTAGCCTATTTAGAAAAACCAGAAGGACCCTATAGGACTCAACTAGAGTTTCTCCGAACCAACCGATTAGGTGCTCGCATCTATGAGGATGGTTTGCGAAGGCAAGTGGTGCAAATGCACAACCCCGATCAACCCATTGGATTGGAACGTCCAGTGGTGAAATTTGAGAGAGACGCGTACATAGACAAAGAAGGAACAATGTACATCTTAAGTACGCAGCCAAACAATACCAATGAGTTTGGCGTGATTCAGATAGAGACGGAAACTAAATCTCAAGGAAAGGAACCATTAGAAGAACCTAGAACACCTAGAGGGAAATCTGTACTGACACGAGTACTAATCCCAGAATGGATCCCTCAGGACAACAGAAGCATAGAGTTGTTTGTAAATAAAGAAACTGATGAAGCCTTTTGGAGATACAAGACAGAACTACTTAGTGAGGTAGGTATCATCACGATATACGAGTTCAAGGACCCGGATACACCTGGAAAGGTTGTATACCTGGATGAGACTTCAGAAAGAGTCTTTGTGGTGCCTGACCACGCTAAAAACACATACACATGGAGAGGTGAATTGGTATTCCCTCCATCTAGAACGAACATGAATACAAGTCAACAAGGGGCAGGAACATCATCAGCCCATGGAAATCAAAGAGAGAGAAATAAAGAGAGACCCGAAGTAAGCTTCACTCATCCCATAGGGAGAGATAGAACAACCACGGACACTAATAGAGCGGATAGACAAAGAGATCATGGAATACCAGGTGGTAGTGATGATTTTCCTCTACCTAGACCACGTGAACATGCAAGAATGTTAAGACCCACTCAATTAGTAAAATCAATGAAGAATTATTTTGATGGGACAGAAGATCCCTATGACCATGTCGCAGAATTCAAGCAAGTACTAAGAGCAGAACAAGTTGAAGACATGTTCACGCAATACAATGCATTTGGACTAACGTTAAAGAATACAGCTTTAACTTGGTTCCAACCTTTGCAACAAAGGCAATTTAGAGACATCCATCACTTTTTAGAGTCATTCATCACTTAATTCTCTAAAAGTGGGATTAGACATGACACGTCTTTGTTGATTCATAGCTTTAAACAAACCCCTCAAGAAACAGTAAGACTGGCAGGACGTAGGTTTAGACAATATGTTGAACGATGTCCAATGCAAGAGCTACCCTCACAGGCCAAGAAAGTGTCATTGTTTCTAGATGGCTTGTTGAGCTCTAAACTACGCTCCTACGTGTACCTAAAAGAACCCAAAACGCTAGAGCAATGTGTAAGAATTTGTATAGACATTGAGGACAACTTAGGAGACGAGTTGGAACTCTCAAAGGTCTATAAGGACTCAGACTGTTCATCTCTAGCATCCACAAAATTGTCTAACTCGATAGAAGACCTAGCAGAAAAAGTGGCCCAGAAACTAGGAGTTTCTAGTAAACCTAGGGTACTAATGAACAAGCGTTGTTACACCTGTGGTGGTGATCATATGGCAAATGTGTGTCCCAATGCACCACAACCACAAGCCAACCCTAGTGGCCAATACTGTACAATTGAGAGAAGATACACGAATCATACGACTCAGGACTGCCCATACAACAAACAGACCGTGAGACAGAACTACCCGCAAGCATACCCGCAGCCAGGTAGGTATCAAGGCCAATACAATGCTCAGCCTTATTACTATAGGCCTCCTCAGAACTACCCATACCAGGCTCAACAGAGACCTCAACCTGTCTTAGCTCAGCAGCCACCCCCACCAGCGAATGTCATCTCAGTCAAATACGCTGCTGTAGAAGAGAACCTAAGTAGGGCTTTAGTGCCTTCTTCACCTTTGATCACAGAGAGTGACCCACACTCAAACAGTTTTGACTCTACTCATGTAGATAGTCCACCCGCATATTACACGGAGTCACCAGAACACGTGGAGACATATCATTACGATAGTCCACCAGTGGAACCTAGTTGGGAGCCGGATTATGCTAATGTGATGTACACAAACCCAAATCCACGGCCCCAAGTAAGACAACAGAGACCACAGGGCCCTAGAGGACCATGCTTTAGGTGCCAAGGAGATCACTTCATAAAGGATTGTCCACATCCTTCAATAGCAGGGCAATCACAGTACTATAACATACAAGGCTTTTGTGCCGATTGTGGCAAAGAGCACATAATCAAAGATTGTCCTAAGAACCCTGTTAATGCTTCGAATGTGACACCGATCAACGTGATAGGTATTGTAAATAACGCAAATGGATCCAACCCTACATACGTGCCTATTCAAGCTATCACAAGAGCCCAGGCGCTCTTACAAAACCAACAGCTTAATCAAGGGAAAGTAGCTGGAAGTAGTGAAGTTGCAGAATCTAGCAGTAAAAAGACAAAATCTTGGAAAGATTCTAGAGAAAGAATTAAGAGAAAATGGAGTAAAAAGATAACTGAGTTGGAAGGAAGTTTAAAGGAATCTAGAGCCAAAATCCTAGAATTGACTTCACAGGACTTGAATCAAGAGAATCCAGCTCAAAAATCAGGATCAGTTTTAGTGGAACCCATACCAGAAAATCTAGACATGATGTTTCGTGCATATCAGGCTAGATTAAAGGAGGGACCTCAAGTAGCTGAAATGAGTAAAAACTACCCTCGAGCTGATCTAGAAATTGAGAGAACTAAACTTTGCATGAAGATGGTAGAATTAGCACAAGCTTTGTTCGAAGCCTCTAGATATCTTAATTGGAATAACATGGCAAAACCGGAATTACACTTTCAAGGACTAATGGAGAGGCTAGAATACTTGATAGAGAGCAAAGAGAAAAAGGATCAACATAGGAACCCTATTGTCCCAGAGACACAGGAAAGGAATGCACCATCCCTGTCTCAAGTACCCAATATAGAAAGTCAAGACAACCTGTCTTCCATACATAAATATTCACATGAATTTTTGAGAGAAATCCAAGAAGAGAAATGGAGAAAAGAACAAGGAACTCATCCTCCTATTCAAGAAATAGATGACTTGCAGGAGCAATTTCCCCAAGACATCCCCTCTATATACGATGAGGTAGAGGAGGAGCAACTGAGCGAACACACAGGATTTGAATCTAATTCTTTACAAGAATTACCTCAGTTCACAGGACCTTGGGAAGCAAAGTCTATTAGTATGAGAGCACCCACGATAATAGTGAGGAATGAAGAATCAGTAATCCCTAGAAACACGAAAGTGATCAAGAATACCAAAGTACAGTGTAATCTCACTCTAGAGGAGCTGCTGAAGATAAAACCAGAATTGTGGAAACATGTAGCAAATCAATTCCCTGAGCTTGCTACTACTCCCTCACAAATAGGATCACAAAATAAGGTACCAGAGATACTCGTAGAAAAGATTGGAGATGTAAGCGAGGGAGAGGAAGGTAACACTTATCTTCCGATAACCCATCAGGGCTACACCACGAAAGCCATCTTAGATTCAGGAGCCGGAGTAGCCATAGCTACCACCGCTTTATGGAAACGTTGGGGTAAGCCAGCACTCAGACCTACCAGGATGAAGCTACAAATGGCTGACGGACACATAGAAAAACCATTAGGCTTACTAGAAGGCATATCTCTCACCACTTGTGGTGTAGAATTTGAGCATACTTTCGCCATTTGTGATTTTAGTAAAAATCATGCTTATGAGATGATATTGGGACGACCATTCATGCGTCAGTTGCAAATTGTACAAGATCGGGGAACCAATTCTTTGTACTTGCAACATTTAGGAGTGACTACCAAAGTCAATCTTAAAGACTATTCACATCGAGATGTACCCCCAATACAATGGAATACCATCCATAAGACACTAGTAGAGACGGAATCCGTGCACTCATTAGAATCAGATCCTTCTTGGTTGCATGAGGATACTCATTTATGGATGTGTAAAGTAGCAAAACAAGAGGAAGAAAGGTTAGAAGCCAGGACCTTAGGTGCAGAACAACATCCACGAACCCTTCAAGATCCAGCCTACGCACCTGTAGTATTTCCAGATGAAGAGTTTGAACCCCATGGTTGGGCAGAAATCCTAGCAACCATGGATGTAGCCATCAATGAAGAACAATGGACACCCCACTGTGACGAGGATGGCTATGACATTTCAGTTTTCACGATAGAGCCAATCATGTGCGATGCAATTTTAGAAGAGTGTGAACCTAACACTGATGCATTTGAGGATGCGAGTGATTTTGATTTAGAATCAATTATCATGGACCCACCTTTTGCATCAGAAGAAGAATATTTTTTTGAAGTAGAGACTCACCCTCAGAGACACGAGGAAATTACGAATGAGGTGAGGTTAGCCACTCAAGTGACTACTAAGAGTGAAGGCAAGAAAAGAAAGAAGAAAGAAACCATGTCAGAAAAAGAAGAATCTTTGTTTGAAGTACCCGAGAACTTCAAGAAATATGAAATCGAAGATAGAAGGATCATGGTACGAATGCCTAATAGAAAGGCGAATGACGGACAAGTATATGATAACCGAGAGAAAACCAAGAAAGTAATAGTTGCCATAGAAGGAGAAGAAGAAAAATGTACATACATAGGGCATGATTTGACAACTGAAGAAGAAGAAGAGCTAGTTGCCCTATTGCACGAATATAGAGATGTTTTTGCTTGGAGTTACAAAGATTTGAAAGGAGTAGATCCCGATATATGTTCTCATAGAATCCCTATGACTCCAGATGCAAAACCGACAAAACAGAAACCGTACACGTACAATGATAACTACGCTGCGAAGATTAAAGAGGAGATAGATCGCTTGATAGAAGCAGGATTCATTTACGAAATTGAGCATACCGAATGGGTATCCCCCATTGTGGTTGTGCCCAAGAAGAATGGAAAATTGCGTGTGTGTATTAACCTTAAAAAATTTAATGCCACAACGATTAGAGATAGCTATCCTCTTCCTATCACAGAACATCTATTGGAAAGAGTTGCGGGCAAGGAAGTTTACAGCTTCCTTGATGGATTCTCAGGTTATAATCAAGTAGCCATTGCTCCAGAGGACCAACACAAGACGGCATTTGCCACTGAATGGGGCATATTTGCATTTCGTGTAATGCCATTTGGCTTAACAAATGCACCCGCCATTTGGCTTAACAAATGCTCATACCTATGTAAAGAGATGTGATGTGTGCCAAAGAACTCAGTTTCCTACTCGCAGAGATGAAATGCCATTGAAACCCATTATGGGCGGACGTGCATTTTCAAAGTGGGGTATCGACTTTGTAGGACCCATTAACCCCCCTGCAAAAGGTACACATGCGGAATACATTATTGTTGCCACAGATTATCTTACGAAACGGGTAGAGGCAAAAGCCACAAAAAAGAATGATGCACACACAACTGCAAAATTCTTATTTGAAAATGTCTTTACAAGATATGGATTGCCTATAGAGTTAGTGAGCGATCGCGGAACTCACTTTCTAAACCAAGTCATTGAATATTTGTTACAGGATTTTATGGTGATTCACAAGAAATCCGCACCATATCATCCTCAGGCCAATGGTCAGGCTGAAAACACTAATAAGATCCTTTGTAACGTACTGACGAAACTCGTGAACAACAAACGTTCAGATTGGGACAAACAGCTACACCACGCTGTTGGGCATATCGAGTGGCCTACAAGACCGTACTCAATGCAACTCCCTTTCAGATGGTTTTTGGTAAGAATGTTGTGCTTCCTTTGGACTTCTTGATACCGACCCTTAAGGTTGCACAAGAACATCAGTGGACCGGCCATGAATTATCAGCAAGAATAATGGACTTGGAACGATTAGGAGAAACCAGGCTAAAGGCAGCAGCAGGAATATATGCAGCGAAGAAGCGACAGAAAGCATATTTTGATGCACATGTGAAAGATAAAGGCCTAAAAGAAGGAGATTTAGTTCTAGTATATACGCTAAAGCAACACACACGTAAGTTAGAAAAGCGAGGTTATGGACCTATGATCATTAACAGACTCTCAACAAGTGGAGTAGTACAGTTAGCCACCTTAGAAGGAGACGTAATGCCTAATTATATTAGTGGTTGTAGAGTCAGGCTATATCAGGAACCTCTTACTGAGGATATGCTTAGACGACTCACGTTGGCAAAGAAGCGTAAGGAGGAAGAAAATAGAATACGAGCGGAAGCTCAGGCAGAAGCAATAGAACGCATTAAACACATGAAGTTAAGAAGACAAGGACTAGGGAGAGAACATTATAACCATCTGGAAACTACACCCAGATATCCCATGTGTCAAGTAAAGTCAACCACTCATCCTAGTATAGTGGACAGGAGACCATTCATTACAGTCAGGCTAGAGCACGACAACCCTTGCCAAGAGCTCAGGGCTTTAATTGACTCAGGTGCTGCGACTAGTGCGATTAGATGGTCCCACTATAAGGATTCAGGAATAGAAATGCGGCCAATTAAGGCATACCTCATAGGGCTAGGAGGCATGGAAACCCCTTGCATGGGTGAGGTGGACCTTCCTATCCTCATTAAGGAAGTGACCATGACAGCGAAGCTACTAGTGTGCCATGATGACGACCTGATAGAACCCCTAATCCTTGGCCAAGATTGGCTATACGATCACTCAGTGGACCTAAATCTTAGACAAGGCTCCTTACAGATTGGAACCTGAGAACAGAAGCGAGTGATACCGCTTGACTTCCCTAAAGGCATTCCAACTGAGGTTTGTAACCCTAGACCCTATGAAATGCATGCGACGGAAGACCGAGAGATCTTGGGTCAGATCAGTCACGTTACGTCTACACCAACCCACTTGGGCTTGGCTATGGACAGTTGTCAATCAGAAGGACGACAGGAGATCTTCCCTGGGGCTTCCTGCAAACTAGAAGGGGCAGCTACCCAACCGCTAGGGCAGATGGACACAATCAGCGGTCAGGTGGGTTGCATCAGTGGCCAAATGAGCACAATACCCTACGGTGCTCATCCTTCCAAACTTGCTGCGGACTGGCCTAGATTAAAGATAAATAACAAATCACTTCCTACTGGGCAGGTCACGCAAGTGTTGGATCTCCCTTCTTTTCCAAAGCAGAGCGTCCAATGGACCTCTCAAACCCAACCACGAACGAGTCAACCACAACAGAGGAACCCAGACCGACGACACCACCAGACAAGGCCAAGAAGGCAGCAGTATCAACATCACAAAATAAGTGGCACGAGACAAATATGGGTGCCAAAAGGACAGCAACCACAGGCTATTGGCAACACTGCAGACGAGAACAGGACAAAGTTTCAAAAGAAGCAGAGTCAGTATCCAAAGTCCCCTCGATCTTCTTCTACAAGTACCAATACTCGACAGATTTGGATCGCCAAGAAGTATCTTATCAATCGACCCACACCCACGCAGATTTGGGTATCCAAACAATGTATTATAGCCCAACCCTCAAGCCATGTAATATATACCCCTCAGAAATCTTTCCATCCCTCAATACCACCAAACCCAATACCACTTTTTGTCCCTCAGCAGAAACATACCACCCACTCCAAGACTCTTAGGAAATGGATACCGAAATGTATCCAGACGTCTTCTTGTATCCCCTTATCTAACAATTCTCCCACCCCGCTTAAACACCACCCTTGTAATAATTCACCCTCAACCAAACCTTGTATGAATTCATACACCAAAACCCCACATCAAGCATAATAAAAGCTCATCAAGAAATGTATGCATAACCTGACCATGTAGGCGTCTAGAGACATGCATTAGCTCTGCAAAAAATCATTGCATCAATCACTTCACGACACTTGGCTACACGGGTTACACATCGGTTATGGAAAGGGATTGCGGTCTCACCTTAATGGGATCATAATTAATTTCCATACTAATGTGCTAATCTTTTGTAGCAGATCTTTTCCATTAGCTCGTCAGTCATCATGCAAACCGAAGAAGGACCATCAGAAGCTGGCCCAAGCACACCAATGGCCAATATTGGAGAATTACTCGCGGAATCTTATCCTACGATGCAACCACCAGAGTTTCAAGGTTTTCCAGGACCCATGCCAATCGATGATCCTCCTAGAGGATATACCGAGAAGATTCATCGTAATTCTCACTAGTTTCAAGGCCTAGCAGGACCCTTAGCAGACGCTGATTTCATATTTGAGGCCAATTTGGCATTTGATCTTCGCACATGGACCAAGTACCAGTTCTTTTCAAGAGAATTTGAAGGACTGCAGAATACACAAGATTTAACGCACGTTTGGGCACGAGCGGGATTTACAGAATATTTTAGTGACCCTCTGCCTAAACCCGATTTTTACAGATGCTTTTACTTAGTAACCACCTTCACAGCTTCAGAGAACAAGGATCTACCCGGAACATTCATGTTACCATCCTTGGTAAATGACCCTCCATTCAGAAGGTTTTATTTGTCCAAAGATTTAATTCGTGCAGCTCTCAAAATACATGGAACGCATACTCCGACGGAGAGAGAACGGCTAGTCCCAGAGCAGATGAAACGTGGTGATGTTACTAAGTGGGAGGATATTTCAGCTATAACCCCTGAGCTCTCCAAGCCATTGCGGATATGCATGCAGCATTTTGCTTTCCCAGCTTAGGATCATTTTACCATGCCCCACAAGAGAATCTGGTTTGGTTTATACTTAGCATGTACTGGACCTTAAACGGTTGATCTAGCTAGCTGGATAATTGATCAGCTCTAGTTGGCACAACATAGATGGGAACGAAAGAAAGTCATCAATGGATGTTGTGCACTTACAAGGATTATATATATGTGTTTGGCATATGATTTACCCATAGAGTGCGCCATGACCAGTGAGGAGCTGAAGGCATTTAAAGGAACCACAAGGAAAGCTAGAAAGTCTAGCAAAGGCAAAGCCCGAAAGCGGATGAGAGGCACTATCCCGTGCTTACAAGTCCCGGAATCACCCTCGCCACAACCATCTCCAGAGCAGTCACCAACAGCAGCCACTCCCACGGTACCACCAATTCGTATACGGTTATCCAGACCAGTTATGCTGGAGGGCACCACCAGTACTGTTGCACCTCAAGCAGCCACAACCACAGAACCTATCACCACGGCAGCGGAACTTCCCACCACTATTGGTGCGGAAGCGTTCTCTTTTCCAATACCCCATTTAGAAGCAGAACAAACAGCACCACTGGATCCAACTTTTGATTTTGAGATGCCCGATGCATTCTCCAATGAGTTCCAATTTTCAGAAGGACAATTGTTTTCTCAAGAATTTGAAAGGCCTAGCTACCCTACCACACCCAGGGATCAGCCACAAGGACAGATTGTGTCTAGCTCTGATGACGAAAGAACAGCAACCGATGATGACAAAGGCGATGACGAAGCCAGCCAGGGAACTCAGGAATCCTAAGAGCACGAACAGACAGACGGTCAAGGCCAACAAACAGACACACATGGTGATACAAGTACCCATGAAGATGAAACTTACGAAGCAGCCGCTTACACACTGGCTATTAAGAAGCTGTATAGAACTATGGAAAAGGTTTGGGCACGCAAAAAGCTGACAGAGGAAGAGAGTCAAGCAATAATAGAACAAGAACTTATCACAGGCGGATTCGAAGACGCATACATCAAAGGATTCAGAGAGTTAGTCAAATCAGTAGGCTCCAACGAAGCCCTCAGGTACTTGCAACGAAAGCCACTACCACAGTTTGACCCCCGCAGAGTACGACTACTTTCAAAGCCCGGCGAATACATTCGTGTACCAACAGGAGCACAATCTTCAAAACAAGCCAGGGAGGCACGCCTCATCACCGAAAGCTCGTTGGCGGCAGAAACCATCCTTGTAGATTCCCCACCCCGTGCTACAACTGTACATACCTCAGTAGTCAGTGAAGTACCGACCACCCCAACCGCTCCTCCATCACCACCCATCCCTCCAGCCTCCCCTCTTCACCCTCCTTCCCCCAGATCAACATCTTCATTCGCCGATGACGTAGCAGAAATCGTCTTTACGACCACTCACCCCACAATTCCCGCACCCACTAGACCTAGTCTACCCCCTCACCCATCCACCTTTCCATTCAACCCATTCCTCCATCCAGCTTTTCCATCCTTCCCCACAACTCCAAGACCTCTTTTTCCATTCCCACTGCCCTTAACCTTCTCCCCCGTCTCACCTCCCCGACCCACTGTAACCCCTCTTTCCCCTTTCCACCCAGCTGCACCAGCCAGTCCCCCTGTAGATTACTCCTCAACCTTTGTAAATCCCGTATTTACACCAGCACAAGCACCCACAATCACACCCATATTCACAGTCACCGCACTGGACACGTCCAATGACATGGACATCTCACCACCCACTGCACCATCACTAACTTCACTCACAGCACAAACATTTTTAGGCACCTCACAATTTTCCACAATCACCACAGCATCCACCTTCCCACCCCCATTCCCCGTTCCCTTCGCATCTGCAACCACTGCATCTTCATTTAGCACCCCATTAATACTATCACCCACTATAGATAATGCATTCCGACAGATGTTCATGTGTATGACGCAAGTAAGAGATGAGTACACATCTCTTGGCGATAATTACCAGCAGCTGCAGAGGACAACCAATGACTTACAATCGCAGCTTAATTTATTGTCTATTGAGAATGCCTCACTGAACAGCCGATACCAGGAATTACGAGAGGCCTATCATAAATTAGAACTAGAAAGCGAAGAAAAGACCAAGGAAGCCACTGCTGACCTGGATAACTTATTAAGAGCCCAGACAGTCCGCAATGCAACGCTAACACGAAACATGGGCTTACTACGAAGACACCTAGCAGCCGCCAAGGAAGAAAACCAGCGCTTACAGGATCAAAACCGAGAAAACTTAGAAGCAGCGCTCGACCACCCAGACCAACCACTCAGTCCTAGCAGGTTCAAAGCCATTCCCTCAGACTCGATGAGGATGCTGCTAGAAGATCATGTAAGGCTGCTAGATGAATACGATCGCATGAATGAGGAGTTACAGAAACTCAAAGAAGATCATAAATTACTCCAGTTACGAGCACCGGCACAGCCAGACATACCAGCACCTGTGGACCCCTCTCCTGACATCTTAGAGGCACTAAACGCATTAAGGGCCCAGGTATCACACCTTGAATCAAGGATTGCAGTATATGAAGCACCACCAAGGCCAGATTCCCCACCTGAGCTACCAGCTGAGGAAGAAACTGTCACCATCCCGGTGGAGGAAACGTTTGAAGAGGCGTACGAGCCACAACCCATCCCAGGCGGACGCGTCACGGCTGAAGGCCAGATGAATTACGAACTCCCGACTCCCGCGTGGATGAAGACAATTGAGGAACTTGGGACCACACACTCAGCTAGAGTAGAGGCACAATTACATGCCATGGTGATGATAGAAGAAAGAATTTTACAGTCTCCATTCTTTGCTCATTTGGCCCCGCGACGATACATATCTGGGCATGAGCTACAGTATAAACCGTATTTTATGTTAATGGCTGAATATCAGTTAGCCATTGAGAAAGAGACAGGTAAGAAACCATCGCATGCAACTCAATTCGAGGAGGCCGATCTACCAATCGATGCGCAGCAAGGAGAGATCTATCAACCAGAGTGGCGAAAAGATTTACTACAGAAATATCCAGAAATGATGAGTACATGGGTAAAGGCACCTTTGCACTTAAAGTACAACCCATGTTGGGGACCAGTACCACGACGCCGCTCCAGGACAGCCTTTGCTATTAAGGTACAAAACAATAAGCAGTGCCAGGACTGGTTGAATTACCCCTATTTTAAGCCACCCATCGAGTTACCAACTGTAGGCTACATGATGGCTACAATTCGCCATTGGCTCCCTAGACTAAAGCATATGGATGATATAGCAGCGCACATGACTGTCAAAATCTTTGACATGATGCAAATGATTTTTAAAGTCTTCAGACGCGTCAAGGCACCTCATGTAAACACCCCGGGCTTTGAGCATGGCAATTTCGACCTGGTATATGATATGAGTACAACGCCATCGCTACGGGTGTGTTATGCCTGGCATTGCAGAATAAAGTACCTACCGGCGTGCTACAAGCAGACGTTCGAAGAGATGTTCACAACCGGCTTCTGGGAATACCATTCCGAGGTATTCATAAGCAGGCCTACACATTTATTACACTTATTTGCCTGTGAACGAATGGTCTATTCCACACACTATCAGCTCCCGCCACTAGAAGAACCGCAACCAATAGACTGGGAGAAACTCGAGGCCGATCTGGCCCGAGGCATTCGTATCTCCGAGCACACCCTCGCTCAAGACCTCCTACAGAACTATATCCAGCAGACCTCACAACAAGGTTCTATCAGGGACGACAGAAGCGAGAGGGAGGGGGGTGTTGGAAGCAGCCAGAGGCATAGAAGAAGCGGAAGCATGTAACGACGGAGCAGGGAGCCAGTCGAATCTTTTTTCAAAGAATTATGTTTTCAAATACTTTCCAAAAACCTCCAACAGTGATTTTTATCACTATTGTAATATATGTAACATAGAAAACCCCATTTTGTAATCCATAGCTCCATTTTGTGCAAGCCGAGGAGTCCTCGAGCTTGAGGAGCTTAGGTAGAATGAGCGTATCAATTTTCGTTATTTTTAGACACCGTTTACCCTTCCAAATAGCATCTAGGACCTAATTTTTAACTATGCCGGTCACTAGATGTGAAACCGGTCAAAACTAGTCTAGAAACTATAAAAAGAGCTAGAGAGCTCATTTTTGAGGTTAGCTTGTTTGAGCTTAGAGTTATCTTGAGCTTGTAATAGTGTTCTTGAGCAATAGAGCTAATTTCTCACCTTCCATTGTGTCTTGGTTGTCTCTTCGTAGTGTGTGTGTATGTGTGTGTGCATCTTTGTGCTTCTCACCTTCACTCTCACTTCATCTCACATTCACAATCTTCATATCACTCCTATCTCTTCCGTGGATTGACAATTAAGGAGGTGAAGCTTCTTAACGTGGTACTTACCATTGTGCTAGAGCAACAAGCATGCATGCCAAAGCTTTGCATTTGAGATAGCATGGGAATCTTGAACTACCTCAAATTCGGGTAGAGAGGAGATCTTTAGATTTATATAGGCGAAGCAAACTAGCAAAATTTAGATGACCAAAGCTTGCATGCCAAAGCTTTGCATCTAAGATAGCCTGAGAATCTTGAACTGTACATGTTGAATCATTCATAGATTTTGCATAGTCCATGAGCTTGTATAGCCCATGACATAAAATGGGCAAGCTCAAGTGAAGTGAAGAAATTGCACTGTGATGTAATATGTTTGGTTGCACCACTATCAAAGTACAAAGAAATCGAGTCTATTACAAACATACACTGCCCATGTGAAGATGGCTCACAGTTGGAAGTAGTAGTAAATGCCCATTCTTCATTATGAACAAGATTAGTAGATTGTTTTAGGTGTAGAGGCCTTTGCAACAACCATTCCATCCTCTTTCTTCTTTGTCTCTTTTGCAACTAGTTTAGGACAACTGTTTATGACATGATCCTTTGCCTCGCATTACTTGCAAAACTATTTTTGTTTTTTTGTTTTCTTCTCGTCTTTGTCTTGCTTCTTTAATCATGCAGCATTAGCAAATTTTTTCTTACTAGTAGATGAGATCCATTTATCTTTGTCCTTTTGACTACCTAAGAAAGCTTGATCTATAACACACATAATTGACTTGTTCTGCCTCGATTGATCTTTGTGCAACAAAATAGAGACTAATACCTCAACTGCTAAGCCATTTGGATTTACTTTCATCATCAATCCAAGAGTAAAAGAAAAACTCTAATATGAATCCATAAGATTATTAAGAGAAGTCTGCACAAGTGAACTATCTTGCAAAATTTCATTAGAAGAAATCAATTGCTCTTTAAAACCTTTGAACTTTGTCAAAAATTGTCCATAGAATCTCATTCATTCAGATGCTCACTCTCTGACTATTTCGAGAGGTAAGTAACATGATCCTCATTTCTTTCCTAGTATAAAGTTGTAAAATTTTGTTGTTCGATAAGAGTGAATGTGAGGGATAATGGCATGTTTGACAAACAAAGCTATCAATCCATGTGCTTGAGCATCTCTACCATCCCAACAAAGTTGCTCTATAGTAGGTGTAGTAGGAAGTGGAATATGACTAGGAAATTGAAGATCATCATCTTCAACACCATCTACATCACCTTCAATAAGTGTATATGCAAGTGTAGTAGGATGTTTTCTCAATGCCCTGTATAATATTCCACAAACCTCTTTCTACCAATACTTGATGCATCATATATGTCCACAATGTGTACTTAGTACCATCCAACTTATCCTCAAAGGCCAACATATGGAATACATCATTGCTTTCAGCCATGGCCAATGACAAAATACCCTAATGTAGAAAATTGATTGTATATCAAAAAGTTGAACGAAAACGCCATGTTGAGCTTTGCTAAGTATGTAGAAGACTTTGAGATGCTTGTACTAGCAAATCTAAACCTATAGATATGTATGGCACAAAGGGATAAAATTTCTTGCACGATCATTGTGATAATGCATCCAAAGGCCAAAACAAGATCAAACCAAAATTTCAAAACCACACATAATCGCCCTGGGTATGCTCACCAATTTTTGTGCAATTCTAAAACTCTGATTGAAGGGGTGTCGATGATGTCCTAGATGAAGATGTTGGAGTTTGAGGTCTGTTGAAGCATACAAACAACACAAGGAAGAAGAAGAAGCTTGTGGCACAACACACAATACTAAATGTATTATCGAGTGAATGTACAAAGATAAGTAACATGTTAGGGTTATAGGCATATATACAAGCTGGGGGGAAAAACCTCCTAAAGAGGGAAAAAAGTGCCCCGACGATCCTAAGTGTGTTCACACACATCGCTACCGAAATATATCAACAAATCCCCCTGTGAGAGATGCAATGAACAAGGTGTTGGCACTCATGTGCTATGTGGAAAGAGATCAATCCACAAAAGGAAGTAAGCCCAAAGCTTTGTAGAAAGCTTCAAACTTCTCCCGAGGCAAAGCCTTTGTGAAAAGATATGCAATGTTAGCCTATGTGGGCACATATGCCAAACCGATATCTCCAACAAACAAATTATCCCTAACATAATGATAATGCACCTCAGTGTGCTTTTTGCGAGCATGGAACATAGGGTTCCTTGCAACTGCCAATGTGCTTTGACTGTCAGTGAATATGGGGGTGGCAGAAGACTAACCAACACCCAAATCCGTCAATAAGGCATTTGAGCCACACACACTCAACAGTCACTGTGAAAGCTACCCTATACTCAGCCTCAGAACTAGAAGTGGCCACAGTAGGTTGCTTCTTGCTCAACCAAGATATGCATGAGCTACCAAGCATGAAGCAAAAACCACTAGTGGACATAAGAGTGTCATAGCAACCAGCCCAGTCAAGAGTCAAAAAAAGCATGTAAATCTGGCGGTAGTGATCCCCCTTGAGATAAAACAATCCAAGTAGTCGGATACCACTAAAAAAAGTAGCAAAAGATGTGTTTAACCACCTCCCATTGCTTGACACCTGGGCAATGCATAACCCTGCTCATCTATGAGACAACAAACTGAATATTATGCCAAGTTATGCATAAGTAAATCAAGCATCCAACATCGTGCTGATAGAGAACAACATCAAATACATCTCCAACATCATAAAGACTCAAACATAAACCTGTCTACATAGGAGTGACAATAGGTTTGCAATCTTCAAGGCCAAAACACTACAATAATGTGTCAATATATTTTTTTGACATAGAGCTATTCCACCATCAACTTGCATAGACTAAATTCCCAAATAACGGTGCAAATTCCCCAAATCTGACATCTCAAATGAGGCATGCAAATTAGCCTTAAAATAAAAAATATGCTTCTCATTAGGATCAGTAAGTAGCATGTCATCAACATAGACAACAATGATCAGAAGCACATCATTTGCACGCTTAACATATAAGGTGCTCTAAGTTGGATTGTTCTCAAAACCATGTGCAATCAAGTAGGCATGTATCTTTTCATACCAAACATGTGGTGCTTGCTTCAAACCATGTAATGCCTTTTTCAACCTACACACTTTTTTTTCATGCCCTTTCTGCACAAAACCACGAGGCTAAAAAACACACACTTCTTCATGTAAGTCACCATTCAAAAATACAGTTTTAATATCCAACTGGTGTACATTCCAACCATGATGTGTTGTAGGTGCACATATGCTATGAAGCATAGTCATTCGACATGTGGGTGCAAAGGTCTCATCAGAAACCCATGCCTCTTTCTTGAGCATAAACTTTTGCAACAAGCCTAGCTTTGTACCTATCAATTGTTCCATCAAATTTACGTTTTAGCTTGTATACCCATTTAGTGCCAATGGCCTTTTTTCTCTTGACATTACCTATTTTTTCCACTGAATTTCTTGTATCATCACCTATTTGTACTTCATGTTTGTTCTTGGGATCTTCTAGATTAGAGAGCAATGCTACATTTCTTGATACATGATTTGAGCACCCTAAATCAATATAGAAAACATGGTCATCATCCTTACCCTACTTCAATGATTGGTTCATGAGGAATAGTGAGTCATCTTGACTTTGATCTTCAGTGTAGTTGTTGTAATCCTTTCTTCCTCTGTATCCATTTTGATGGTTGTTATTGTTGTTGTATCCTCCATTGTATCTACCTCTATTTGATCCATAGCCACCTCTATTGGATCCTCTTTCTTTGGAATTCCTTGGGTTTATGTAACATTCCTCAATGGTGTGATTAGAGTAACCACAGATATTGCAAGGTTGAGATACTTGGGGTCTCCCCTTGCCTTGCTTTCCTCCTCTACCTCTTCCTCTACCTGTGAAGTTGGCTTGAAAAGAGCTACTTTTATCTTTAGTATAAGGCAGAAGATTGATTACCTCTTGAGGATTCACCATTCTTGCTTATCTTTGCTTCATGTGTGAAGAGTCGGCCCATTAGAGTGTTGAGGTCAAGCACTTGCATGTCCATGTATAGATCCATGGCAGTTGTAAATGATTCCCACTTATCATCAACTTTGATGCCATTGATGATTTGCCTTATGATTTGCTCTTCTTCAATTATCTCTCCAATGCTTCCTACCTGATCAGAGATTTCCTTCATTTTGGTGACATAGTCAGTCACATTTTGCTTGGGACTTTTCTTTAATGTAGTGAACTCCATCCATAGCTGATTCTTTCTTCCTCTAGTATTTAAAGAGAAGAAAGAAGCAAGAGCTTTCCAAGTCTCTCTTGAGGTCTTGCATCCTTTCATACAAGGTAAAATAAAATAAAAAATTGAGTTTAAGATGTAGGACCTGGATAGTGCATCCTTGGAACACCAAGTTGTAAGCCTTTCTTGCTCTTCATGTGATGGTTGTCATTTGCTTCTTATTGTTGGCATGAATTCATCCTCAAATATGTATCCAAACAGGTTTATCCCTTGAAGGTAGGCCTCCATCCTTCGACACCAAGCTAAGTAGCTGTTTCTATCCGATTTGTCAATGGTGGAAGGAAAACCATCTCCCACGTTGATTTAACTTTGCGCTGATACCACTGTGAGAAGAGATGGTAGATACACTCCACGGATATGCCTGGTGCTACAAAAACTTGCTTACACCTGCCAAGATAGCTTTAGGGATGATAATTAGACACCTTCAGCTTAGTAAGGATGCATATAAAACACCCTAGTGCTTTGGAGCATCAATCTCAAATTGATTCATCAAAATAGATGAAGCAAAACTTGTTATTTTTGGATGAGATGCACTCTGGAAATTTACTCAGAGCTCACAGCCTGTTGGAAATTGACAAGAGATATTTTTCACACCTCTAACTAGATATATAATGAAACTAAAGCAATAACTTTGATGAATTTTGATGAACCATATTGAGAGAAATAAGTTTAGCAATATAAGGGTGTCATCTCGACATTTCAAGAATTATCTGCTAGAATACATAGGTAACTTCAAATGAATGTAACTCATAGAATAATGAACCAATGATATGAAAATTAATGTGATGAAAATAGACTTATTAAGTTATCTATAGAACTTTAAATCTCAACAAAAGACTAAGTATACACAGAGAAATCAATAATTGAAGTTGACTAAAAATGTGAACATAGACTTGTGGTAGTAGATGAGGAGAACAGCTTGAAAATCAATCTATATTGCACATATGGTACATTATATAAATGGGCATGAAGCTTAGGAAGGATAAGCACAATGTGTGATTCACAAATAACTAGGTGGTTGGTCAGAATCTCATCAGAATGTAGCTCAAACTGATTTGCTCTAATCTGTGACTACACAAATGTGTATATATAGGAGTTTTTGAATTCAAAACTTAGAGGTATTGTACCTAAAAGTTCCCTCAAGTTTGGGGAATCTCTTCATAATCAATCTCTCCTAAATTTGGCTCATGATTCATGCCTAACAAGGCCACGACTTCCTCCTTTGACATTTACTTTTGATGTAGTTACTTTTCAAGTAATAACTATTACAAGAGTTTGTTTTTGTTGGCTTCTCTCATTCAGAGTATACATAACCAATGCTTTACAATAATAAGTGATCAAGCACTAGGTTTGGATGAAATACACCAACACATCTATCATCAACAAATTTCATAACCAAGCCAATCTTGGCAAATGTTGAAAATGATAATAAATTTTTCTTGATCCGTGGCACAAATAAAGCATCTGATAATGTACAAGAACTACCATCAATAGTATTCAAAATGATCTTACCAAATCCCATGACATGATAAGAGGATTTTTTGGCACATGTGATTGTATTCCCTATAGGGGCAAGCTCAAATGAAGTGAAGAAACTGTGTTGCATGGTAATATGTTTGGTTGCCCCACTATCAAAGTACCACATATATCAATCTGTTGTAGACATACACTGCTCATGAGAAGATGGGTCATAACTACAAACAAAGTAAACAACATTCTTCATTCTGCACAAGATTCGTAGACTCTCTTTTAGGTGTAGAGGGCTTTGCAACAACCATTTCAACCTCTTTCTTCTTTGCCTCTTTTCCAGCTAATTTTGGACAGCTCTTTATGATATGATCATTTCCTTTATAGTATTTGCAAAACACTTTCAAATTTTTTGTTTTCTTCTTGTATTTGTCATCCTTCTTTGATTGTGCAGAATTATTAGATTTCTACTTACTAGTAGATGAGCTCCATTTACCTTTGTGCTTTTGACTAGCTAGGAAAGCTTGATTTGCAACACGCATAATGGACATGTTCTAACTCGACTGATCTTCCTGCAACGTAACTCGTCAAATGTTAAGGCATTTGGATTACCTTTCCTCATCAATCAAAGAGTAGAAGCAAAACTCTAATATGAATCTAGACGACCATTCAGAACAATCTGCATAAGTGAACTGTCTAGTAAGACTTCATCAACAGAAATCAACTGTTCCTTCAAATCTTTGATCTTTGTTAAAAAATTATCCATGGAATCTCTTTCATTCATGTGCTCACTCTCCAACTGTTTTCGGAGGTAAGCAACATGAGCCTCATTTCTTTCATGGTATAAAGTGATAAGTGCCTCCCAGGCATCCTTTGCTATTTTGCAAGATCGAATGTGCGGGATAATGGCACGTTTGATAGACAAATCTATCAATGCATGTGCCTGAGCATCTCTGCCATCCCAAGGAAATTTCTCTAGAGTAGGTGCAATAGGAACCAAAGCATGAACACGAATTTGAAGATCTTCATCTTCAATGCCATCTACATTACCTTCAATAACTATATTTCTAGGTATAGTAGGTCATATTTCAACACCTTATCCCACATTCCTTTTGCAAACAATACATGAAACATCATATATATCCATTATGGGTAATTGGTACCATCCAACTTATCCTCAATAGCCAACATATGGAATACATCATTGGTCTCAACCATGGCCATTGACTAAAATACCCCAATGCAAAAAAATGACTATATCTCAAAAAGTTGAAAAGAGCTACCATGTCGATTCCTGCTAAACTTGTAGAAGACTTTGAGGCACTTGTACTGGCAAACTAATACGTGTATATGTGTTTGGCACAAAAAGATGAAATTTCTTGCACAGGCACTTTGATAATGCATTTGGAGGGCAAACCAAGCTTAGATCGTGATTTCGACACCATCTTGAACTCCTAGTGGCCTTGATTATGCTCATCAATTTTCAAACTATTTTGAGACTGTGATTGAAGGGGTGTTGACTATTGGAGTTAGACATCTGCGGAAGCACGCGAACAACACAAGGAAGAAGAAGAAGCTTGGAGAACAACATACAATACTAAATGTATTACCGCTAGAATGTACAAAAATAAGTAACCCATTAGGGCAATAGGCGTAGAGAAACTAGACAATCCAAGGCATAGTAGACATCACTCCTGTAGAGCCACAAAGAGAAAGAAGACATCATACTTCACCTAATCCTTTCATGATTGAAGAAGAAGTAGTGAATGAATTGTCCATTAGAAGAAGAAATGAATGGAATAGTCCTAGAAGAACTTTGAGACCATACAAAGTAGCAAAATGTATGAAAAGTCAATATGAAAAAAATATAGATCCTCATGATCATGTAGTTGAATACAAAAAAATCATGAGAGTAGAAGAAATAGGGGAATGCAAGGTCCAATTTGATGCCTTTGGATTGACCTTAATAGGACGTGTTAACGTGATTTTTACCATTAAGGAGAGAAATGTGTGTTGATAGATAGGTTTTTGGAATAATTCATAGGGGAATTTTCCAAAACTTGCATTAAACACAGTACTAAAATAATTCATACCTTTAAGCAAAAACATGATGAAAGTGTAAGGATAGCAGCCAAGAGATTCAAACAATATCTTGATAGATTCCCTCGTGAAAAAAAAACCATCAATGCCTAAGAGAGTGTCATTGTTCATGGAAGGAATGAATAATGCATAATTAAGGACAATGATGTACTATAGGAGATGTCCAAACTTAGAGCCATGCATCAAGGAAGCTATTGATCTAGAAGACAATAGAGGGATTGATATTCTAATTTTTTATAGAAAGGGGAATGTGGAAAACAAAATACCACCCATAGAAGAGTTAACTCAAGCCATAGCAAAATCTCTAAGAGCCTCAGTTAAAACAAACTCATTCAACCCCAAGATCAGACAAACCAAAAAATGTTATGTGTGTGGAGAGAACCATCCTACCTACTTATGCAGCTATCAAAAACCATCACATCTACAAGATAGAAGAACACTCAAATATTGCAGACTAGAAAAGAAATGGACAAATCATACAAGGGAGGAGTGTTTTTATAACAAACAACCAATCTCTCCGACAACAACCACCCATACCAACTAATGTTGTTCCAATGAAATAGAGGAAAAATTAGACAGATCCTTGGTACCAACCAGAGAATATCTTGATGGTTGTAATAGCCATTTGAATGATCATTCTGAAGATACCAGTTGGGACTATACATATAACAAAGAACATGGTCTTCAAGCTTTAGATTTAGGAAATGGAGAATTGAAATGGATGCAACCACATTAATGTATATAACAAATAATTACATGTCAAGTCCAAAACCAATTTAAGAACACATAGAAAGTCAATTGTTATAAGTGCAGGGGAGATCACTTTGTGAGAGACTGTCCTCAACCACCTACTTTAAGAATAGAAGGAGCACACTATAAGGATTTTAGAAGAGAACATTTGATAAGGGATTGTCCAAAAAATCCAAATAAGGAAAATGCAAACAATCACATACCCCTAAAAGCAGTAGAAATCTTGGCAAATTCTAAAAGTGATCATGAGAAAATAATGCATGTTCAAGTAGTGACAAGATCTCAAGCCAAGAAACAAAAACTAAACATGGACGAGGAGGAGAGAGAAAAGAAAAAGAATTCTTCATGGAAACAAAGGAGAGCCAAACAAAAAGCGAAGTGGGAAAAGGAATTGGAAGAAATAGAAAAGACATTACATACAAAACGTCAAAGGAAATAAAAAGAAAATTATTCAAAACAAAAAAATGAGTATAGGTATTTGGAAAAAGATAATCATTAACACTTGTCGAATAGAAATTGAACATACATTTGCAATAGTTGAATTTACTCATCTTACCTCATATGAGATCATCTTAAGAAGACCTTTTATGAGACAACTACAAGTAGTTCAAGACTATGAAAAGGATTGCCTTTATCTAAAAACCTAAGAAACGTAACTAAAGACGATCTAAGGAGGGGAAATTACCATGACATATCTCCTAGAGAATGGAATAAGGTCCATAATCAACATGATAGTAAAGATGAATTATAGGAAATGTCAACTAAATGAAGTGAAGATGAAGCACCACTTTGGGCATTTGGTCCAACAGGAAAAAAATTATCAAAAAGGTTTCTTCCAAGAAAGGAAGATTGTATAAGTGACAAAACAGTAGAGGATGAAAAATATATACCTAAGAAGTTCAATGATGAAGATTTTGAACCTTATGGATGGAATTAGATCTCGTCTATGTTAGATGTAGCCAATGAAGAGAATATGGGGATAAATTTTCAAAATGAGGAAGGGTATGATATCTTCCATATAGATTAAGGATGATAAGAGAGAAATAAACCTCCTAAAAAGAATCAAAATTGGAAATAAACAACAAAACCTCATACCTAGAAACTATGCAAGTGACTGATGCTATCAAAGACAAAATCTTAGGAAAATACATCAAAATCAAACATTAGGGAGAACAAGGAAAAGAAGCTCAACAAAAGAAATCAAAACAAAAAAATCAAAATAATCAGTATGAACAACAAAAAAAATTTGATGTTCCATCAAAATTCATAAAATATGAAGTTGAAGACAGATTGTTGCTAAACTTGAAACCATAGAGGGATAAGAAAAAGGGAAAGCTCTATGTGTTGGGGTTTGAGGTCTGCGGAACCACATGAACATCACAAGGAAGAAGAAGAAGCTTGGAGCACAACACACAATAATAAATTTATTACCAAGTGAATGTACAAAGATAAGTGACCCATTACGGTTATAGGTGTATATACAAGCCAGAGGAAAAAAACCTCCTAAAGAGGGAAAAAAGTGCCCCAGTGGTCCTAAGTGTGTTCACACACATCACTAATAAAATATATCAACAAATCCCCCCTGTGAGTGATGCAGTGAACAAGGAGTTGGCAATCATGTATAAGGAAGTTCCAAGGTATGTGGAAAGAGATCAATCCACAAAAGGAAGTAATCCCAAAGCTTTGCAGAATGCTTCAAACTTCTCTTGACTCTGCCTTTGTGAAAAGATCTCCAATGTTATCATATGTGGGCACATATGCCAAATTGATCTCTCCAATAGAGAACCTCTCCCTAACATAATGATAATGCACCTCAATGTGCTTTGTGTGAGCATGGAACATAGGGTTCCTTGGAATTACTAATGTACTCTGACTCTCAGTGAAGATGGTGGTGGCGAAAGAATGACCAACACCCAAATTAGCCAAAAGGTGTCTTAGCCACACACACTCAATAGTCGCTGTGAAAGTTGCCCTATACTCAACCTCACAACTATAATTGGCCACAATACAATGCTTCTTGCTCAACCAAGATATGCATGAGCTACCAAGCATGAAGCAAAAACCAATAGTGGACAAACAAGTCTCATAGCAACTAGCCCAGTCAGAGTTAAAAAAAGCATGTAAATCTTGTGATAATGATCCCCCTTGGGATAAAACAATCCAAGTAGTCGGGTACCACTCAACTAGCGAAAGATGCACTTAACCGCTTGCCAATGCTTGACACCTAGACAATGCATAAACCTACTCATTTGAGAGATAGCAAACTCAATATCACACTAGGTAATGCATAACTAAATCAAACATCCAACAACCTGCTGATATAGAACCACATCAAATGCATCTCCAACATCATGAAGACTCAATCATAAACCTATTTCCATATGAATGGCAATAGATTTGCAGTCATCAAGGCCAAAATGATGCAATAATGTGTCAATATATTTTTTTTGACATAGAGCTATTCCACCATCAACATGCATGAATTGAAGTATCAAGATGTTTGTTGACAATATATTGTTGGACTTGGGGAGGTTAGGGATCTGGATCTCCTAAACATCATCATGGTTAGACAAGAAGGAGAACTGTTAGAGGATAAGATCGGACTCTATTACATCATTATGGATAGGCCTAAAAGAATCACTCCATAGGGGGTATAAATTTAAGAGAATATGAGTTCCAATATAGAGCCACAAGTTCAAAGTAGAATTGATCCTAATGCTCTACCATCTTTTACAAACACTATAAATGTGAGAAAGATAATTCATGACGGGTTATCCCTAGAGGTTTACTACAGTAGACTCCAAAGAATCCTTTTGGACTCTACCACCATCTATGGGAAGATGTATGTGTGTGTGTGTGTGTGTGTACATAATGACCACCTTGTGAGGATGAGAGTATGTATCCACCCTTCCAATGTCACCCATATAAATACATATAGTCCAAAGGGTCTAGGCCTTCCATGTGTCCAAGTCACATGGTTTCCCAAGAAGGGTTTTTCACATGGGTTTCTAAGTCAAGCAATCACATGGAATGACACGAGATAGCTTGAAAATCACATAGTTTCTTAAGAGAGGAGATCTACACTTGTACGTACACCCTCAAGAGGCCTTGACTTGAATTATTCAATTCATAAAGCTCCACATCTTAGGATAAAAATCCTAGTTCAAACCACTAAATTCCCAAGGGTCCATAAATAGAAGCCAATGATTCTCCAATAGTTTTCGAAGGGTTTCTTTAGGGAACCCAAGGGTCTTAACCCTTGGAAACCATGTAATTAACCCATTATACAACATTCTTCCCCTGTTTAATATTCTTATCCTTGAAAATCTGCGTAGGTATGATATGGAGTATTTCCCTATGCACCACGATCACTCTCGTTGATCATGGACTCACTGTCAATGGTTGCCTCGTTTCTTAAAGTTCGAAAAGAGAAAAGCCGTTTGTTAATGGAACTTAATCATTCTCAAGTGGCACTTTCTTTTATCCCATCCTTCAAATTAATATTCACTTTTTGTATAAATTATTCCTAGTCTTTTTATCTGAAGTGCATATTATTTTCTTTAGTTTGTGGGGGATGTTATAAAGTGAGATAAGTTGGACTATTATATCTCGAGAAACAAGATTATCTTGTTCAACCAATTTTCTTTTCATTCTACTAATATGAATATTGGGTGAAGTAGACACTCATTTGGAAGCTTTAAATCATAAGCCAAAGTTCCAACCTTACTAATAATATTGAAAGGGCCACAAAATCTTCGAGGTAGTTTAGGACAGGGTTCAAAGTTTTAGATTTATCAAGAACTTTCAAATATACTTGTTCTCAAACCTGAATAGAAATATCACGCCTCTTAGGGTGGCTTTATACTTTAGCTCTATCTTAGGCTTTCTTTGGCTACTTTTTAAAGTTCATATCTTCCAAGGAAATCTTTAGCTTCTTAGACTTTCTTATTTTGCAATCCAACTACATATGGTGCCCTTTGGCTAGAACCCATGCATTAACATAAAAGGACTATCTTCAATTGTTGCATTCATGACAATATTGTAAGAAAACTCAGCTAAAGGTAGAGTCTCCCAATTTAGTTTGGTTTGAAGATACGTAGGAATGTAAGATATATTCAAGTATTTCATTGATCTTTTGTGTTTGCCCATCCATCTTTGGGTTTGGCTATACTCATATTCAACTTTATTTCTAACCTACTAAAAATTACACTCAAGATGTGACTAGTAGATTTTATATATCTATCACGTACTATGTCTTGGGTTAGGCCAATAGAGTTAGTATAGATTTTCCACTAATATTTTAGCTAATTCTATAGTTTTAACTATAGTTCGAGTAGGAATAAAATCATCCATTTTGGTCAATTGACGAACTATGAACCAAATTGCCTCATGTCCCTTTTGGGTTAAAGGCAAGCCCGTAATAACTTCCATGGAAACACTTTCCCATTTCCCATTGGGAATTTCCAACGGATGTAACAAACCTCTTATTTAGAACTTCTTCACTTTATTTAGTGAACGTTTTGTACAATTAAGTACATATTCATATTCACCTTTATATACACTAGGCCAAAAAAATTGTCTTTTGACCAATTCATAAGTTTTGTTGATTCTTGGATGATTGAAACTTTTGACATCATGGAATTGAAACAAAACTTTCCTTCCGAGTTCTAGATCATTGTTGGAGTTAGACGTCTACAGAAGCACACGAACAACACAAGGAAGAAGAAGAAGCTTGGAGCACAACACACAATACTGAATAAATTACCACTAGAATGTACGAAGATAAGTAACCCGTTAGGGCAAATAGGAGTATATACAAGCTGGGGGAAAAAACCTCCTAAAGAGGGAAAAAAGTGCTCGGTGGTCCTAGTGTGTTCACATCACTACCTAAATATATCAACAAATCCCCCCTCAGAGTGATGCCGTGAACAAGGAGTTGACACTCATGTATAAGGAAGTACCAAGCTATGTGGAAATCACTCCACAAAAGGAAGTAAGCCCAAAGTTTTGCGGAAAGCTTCAAACTTCTCCCTAGGCAGAGCCTTTGTGAAAAGGTCTACAATGTTCTCCTGCGTGGGCACATATGCCAAGCTGATCTCGCGAGCAGATGACCTCTCCCTGGTATAGTGATAATGCACCTCAATGTGCTTAGTGCAAGCATGGAACACAGGGTTCCTTGCAATTGCCAATGTGCTCTAACTATCAGTGTAGAAGACTGACCAACACCCAAATCAGCCATAAGGCGTCTGAGCCACACACACTCAACAATCAGTGTGGAACCTTGTTGGCATCATACAGGAAGAAGCAAGTACGGGCATACATGCAGATCTAGCACTGAGGCAACCCATTAAATTTTTTCAATCCTTACACTATTATAAAAGTGATTCTCATCACTGAAAACCATTGTAAATACCGCTTCACCTTTTTGTAGCTCCATTTTGTGCAAGCCGAGGAGTCCTCGAGCTTGAGGAGCTTTAGTAATATTTGCCTACCAATTTTCATATTTTTTAGACCTCGTTTGAGCCCTCAAATAAGCCTTGGAACCTAATTTTTAACTAGGCCGGACACTAGGTCTGGACAGGGCCAAAGCTAGTCAAAAACTATAAATAGAGCTAGAGAGCTCATTTTTGGGATAGCTTCTTGTAGTTTTGAGCTTGTATGAGAACTTGGTTGTAATAGAAGTGATTCCATTGTCTTACTCTCTTTGTTCTTGCCATGTGTGCACGTGTGTGTGTATGTGTGTGCATGTTTGTGTGCTTCTCACTCACACATTTGTGCCTTCACTTGCTCGAGGTCTTCATACCATCCTCATGTCTTCCCGGATTGACATTAAAGGAGGTGCTACTCATCACTGAGCTACACCAAATTTTGGCGCTGTTGCTGGGGATCGAGCTTTGAGGACGAGTGTGTGATGGTAAGATGTAGAGAGGACACGTTGGAATGGTAAGTAGTAGGTAATTTTCTTGTTTTTTTCTCCATCTCCATCTTCATCTCCATCTCCATCTCCATCTTCATCTCCATCTCCTTCTCCACTTCATATTCCCTCTTCCATTTCATTCTCCTCATTTGCTTTGTGCAAGTTTGAGAGAGAGCGAGTGTTTATTGTTGTTTTTGTGTGTTTTTGCATGATTCTTGCAGGTTGCAGCATCCTCACCATCTCTAGCAAGCTCAGTAGGTACGGAAATTCTCTGTGCACGCCCCGAGGCATCGAGCTCGACCTATCGCGACACACCAAAAAACTGACCCTATCACGATTCTGAGTGCACCACGACACAGCGCAGCCTGAGAGCTCCTAAAATCACTAGCCTGATCAGGAAAATTCACCATATCCTTGTCTATCGTGACACACCCAAGTATCGTGACACACCCGACCTATCGCGACACACCGAGGTATCGCGACACACCGAGGTATCGCGACACACCCATCTATCGTGACACACCGACCTATCGTGACACACCGAGGTATCGCGACACATCGAGGTATCGTGACACACCGAGGTATCACGACACACCCATCTATCGCGACACACCAACCTATCGCGACACACTGAGGTATCACGACACACCGAGGTATCGCGACACACCGAGGTATCACGACACATAGACCTATCATGACACACCCACCTATTGCTACACTCCGACCTATCGAGACCCAGAAAGGAAGTGGAAGAGGTGGATATGGCGGCAATAGAGGCAGAGGTGGACACAACTTCAACAACAACAATAGAAGCTATAATAGAAGGGACTACAACAATTATTCAGAAGATCAACCACATGAAGACTCATTGCTTCTTATGAACCTAAGCCACAAAGAAGGTAAAGAAGACGATCATTTGTTCTACATAGATTCAAGATGTTCGAATCATGTTGTAGGCAACATTGCTCTTCTATCTGACTTGGAAAGTCCAAAGCATAGACATGAAGTGCAAACAGGGGATGACACGAAGCACAATGTGGAGAAGATTGGTAATGTCAAAGCTCCAATGGCAGGACAAACATTCTGAGTAAGGTTCTCTATGTACCCACTATCACTAAAAACCTAATAAGTGTAGGCCAAATAGTTGAAAAAGGCTTGCAAGTTAGGTTCACCCAACATGGAGCTTTTGTGGAAGATCCATGTCAAGGCTTCAAGAAGATAGCCCGAGGTGAGAAGCATGGTAGGCTCTTTACTTTTGAAGTAGGAGATACCAGGAACATAGCTCTATTCAACTTTGGGTCTCAAACCCTAAGTGAGCTTGAAGTGTGGCATAAGAGACTTGCTCATGTGAATGAAAGAACCTTGAAGGATATATGCAGGGATCAAAGTGTTCTAGGACTGCCGAACATATCAAAGCAACACATGATCAACAGGTGTGATGCATGTCAGATTGGGAAGGCACAAAGACAACCATTCAACCACAAAGGCTACATCCACAACAACTTATTGGACTTAGTACACACAGATGTATGGGGACCAAGTCAAGAACCTTCATTGGCAGGATCAAGGTATTATGTCTCATTTATTGACGACCATAGTAGATGGACTGTTCTATACTTTATCAAGAGTAAGAATGAAGTATTTGATTGCTTCAAGAAGTATCTTGCACATGTGGAGAATCATACAGGTAGATCACTAAAGAAGCTCAGATCTGATGGAGGGGGAGAATACTTCTCCAAAGAGTTTGATGAGTTCTTGCAGGACAAAGGTATCAAAAGGGAAGTGACTACTAGGTACTCTCCTCAACTAAATGGAATTGCAGAGAGAAGAAACAAGACATTGGTTGGATCAGCCCGAACAATGCTTGAAGAGAAGAAGTTGCCACATTATCTTTGGGCAGAAGCTATTTCAACTGCAGTGTACCTTGTCAATCGACTACCATCCAAATCACTTCAAGGTATGACTCCTTATGAAGCATGGCATGGAAGAAAACCTAGTCTTGGACATTGCAAGGTTTTTGGTTGTTTAGCTTATGTTCATGTACCATCACAAATAAGAGGTAAGCTAGATGAAAGGGCAACAAAGGCAGTGTTTATTGGATATGATTCAACTCAGATGGGTTATAGGTTCTTCAATCCTTCAACCAAGCAATTCACTACAAGTAGAGATGTTGTGTTTGAAGAACACAGGTCTTGGTATGATGAAGATAAACAAAAGGTAACACTACCATATGATCTTGATTCTGACTCTCATCAATTAGGAAGCAAGCATGATACACAGGTCCATGATCCAAGAAGTGATACAGACGATGATCAAGATGAAAGAGAAAGGAATTACAAGCTATGGAAGTCAAGAGGCAAAGCAAAGATGCAAGAGGTTGGAGAATGCTCCAAACAAGCACCTAGAAGATCAGCAAGAGAGAAGAAACAACCAGAAAGGTATGGATATGATTCCACATTTGTTACAAAGCATTCAATCTACTTGGCAAAAGACTCTATTTCAGAGGAACCCTCAACCTATGAAGAGGCAAAGGGAAACCCTAATTGGGAAAAGGCCATGAACGAAGAGATAGATGCATTGAAGGAAATGGACACTTGGGATTTGGTTCCAATGTCGCCGAATCAAAAGGTAATTGTTTGCCGATGGGTATATAAAGTTAATGAAATTCAGATGGATCAGTTTGCAGGTACAAGGCAAGATTAGTTGCCAAAGGATGCTCACAAACTCATGGTATAGACTATGAGGAAACATTCTCACCAGTTGCAAAGATGACTACAATCAAGACATTGATAAGTGTAGCTGCTGCAAGGAATTGGAGACTCCTCCAACTTGATGTGAAAAATGCATTCTTAAATGGTTGGATAAGTGAAGAGGTATACATGTCACAACCACCAGGTTTTGAAAACCCTAATCATCCATCTTATGTTTGCAGACTTAAGAAAGCATTGTATGGATTGAAACAAGCTCCAAGAGCTTGGAATTATAGGTTGGTTACATATCTTCAAGATCAAGGGTTCAAAGCTAGCAGCTCAGATCCTTCTCTATTCATCAAAAGGGATCACAATGAGGTTATCTATCTATGTGTATATGTAGATGATATTATTGTGACAAGTGATGATCTAAATGGCATTCAAAGGATCAAGAGACACATGCAAGAGGAGTTCAAAATCAGTGACCTAGGTGAGCTCACATATTTCCTAGGTATGCAGGTGATATACACAGATGAAGGAATGTATTTGACTCAAAGAAGATACATTCAGGATCTGCTTCTCAAGTTCAAAATGGAGAACACTAAACCTGCAGGTACACCTTTGGAGATGAATCATAAACTTAGTGTTTATGAAGGTGAGAAAATTGAAGACATTAAAGAGTATCAAAGCTTGGTAGGTAGTTTGATATATGATACTCACACAAGGGCGGACATCTCATATAGTGTGGGAGTGCTTAGTCAGTTCATGCACTCACCAAGAAGACCACACATGGATGCGGCTAAGAGAGTACTTAAGTATCTCAAAGGTACAATCAACGAAGGTATATTCTATCCTTACTCTTCCGATTTGGATATCAAAATCTACTCAGATGCAGATTGGGCAGGAGCTAAGGATGATAGAAAAAGTACATCTGGTTACTTAGCATTTGCAGGTTCAAAGCTAGTGTCATGGAGTTCCAAGAAGCAACCAATAGTTGCTTTATCCTCAACTGAAGCAGAGTACAGAGGCTTGACCATAGCAACTCAAGAGGCAATATGGTTAAAAGCATTGTATACAGATTTGGGACTTGTGAGTTCCAAACCTCACATATTTGGAGATAATGTAAGTTCCATGCATCTAGCGGCAAATCCTATTTTCCATGCGAGAACCAAGAACATAGAAGTCCATTACCACTTCATCAGGGAGAAGCTCATGGCAAAGGAGATCGACATTTCTTTTGTTCCGACTGAAAAGCAAGTAGCAGATATGATGACGAAGGCACTTGATGGAATAAAGCTTTGTAGATTCAAAGCTATGGCAGGTATTCAACCTATCAGAGAATGAAGACTCAAACATACTTTAGCTTGAGGGGGAGCTGTTGGAACATCAAGCTTACACTATGCTTGAGGTGGATTTGATCTACATCGAAGGCTATCGCGTCGAAAGAATATCCGTTGGAGAGTTCTTTTTCATATGCTCATTTATTGTATTTTTTTGAGAATATATTGATGGCTCATTTACCATTGTAAAAGCCTTGAGTTGTACACATGTAAAGGTAGAAATATAGAGCCAAAATCCCACGAAATTTTGGTGGTTGAAGTTGCATTCAATCAAGCAAATCAAGTCACCTAAAAGTAGATCAATCAAGATCTTCACTTTTCCTAGATTATAGGGAAGTGAATTGATTCCCTCCAACAACCATTCCCACCTTCATTTGAATTCAAATTCAAGTTGTAAAAGTCGTGGAACACTCCTAGAGGCTATATAAGGAGTTGAAATCACTTGTATTATACATGGAAGCAATATACATACACTTGTGACCATCATTGTCTTGCTCCTTCAATTTTCTGCATCATCTTCTTCGCCAACAGTAATCTTGCAGAGGCTGCTGCTCTCTTCTCAGAGCTCTAAATTGAGTGCAAGAGGACTCATTGGAAAGTTATTAGTGTCTAGTTTATGCCTGTAAATTTTCAAAGCATTTGGTTCAGCAGATTTGGAGAAATCTCAGTTTTTCTGCCTCGGGGTCAATCTCTGCGTATTCCTGAAAAATAGGAAGTACCACCGGTGAATGTCACATTCATTCCTATAGCATATTTTTCTTATTCCTTATACTTTTGTGCATTCCATACACTCAACCCTATGTGTATCACTCCCATAAAAGGATGTTTTCTAATTGTAATCACGCTGGTCGCTATGGGCATTTGAAGTTCATTGTCTCTTCCATAGATAGTAAGTTTTTTTGAGCTAGTCGACCCGCGAACCTATCTGTTTTGTATCGACTCATTCTCCTTGATGCTCCAAGGTACATAGTGTGTTTCTTTGCACTTATCACATGCCTATAAGGTCTATTTTCTCCATAAGCTCAAGGGCTGGTCTTGTGCCGGTTGGCTTGACCAAACTTCATCGCTTCGAAACGCACTTTTCTACCTTCGACAAGCTTCTCCAAGTTCCTTCACTGTAGTCCTTCGAATTCTCTTGAGAAAAATTGGTATTTTGCCCATGTACGGGTATCAAAAGTCAAGTTGGCTTCAAAGATAAAATCTGCATCTGCCAACGGGCCTTCTAATCCTTGGAACCAATGAGAGTTGCGATGAATCTTCTCTGTATATCCCCTAGGAGGATCGTCAATCGGCATAGATCCTGGAAATCCTTGGAATTCTGGTGGTTGAGCCGTAGGATGTGGTTCTGTGAGTAGTTCTCCAATATTGGCCATGGGTATACTGGGGCCAGCTTCAGATGGTCCTTCTGCCTGCATGATGAATGATGCGAGTGTGTAGCAGATCTGCTACAAAAGATTAACACATTAGTATGGAAATTAATCATGATCCCATTAAAGTGAGACTGCGATCCCTTTCCATAACCGATGTGTAACCCGTGTAGCCGAGTGTTGTGATGTGGTGTATGGAATGATTTTTGCAAACTAATGCAGGTCTCTAGACACCTACATGCTTCAGATGATGCATACATTTCTAGATGAGATGTTATTACAAGTGATGTTGGGTTATAGTGTGTGGATTTGTACAAGGTTCAGTTATGAGTGAGTCATTACAAGGTTGTAGATTAGTCGGGGTGGGAGTGATGTTAGACAATGGGTTTTGAGGAGACAACTGGATACATTTTGGTATCCATTTCTTAAGAGTTTCTGAGTGGGTGGCACGTTTCTGTTGAGGGACAAAAGGTGATATCAGATGTGGTGGTATTGAGGGTTGAAGAGATTTCTGAGGGGTATATATTACATGGCTTGAGGGTTGAGCTATAATACACTGTTTGGGTACCCAAATCTGCGTGGGTGTGGGTCGATTCGTAAGGTACTTCTTGGCGATCCAAATCTGTCGAATGTTTGTACTCGTAGAAGAAGGTCGAGGAGATGTTGAATATTGACTCTGCTTCTGCCTTGACTTCTTCTTGTCATTGTCCACATTGGTGAAATCTGTTAGTGGTTTCTGTCCTTTTGGCACCCATATTTGTTGCGTGCCTCTTGCTTTGTGATACTGATACTGCTGCTTTCTTCCTTGTGTCGTCTGATATTGTCGTCGGTCTGGGTTCCTTCGTCGTGGTTGAATCCAACACTTGCAAAACTTGCGCATTAGGAAATGCTCCATTTTGTACTATTAATCTAGGCTAGTCCACAGTAAGTGTGGAAGGATGGGCACCACAGCTGATAGTGTCCATTTGGCCGCTGATGTAACCCACCTGACCTGCAATGGTCCCCATTTGTCCGCTGATGTAACCCACCTGACCATTGATTGTGTCCATTTGACCGCTGATGGTGTCCATTTGACCAGGCGGTTGGGTGGTTCCCCTTCTAATTTGCAGGAAGCCCAAGGGAAAATATCTTGACGTCCTTCTGATTGACAATTGTCCATCACCAAGCCCGCATGGGTTGGTGTAGATGTAACATGACTTATCTGACCAAAGATCTTCCGGTCCTCCTTCGCATGTGTTTCATAGGGTTGCGGGTCATATACCTCAGGTGGAGTGTCGTTAGGGAAGTCAAGTGGTATCACTCGCTTCTGATCTAAGGTTCCAATCTGCAAGGAGCCTTGTCTAAGGTTTAGGTCCACTGAGTGATCGTATAGCCAATCTTGGCCAAGGATTAGGGGTTCTATCAGGTCGTCATCATGGCACACTGGTAGCTTTGTTGTCATGGTCACTTCATTTATGAGGATAGGAAGGTCCACCTCGCCCATGCAAGGGGTTTCCATGCCTCCTAGCCCTATGAGGTATGCCTCAATTGGCCGCATTTCTATTCCTGAGTCCTTATAGTGGGACCATCTAATCGCACTAGTCGCAGCACCTGAATCAATTAAAGCCCTGAGCTCTTGGCAAGGGTTGCCGTGCTCTAACCTGACTATAATGAATGGTCTCCTATCCACTATGCTAGGATGAGTACTTGACTTTGCTTGACACATGGCCATGGGGTATCTGGGTGTTGTTTCCAAATGGTTATAATGTTCTCTCCCTAGTCCTCGTCTTCTTAGCTTCATGCGCTTAATGCGTTCTATAGCTTCTGCCTGAGCTTTAGCACGTATCCTATTTTCTTCCTCCTTACGCTTCTTTGCCAACGTGAGCCGTCTAAGCATATCCTCAGTAAGAGGTTCTTGATATAACTTGACTCTACAGCCACTAATGTAATTAGGCATTATGTCTCCTTCTAAGGTGGCTAATTGTACTGCTCCACTTGTCGAGAGTCTATTAATGATCAGAGGTCCATAACCTCGCTTTTCTAATTTCCGTGCATGTTGTTTTAGTGTATATACTAGGACTAAATCTCCTTCTTTTAGGCCTTTATCTTTCACATGTTCATCAAAATATGCTTTTTGTCGCTTCTTTGTTGCATATATTCCTGTTGCTGCTTTGAACCTGGTTTCTCCTAATCGTTTCAAGTCCATTATTCTTGTTGATAATACATGCCCAGTCCACTGATGTTCTTGTGCAACCTTAAGGGTCGGTATCAAGAAGTCCAAAGGAAGTACAGCATTCTGACCAAAAACCATCTGAAAGGGAGTTGCATTGAGTACGGTCTTGTAGGCCACTCGATATGCCCAAACAGCATGGTGTAGGTGTTTGTCCCAATCTGAATGTTTATTGTTCACGAGTTTCGTCAGTACGTTACAAAGGATCTTGTTAGTGCTTTCAACCTGACCATTGGCCTGAGGATGATATGGTGCGGATTTCTTGTGAATCACCATAAAATCCTATAACAAATATTCAATCACTTGGTTTAGAAAGTGAGTTCCTCGATCACTCACTAACTCTATAGGCAATCGATATCTCGTAAAGACGTTTTCAAATAAGAATTTTGCAGTCGTGTGAGCATCATTATTCTTTGTAGCTTTTGCCCCTACCCATTTGGTAAGATAATCTGTCACAACAATAATGTATTCGGCATGTGTACCTTTTGCAGGGGGGTTTATGGGTCCTACAAAGTCTATACCCCACTTAAAGAATGCACGTCCTCCCATCATGGGTTTCAATGGCATTTCATCTCTGCGAGTAGGAAACTGAGTTCTCTGGCACACATCACATCTCTTTACATAGGTATGCGCGTCCATGTGAAGAGTGGGCCACCATAATCCTGCAAAGAGGATGGCTTTGATTACCCTATCGGGTCCAAAATGACCTCCTACAACACCTTGGTGTGCAGGCTCTAGTACGCTCAAATAATCGCTTTCATGAACACATTGTCTTAAATATCTATCTCGTCCTCGTTTGTATAGATTGTCGCCAATAAGTGAATAGTCTTAAGCTTCCTGCTCTAGACTGCGTTGTCGTGCTAAGGTCATTCCTTGAGGGAATGTTTTCGTCCTCAAGTATGTCACTAAAGGTTCACTCCATTCTAGTGTGAGAGACATGTGATATAATGTAGCATGTTCTACTGGTGGTCTTTCACAACAAACATGGCATTCTTTACACAATTTGTAGACATCTGCTTCCATAGAAGGCCAATAGACTCCTAGTCTATGCAGAGTCTGCAATGTACGATGTTTCGAGTGATGTTGCTTTAATGCACCTATGTGTGCTAATTGCAACCAATTCGCATGTTCTGATTCATCCACACAACAAGCAAGAATCTTTTGATTGTCTTGTTTATATATACTTCCTGCTATTATTTGGTATCTCTGTGACTTGGTAATCTCTCCTTCCTTGATCCTTATCCTAGGATTCTTGGGTCCATATGTGAGAATAGGGACAATAGGATTAGCCCATTCTCGTGCTATCTCAAGGTTAAACAAATATGCATCTAGTAATTCATCCACTATTCCTTGAGGAGCTTCTCCTGAGGTTAGTCTCGAGAGGTGGTCAACTCTAAGATGTGTCTTTCCTTTCCTGACTACTACTTCAAAGTCATACTCCATGAGTAACAGAAACCAACGTATCAATCTTCCCGTGTTACATGGTTTATTGACTAGGTACAACAATGCTTGATGATCTGTAAAGAACTTGAACTTGTTTGCCAACAAATAATGCCTGAATTTCTTTACTGCGTAGATCATTCCTAATCCTTCTCGTTTTGTCATGGTGTAATTTCTTTCTGCTGCGTTCAACTGTTTGCTCGCATAAGCTATGGGGAGATCTATATTTCCTTCATTCGTGGGTTGTGCTAACACACATCCTATGGCATAGTTGGATGCATCCACATGTACATGGAATGGATTACTCCAATCCGGGGTTGTTAATATAGGTGCTGAGCACAAACGTCGTTTAAGTTCATTAAATGAATTCTCACATTCATATGTCCATTCAAACTTGGTCAAAAGAGAGTACAGAGGCTTGGCTATGATTGCATACATGTGTATGAATCATCTGTAATAACCGCAATGACCCATAAATGCCTGTACCTCTTTTACATTATTTGGCCTAGGTAGATCCGCGATTACTTTCACTTTTTCTTCATCCGTAGAGATTCCATTCTTTGACACAATGTGTCCTAGGATTTTGATTTGGGCACAACCACAATGGGTGATACCCATTTGGTATGCTCAATTTCGTAAATGAATCCTACTTCTATCAAACGATCTATCTCCTCTTTAATCTTCGCAGCGTAGTTATCATTGTAAGTGTATGGTTTCTGTTTCGTAGGTTTTGCATCTGGAGTCATAGGGATTCTATGAGAACATATATCTGGATCTACTCCTTTCAAATCTTTGTAACTCCAAGCAAAAACATCTCTATATTCACACAATAGGGCAACTAACTCTTCTTCATCTTCAATCGTCAAATCATGCCCTATGTAAGTACATTTTTCTTCTTCTCCTTCTATGGCTACTATGATTTTTTTGGTTTTCTCTCGATTATCATATACTAGTCCAACATCAGCTTTTCTGTTAGGCATTGGTACCATGATTCGTCTATCTTCTATCTCATACTTCTTGAAGTTCTCGGGTACCTCAAACAAGGATTCTTCTTCTTGTGGCATGGTTTCTTTCTTCTTTCTTTTCTTCCCTTCACTTTTGGCAGTCACTTGTGTGGCTAACCTCGCCTCATTCATAATTTCCTCGTGTCTCTGAGGGTAAGTTTCTACTTCGTAGAAATATTGTTCGTCTGATGCAAAGGGCGGGTCCATAATAATTGACTCTAGATCGAAATCACTCGCATCCTCGAATGCATCAGTGCTAGGTTCACATTCTTCAATAATTGAATCACACATTATTGGTGCAGGGCAATCAACAATTGAAGATTTAATGAAGATTTGGAAGCCAAAAGATTGAAGGAAAGTTCAAATTATGAAGCATGTAGGAAGCGCATATTCAGAGGATGAAGATGTGTACACATATGTACATTAATTCAGAGATAGTTCACTTATACTTTTGTATAGTCATGACATTGTAAATATTTGCCTATATATACAAGGAAAAAGTCGGGGCAAATATGAGAGAGCATGAGAATAGAGTAATCAGTAGTTGTATGAGTCATTAGACATCTTAGAAGTGAGTTGAGTCTCTCTCATCACTCAGTTGTAAATTTCTTCAAAAATGGAAGAAAAATTGTGCTCGATGTTTCTGTGCATTCTCCTTCTGTGCTTGATCATTTCAAGAATCCTTTTGTAGATGTCTAAGTCCATAGTTAATGAGTCTATGGTTAAAGTTTGAGAGCCTACTTGTAAACAGACTGTGAGAATTATGTATAGGAACATTCATATGTGAAGAAGTGTTCACTGGTTCCTGAAACAGGCACAAAATTTGATGTTAATGTTTTAGTCAGTTCTCCTTCCACAATGTAAAGTTTTGAGCAAGCAAGCAGTCAATCTTTAAGTTGGAAGGTAATCTATCTGTGGGTAAAAGCATTTTCATAAACGGGTTCTAGATTGAGAGAACAAAGTGTTAAAAGTTATAGGTGTCTAAATCGACTTCTCAAAAGAGCAGTTTTAGACATAGGTAATTTGTTGAGATCATTTCTCAAGATATACTGAATCTTTTGGAGTGATTCAACTTGGAGAAGGTGTGCAAACTGTAGGCAACACCTTGTGCAAAGTTTTATAAAAAACTTCACAAAATTGATAAGGTAATGAGAGAGATATGTGCAACAGACTTTCTGTGTAGTCATCTCCTTCACAAATTTTTCAAAATCTTTATAATTGATCATTGATCCTCTAAATTTGGGGAAGGTTTGAGTTATTCTTGTTATAGAGGTGCTTTAATTACAAGAGTAGCTTGTTCTTTTGGAGATTAACACTCTCCATCAGTGGTATCAGAGCAGGAAGCATCAGAATTGAAGGAAGGAGGATCCCGACTGCTGCAGTTGCAAAGAATTCAACATCTGAAGGTTCAAAAGGTGAAAGCTTGAGGGCAAAGCTTGAGAAGGAGGTCATAAAACATCAAGGAAGACAAAAGGAGTATTATTCGAAGTAGAGGTACATCTATTACTCATAAAGCTTGAAGAGTTCAATATACAAGTGAAGAAAGGATGGGAGATTCTCTTCAAATAGAGAAGTTGGATAGAGAGAACTATCCAGCATGGTCAATGAGGATGGAAGATCATCTTATGAGCAAAGACTTGATAAGTTACATCACAGCTGAAGAAGAAAAGCCTCAGTTGAGAGATCCTAGTGTTCCAACTAGGGAGGAATTATCAGATTTGAAGAATTGGATGAAGAGAGATGCTCAAGCTAGGAGCATTATCTATATGGCAGTCAATGACTACTTTCTACCTCACATTAGAGGTCTTGAAAGTGCAAGTGATATATGGAATGATTTGGAGGAGCATTTTCAAAACACCACAAAGTCAAGGAAGGCATCTTTGTGGGCAGAATTTACCACTTTCAAGAAGAAGGCTTCTCAATCCATCTCAGAGTATGTAACAAGGATGAAGGACATTGCAGATGCATTAGGAGCAGTTGATGAAGACATTGAGGAGGATAAATTGGTAAGGCAAATCCTCACAGGTTTGAGAGGTGATGAAAAATGGAAGCCATTCATTTTGTCTACTGAATTATCACTTGATCATTTTACTCCTGACTTAAATCAGTTGCTAGGACATATGTTAACCTTTGAGTAGGATGTCAAAGTTGAAGGTGACAAGAGTACATGTCATGCAATATATTCAAAGGATAAGAAGAAAAATAGCAAAGGGAAGCAACAAGCAAATGAAGATGAAGGCACAATGTTGGCATACAAAGCAATAAAGGAGTCATGCACAATACGGCAACAAGGCCAGATCATTTTTTCCCATAGATTATGTACAACCCAAGTGATTTTAATCACTACACAAACATTGTAAATCCCGTTTTTGGTAGATTAGACTCCATTTTGTGCAAGCCGAGGAGTCCTCGAGCTTGAGGAGTATTAGAAGTACCATCGTACCAAATTTCATAATTTTTAGACTTCGTGTGAGCCCTCAAATAAGCCCTGGAACCTAATTTTTAACTAGGCCGGACACTAGGTCTGGACAGGGCCAAAAGCTAGTCAAAAACTATAAAAAGGGCTAGAGAGCTCATTTTTGGGGAGAGATTGTAATTGAAACGAACTTGTAAGAGCTTGTGAAAGTAATCTAAAATACTCCATTGATTCTCTCTCTTTGTCTTGCCGTGTGTGCGCGTGTGTGTGTATGTGTGTGCATGCTTGTGTGCTTCTCACTCACGCACTTGTGCCGCCACTTGCTCGAGGTCTTCATACCATCCTCACGTCTTCCCGGATTGACATTAAAGGAGGTGCTACTCATCACTGAGCTACACCAAATTTTGGCGCCGTTGCCGGGGATCGAGCTTTGAGGACGAGCGTGTGATGGTAAGACGTAGAGTTGACGCGTTGGAGTTGTAGGTATTTTCTTCACTCTCATCGATTTTCTTTTACTTTCTTCACCATCATCATCATCACCATCTCCCACGTCCATCTCCATCATCGCGAAAATTTCAGTTTTTTGACTATATCCCCACCTCCACCTCATTTCCCTCATTTCACTTGTGAGAGAGAGCGAGAGAGCGAACTTGCATGTGCTGTTTTTGCATGTTTTCTGAGCTATTTTGCAGGTTTTTTGCTGTACCATCATCCCCAGCAGTGTGCGCAGGTACGACAGGCTCTGCACAGGTCCCGGGACGACAGTCTCTGTCTATCGCGACAGACAGAAAATCTTAACATTTTGTGAATGCATGATTACCACTGTAACCTACACCTTGTGGGCACTCTAGATCACTAGAAGTTTTTCAAAAATTTGCATTTTTTCAGTCTATCGCGACAGACACTGTCTATCGCGACAGACACCGTCTATCGCGACAGACACCGTCTATCGCGACAGACAGAAATCCACGATAGACACCGTCTATCGCGACAGACACCGTCTATCGCGACAGACAGAAATCCACGACAGACACCGTCTATCGCGACAGACACCGTCTATCGCGACAGACAGCCCCCACGATAGACACCGTCTATCGCGACAGACACCGTCTATCGCGACAGACAGCCCCCACGATAGACACCGTCTATCGCGATAGACACCGTCTATCGCGACAGACAGAAATCCACGATAGATTGTGTCTATCGCGACAGACACCGTCTATCGCGACAGACAGAAATCCACGATAGACACCGTCTATCGCGACAGACACCGTCTATCGCGACAGACAGCCCCCACGATAGACACCGTCTATCGCGACAGACACCGTCTATCGCGATAGACAGGCATTTTCGGCAAAAATTAAGGGTGAATTTTTGGTAAATTTAGGCTAAATTTTGGGCATATTTGCACTTTCATGTACTCATCTGCTTACAAGGGCCTTAGAAAATGCATTAAAATCCCTGATAGTATCTGTTTGTCTATTTAACCCCCTAAACCCTGAACGGTCATAACTTTTTCATACGAAATCCATTTTCTGAGCTCTAGGGCTTGTCGGAAAGCTCGTGACATATACTACACGCCCTCAACTGTTTTTTATAAGAATAATGCGTTGATTTTCAGATAGGACATTTGGAAATTGACATACTGAGGGGTAGGAACACCAAGGGAGCTCTAGAGTAAATTTCTAACAATGCAAAAGGGGGAATAAGGGTCATTAAAAAAGTGTCTGAAATAAATTGTCTGTCAATTGAAAGGTCTACTTGGAGCTAATCTTGAGATTTATGCAGGCCTATTGAGAAGCAATTGAGAGGATCCAAGCAAGGGTGTGGCACACGCTTGAGAATCAACTTCTCGAGCACTAAAGAGCAAGGTTCGGCAAGAAAGGTCGGAACATTCTCAACTCCTCTTCGTCAATTCCTAGCCTAGGCTAAGAGCAATTAGAAGTAGGAGTAAGTCAAGGCGACGATAGGCCACTATCAAGTTGAAGACTACCTAAAAACTCAAGTTCAAGCTAAAAACTTAATCTCTGTACTGTCGACAACATAAAGGAAAGGACCTAACGTGGAACGATCAACCTGAAATTACGAAGAACACTCAAGTACTCCGACGACGTGATATCAGACAAGACCATAAACACAATAATTAACTAAAAAGAATCAAGTGACTGGTACCAATTGATTGGCAACGAGGTTGTACTCTGAAAAAAAAAAAAAAAAAAAAAAAAAAAATTTGGGCTAATCAGTTAGGCATATGAACCTTAGATCAGGACGGCACCTAGCAAGAGAAAGACAAAGCCTTAGGTCTTCAGAGGCTAGTGTCAACCACACTGCAAGGTCTTGGGCCCAGCAGTTGAGTCGCCACTCTCATTACCCTAGCTCTGATACCAGTGAGTCAGAGATGTCTCAAGGCATGGACAGACCTACGGGAAGTTCAGGTGTGCCTTATTTGTACAGGGTAGAAGGCCCTTACAAAACACAGTTGGAATACCTTAGGACCAACCGATTAGGTGCTAGCATCTATGAGGATGGCCTAGGAAGATCTGTGGTCCAGATTAAAAACCCTGACCAATCCATAGGACTAGAGCACCCAGCTGTCAAATTTGAAAACGGTGCATACCTGGACAAGGAAGGAACCATATACGTAGTCACCAGTCATCCAGATAGGACAGATGAATTTGGAAATGTAATTTCAGAAGCGGACTTAGGTGACTTGGAACAAGGAAACATGGGAGTGGAACCTAGAACCCCTCGAGGTAAATCAGTTCTCACTAGGATTATCACGCCTGAGTGGGTTCCCCAAGATAACAAGTGCATAGAATTGCTCCTCAATCGAGAAACGGACGAAGCCTTTTGGAGGTATAAACCGGATCACCCAATTGATATAGGAACAATCATGATCTATGAGTTTAAGGATCCGGATAGCCCAGGCAGAGTGACCTACCTAGATCATGCTTCAGAACGGATCTTTGTGGTGACAGAAAATGATAGGCATGCTTACACTTGGAAGGGTGAATTTATTTTCCCCCAACCAAGATCAAATGTATCCTATGGTCACCCCGGGGCTGGAACTTCCCAAGCTCATGGTACGCAAAGAGACAGAAGTAGAGATAGACCAGAAGTAAGTTTTGCCAACCCAGTGGGCAGAGAAAGAACGAGAACAGAGACGAATAGGGTAGAACCTGAGATGCATAGAGCCCACAGGAACCAAAGAAATGTAGATGGATTCCCTCTGCCGAGGCCTAGAGAGCACACAAGAACTTTGAGGCCCACCCAGCTAGTTAAGTCCATGAAGAATTACTTTGACGGCACGGGAGATCCCTATGATCATGTGGCAGAGTTCAAGCAAGTCTTGAGAGCTGAACAAGTGGAAGATCTGTTCACACAGTACAATGCCTTCGGTCTAACCCTTAGGAACACGGCACTTACATGGTTTCAGCCATTAGATGAGCGTCAGTTCAGGAGCATAGACCAACTCCTAGAGGCATTCATTATAGAGTTCTCTAAGAGCGGCATAAGACACAACACCTCCTCACTGATTCACAGCTTCAAGCAAACCCCTCAAGAGACTGTGAGACTTGCAGGAAGAAGATTTAGACAATATCTTGAAAGGTGCCCTATTTCGGAGCTACCCACATCTGCTAAACAAGTAGCCTTATTTCTTGACGGATTGCTGAGCCCAAAATTGAGATCCTATGTGTATCTGAAAGACCCTAGGACTATAGAAGAATGTGTACGTATGTGCATTGACATTGAAGATAACCTAGGAGAAGAGCTAGAGTTGTCCAAAATTTACAAAGATTCAGATAGTGCATCTAGTCAATCTTCCACACAAGCCACATCAATTGAAGAACTGGCCGAAAAAGTAGCTCAGAAACTAGGTGTAACTAGCAAACAAATCCCAAGGTTTGCCCCTGTGAAAAGGTGCTATACATGCGGTGGTGACCATATGGCGAACGTCTGTCCCATTATGGCTCAACCCCAAGTAAACCCTAGTAGCCAGTACTGCACCATAGAACGGAGATACACCAATCACACCGCACAAGATTGCCCATACAACAAGCAGGCAGTTAGGCAACCCTACCCGCCGCCCTACCAACAAGGCAGATACCAAAACCAAAATCCACCACCACAATATGCTAGGCCCCAACAAACCTACCAACCACAATACCAGGCCCAACAGAGACCCCAACCGGTGCTAGCTCAACAGCCTCCAAACCTCTCTAATGTGATTCCAGTAAAGTATACTGCTGCAGAAGAGAACCTGAATAGAGCTATAGTCCCTGTAACATCCTTGATCTCTGAAAATGACCCAAGTGACCATAGCTTTGATTCTACCCATGTGGATAGCCCCCAGGCTTACTACATGCAGTCCCCAGAACATGGAGAGTCCTACTATGGTGAAGAGCCGAACGAACCTAGTTGGGAGTCAGATTACACGAACGTCATGTATACAAACCCCAATCCTAGGCCTCAATCTAGGCAAGTCAGACCTCCATTCCCAAGAGGGCCGTGCTACAGATGCCAAGGTGATCACCTCATTCGTGATTGCCCCTTACCTCCGCCTACACAAACTCAGTCCGTGACTATCCAAGGCTTCTGCCAAGATTGCGGAAAAGAGCATCTCTTACGAGATTGCCCAAAGAACCCCAATAGCATGCCAAAAATCACTCCTATCAACGTGATTGGTTTGGTTGTAGATTCTTCGGGAAGCGTCACTTCCACTGCACCAGTGCAGGTAGTCACTAGGGCTCAGGCATTACAGCAAAACCAAGGGGTAGGCCAGGAAAAGAGCCTAGATGCTAGCGATAATGAGAGCCAAAATAAAAAGAGAACAAGAGCTTGGAAAGATAGCCGCGAACGCATGAAAAGGCAATGGGCAAAGAAGATGAGTGAACTTGAGGAAAGTCTACGAGAAACCAAGGCTAAAATCATAGAGATCACGTCTCAACCGCACTCTCACACATTCCCACCGCTACCATCCCCATCACCCTCCATCCCTTCACCCTCTAAGACAGCCCACGCAACCCACCCGCCACCCCAAACAGGATCAGTATTAGCTGATCCCACTCCCGAAGACATAGACATGATGCTTAAGGCATATCAGGCCAGAATCCAAGAAGGGCCAAACGTCACGGATCATGACAAGTGCTATCCTAGAGCTGACCTAGAGATAGAAAGAACAAAACTATGCGCGAAAATGGTCGCATTGGCTCAGACTATGTTTGAAGCCAGTCGCCTTTTCAACTACTCAGGCTCAGCCAAAACGCAATTACACTTGGATGGATTCCTAGAGAAGTTAGAGAGGATAATTGCAAGATCTGACAAGGAAGAAAAAAATCAAGACCAAGAAAAAGCAAGCAAAAACAGGAATCATTCCCAATCAGAAGTGTATGTGGCCAAGGCCCCAAAACCGGACAACTTCCCCTCCTTAGAAAGAATAGAGAGGCCAATAGCACAGCCAGAAAAGGAACCTACCCCTCAAAGAAAGGAAAGGGCAAGAGAACGGGTGAGCCAGCCTCTTCAGGAAGCCCGTGGGTCTCCTCAAGAAGCTTATCTTCCCCCCCAAAAGGCAGATGAGCCTCCCTCGAAAGCTCAAGTACCCCCACAGGTTGCCTCCATTCCTTCTCAGGGGATGTGTGAGCCTGTTCGGAAAAGTAATAGAATAAGCAATCCTCCCCAAGAAGCTTGTGCTCCAGCCATTGGCGAGAACGAGGAGAGAATCAACAATAGAATCAGCCCTCCTTCACAGGTTGCTTATGCGCCCAATTCTACGGAGCCAGACACTTCTGCTTCTATGAATCGGTTTGCACCAGACTTCCTACGAGAGATTCAAGAAGACAAATGGGATAACGAAAGCGAGGTCGCCCCTCCTTTTGAACTTGTGGACGATGCACACGACCAATTCCCACAAGACATCCCATCTATTTACGGGGAGCATGAGAGTGTTCAGTCTCACGAGAGATTAGACTTTGAGTCGAATTCCATACAAGAGCTACCCCACTTCACAGGCCCATGGGAAGCAAAGTCCACATGTATGAGAGCACCCACAGTCATGGTAAGGAACGACGACTCAGTCATACCTAGGAACACAGAGGTAGTGAAGAACACTAACGTGCAGTGTAATCTCAAGTTAGAAGAGCTACTCAAAGTTAGACCTGAATTATGGAAACATGTAGCCAAACAAGTACCAGAGATAGCCAAACCTCGTTCCCGGGTAGGATCCCATAGGACAGTGCCAGAAATTCCCTTGGATAAGATAGGAGATATGTGCGAAGGTGAAGAAGGGAACACCTATCTTCCCATTACCTACCAAGACTACACCACAAAGGCAATTTTGGACTCAGGTGCAGGAGTTGCAATTGCCACCACCTCCTTATGGAAGCGTTGGGGCAAGCCAGCACTCAGGCCAACAAGAATGAAATTGCAAATGGCAGATGGTCACATAGAGAGACCCCTAGGATTGCTGGAAGGAATAACTCTCACCACTTGTGGTGTCGAGTTTGAACATACCTTTGCCATATGTGACTTCAGCAAAAATCATGCCTATGAGATGATTTTAGGAAGACCATTCATGCGACAGTTGCAAGTGGTACAGGATTGGGGGACCAATTCTTTGTACCTGCAGCACTTAGGTGTTACAACCAAAGTCAATCTCAAGGATTATTCTCATAGAGATGTCCCTCCTATCCAATGGAATCCCATCCATAGAGCCAAAGATGATACAGAATCGGTGCATTCCATAGGGTCTGGATCCTCATGGATGCATGAAGATACTCACTTATGGATGTGCAAGGTAGCAGTAGAAGAAGAGAAGAGAGAGAAAGCCAGAGAGGTAGGTGCGAACGAAACTCATAGACCCATTCAAGACCCAGCCTATGCACCTGTAGTTTTTCCAGACGAAGAATTTGAACCTCACGGTTGGGCAGAAATCTTAGCAACAATGGACGTAGCCATCAACGAAGAACAATGGACACCTCACTGCGATGAGGATGGTTATGATATTTCAGTCTTCTCCATAGAGCCAATCATGGGAGAGGCAGTTCTAGAAGAATGCGAACCTAGCCCTGATACATTTGAGGATGCAAGTGACTCCGATCTAGAGTCAATCATTATGGACCCACCATTTGCATCAGATGAAGAATACTTCCATGAGGTAGAATTTCAAACCCAGAGGCATGGAGAGCTGACAAATGACGTAAGATTAGCAACACATGTGAGCCCGAAGGAAGAAGGGAAGAAACGAAAGAAGAGAGAAGCCTCACCAGAAGAGGAAGAATCTTTGTTTGAGGTCCCCGAAAATTTTAAGAAGTATGAGATAGACGACAGGAGAGTCATGATAAGAATGCCTAAACGAGAGGCACAATCAGGAGAGGCCTATGATAACAAAGAAACCACCAAGAAAATAATAGTGGCCCTAGAAGAAGGAGAGGAGAGATGTACGTACATAGGTCATGACCTAACAGCAGAAGAAGAGCACGAATTGATTGCCTTGCTAAGAGAATACAGAGATGTATTCGCTTGGAGTTACAAGGATTTGAAAGGTGTTGACCCTGACATATGCTCACACACCATCCCCATGACCTCAGATGCCAAACCCTCTAAGCAAAAGCCTTATACATATAACGATAACTACGCTGCTAAGATCAAGGAAGAGATAGATAGACTGGTTGAAGCTGGATTTATCTATGAAATTGAGCACACTGAATGGGTATCCCCCATCGTAGTGGTGCCCAAAAAGAATGGCAAACTGCGTGTGTGCATTAACTTGAAAAAGGTTAATGCCGCTACGATTCGAGATAACTATCCGCTTCCCATCACGGAACATCTCTTAGAAAGAGTGGCAGGCAAGGAAGTGTACAGTTTCCTTGATGGATTCTCGGGCTACAATCAAGTAGCCATAGCTCCAGAGGATCAGCATAAGACAGCCTTCGCCACAGAATGGGGCATTTTTGCTTTTAGAGTAATGCCATTTGGGCTTACCAATGCACCAGCTACCTTCCAGAGACTGATGTGCCATGTGTTTAAGGAGTTCCTAAGGAAGAGTTTAGAAGTCTATGTTGATGATCTTTGTGCTCATTCCAACGTTAGGCAAACCCATATTCCTGAACTCCGACAAATCTTTGACAAATGTAGAGAATATCAAGTCTGCCTAAACCCAGAAAAGTGCGTTTTTATGGTCAGGCAAGGCAAGATTCTAGGACACATAGTGTCAAAGAATGGCATATCTACCGATGAAGAAAAAGTGAGAGCCATAGCAGAGCTACCTAAGCCAAAGAATGTCAAGGAAGTACAAGCTTTCATGGGGCATTGTGGTTATTATCGACGATTTATACACATGTATGCTGTCATTGCAAAGCCCATGTACGGACTTCTGACAAACTTTGAGTGGACGGATGAATGTGAGAATTCCTTCCAAGAGCTTAAACGAAGATTGTGTTCAGCACCAATCTTGACCACACCAGATTGGAATAAGCCATTCCATGTTCACGTGGATGCATCCAATTATGCTATTGGATGTGTGCTCGCACAACCTACTGGTGAAGGTAATATGGATCTTCCAATTGCCTATGCCAGTAGACAATTGAATGCGGCTGAACGGAATTACACCACAACAGAGCGCGAAGGATTAGGCATGGTATATGCAGTCAAGAAATTTAGGCACTATTTGCTTGCAAATAAGTTTAAATTTTTTACGGACCATCAGGCATTGTTGTACTTAGTAAACAAGCCATGCAATACAGGAAGATTAGTGAGATGGTTTCTCTTGCTAATGGAATACGACTTCGAGGTTGTGGTAAGAAAAGGAAGGACTCATTTGAGAGCAGATCACCTCTCTAGGCTCACATCGGGAGAAGCCCCACAAGGAGTGTCAGATGACCTTCCTGATGCTTACTTGTTTAATCTGGAAGTTGTACCGCAGTGGGCCAAGCCAATCGTACCAGTCTTGACATACGGGCCTAACCATCCAGTGGTGAACACACGGAATAGAGAGGTTGTAAAAGCCCAAAAGTTTCACATCATGGCCGGAAGCATGTACAAGCACACAGATCAAGGGATCTTGGCTTGTTGCGTAGAAGAAGATGAGTACGCTAAATGGTTGCAATTAGCACATGTAGGTGCGTTAGAGCAACACCATTCGAAGCAACGAACTTTACAGACCCTAAAGAGATTCGGAGTGCACTGGCCAACTATGGAAGCGGATGTCCAAAAGTTGTGCAAGGAATGCCCAATCTGTTGCACTAAACCACCAGTGGAACATGCCACTCTTTATCAAGTATCCATTGTGCCAGATTGGAGTGAACCTCTAGTATCATTCTTGAGAACAAACACATTCCCTCCAGACATGACTCTAGCTAGGAAAAGGAGTTTAGAACAAGAAGCCCAGGATTACTCACTCATAGGTGATAATCTATATAAGCGCGGTAAAGATGGTTACCTGCGGTTATGTGTCCATGAAAGTGAATATCTCAAAATCTTGGAGACTGCTCACCAAGGTGTAGCAGGAGGACACTTTGGACCAGATCGGGTAATCAAGGCAATATTGTTTGCGGGCTTCTGGTGGCCTACCCTTCACATGGATGCACATACCTATGTGAAACGGTGTGATGTCTGTCAAAGGACTCAGTATCCTATACGCAAAGATGAGATGCCACTGAAACCTATGATGGGTGGACGTGCATTCTCTAAGTGGGGAATAGACTTCGTAGGTCCTATTAATCCCCCAGCGAAAGGTTCTCATGCGGAATACATCATTGTGGCAACAGATTATCTCACCAAGTGGGTAGAGGTAAAAGCTACAACCAAGAACGATGCTCAAACAACGGCCAAATTCTTGTTCGAGAATGTATTCACGAGATATGGACTACCCATAGAGCTTGTAAGCGATAGAGGCACTCATTTCTTGAACGAAGTGATTGAAAATCTGCTCCAAGAATTCTTGGTAATACACAAGAAGTCTGCCCCTTATCACCCTCAAGCTAATGGACAAGCTGAGAGCACTAATAAGATTTTATGCAATGTACTGACGAAATTAGTGAACACTAAACGCTCTGATTGGGACAAACAGCTACACCATGCTGTTTGGGCATACCGAGTTGCCTACAAAACGGTACTCCAAGCCACCCCCTTTCAGATGGTATTTGGCCAAAACGCTGTGCTACCCTTGGACTTCCTGATCCCCACATTGAGAGTAGCACAAGAGCACGAATGGACAGGTCATGAGCTCTCCTCTAGGATCTTTGACCTTGAACGATTAGGAGAAACAAGACTGAGAGCCGCTGCAGGGATATATGCAGCCAAGAAGAGACAGAAGGCATACTTTGATGCCCACGTGAAGGATAAAGGCTTGAAAACGGGAGATCTAGTCTTAGTCTATACACTGAAACAACACGCAAGGAAGCTAGAAAAGAGAGGCTACGGACCTATGATCATCAATAGGATCTCCACAAGTGGAGCAGTACAATTGGCCACATTAGAGGGTGATGTTCTCCCTAACTATATTAGCGGATGCAGAGTCAAGTTGTACCAGGAACCCCTCACGGAGGAAATGCTCAGCCGACTCAACACTGCTAAGAAACGCAAAGAGTAAGAAAAGAGAATTAGAGAAGAAGCTCAAGCAGAGGCTTTAGAACGCATCAGAAGGATGAAATTACGAAGGCAAGGTAGAGATCAGCCTGGTGCGAATGACTATGCAGACCAAGGAATTCCTATGGCCCTGTGTGAAGTCGCAGGAACAAGCTCGCATAGGATAATTGATAGACGTCCTTTCGTAACCTTAGATATAGGACAAGGAAAGAGTGCAAGGACCGTAAGAGCCTTGATTGACTCAGGTGCAGCCACTAGTGCTGTTAAATTGTCTTACTGTCAAGAATTACAATTGACTGTCAATCCTGTGGAAGCATATCTTATAGGATTGGGAGGAGTGGAAACCCCTTGCATGGGCGAGGCGGAACTTCCCCTTTACATTCATGATGAGGCAATGACAGTTAAAGTACTGGTGTGTCAAGATGAGGATCTCACTGAACCTCTAGTCTTGGGTCAAGATTGGATCTATGACCAAGCAATTAACTTAAACCTAAGAAGTGGACTTCTCCAGGTTTGGGTCAATCATAGTCGAGTTACAGTAGAATTAGACAATGGAGCACTCAAGGAACTAGGAAAGGCACAGACTCCTGGTCCTTCCAGGGGTACACATGACGATGACCGTGCTGTTCTTGTTCAAAAACCTGTGTTGCAGAGGAATGATATTTGCAAACAAGGAGTCAGGGATACAACGGATCTCCCTTCTTTTCCAAAGGCCCGAAGGAGGCAGCAACCAAAGGCGGATCACAAGCAGAAGAGGCATAGTACTACCTATGTCCGAGATCAAAAGTACCTGCGCAGCAGAATGCCCCAGAAACTCAACCAGGTGTGGGTGCGGAAAGGCGAACGACCAGCTGCACCACCGTCAACTACACGGACAAGGCTTCTTATTAGTAACCAACAACACAACGCTAAAAAGAAGTCCTTCAGAAATTCTTCTGCTAAAGTAAAATCTATTTGGGTGCCCAAGAAGTCGATGAAGGCAAGCCCACAATCTAGACAAATTTGGGTGCCTAAGGCTTGCTTGAGGGCACAAGTAGTTACGCCAAGGCCACAACCTATGCAGCATCACCCAACTATGAGTACAACCAGAATTTCCTCGTGCTCAACACTTAGGAACACACCAAGACCCAGGAGCATGCATGTAATCACTTATAAGTGGGTCCCTAGAAGGCCCCACTCCCAAACAGCGACACCGACACAGCTCTCTGGTGTCTCTACAAAACCGAAAGCAAAGCCCATCCACTGCATTTGGCAGTCTACGATCTGTAATAAACCCCCCGACCCAGATTTGTAAATTCACCCCACTTACTAACGGCATTAGTCTCCTAGGAATACACAACCGTTAACTACACTCACTGTCTTCGTGCACTTACTAACCACTAACTCACCATCTACCTCATGTTAATGTTGTAACGGGGACAATAACGGATTTATTTTGTCCATTACGATGTTAACACATGATTCTATATTCTCACAGAATCAGAAAGCAAGAAGAGAAATGGCAGAAGCGACAGGTTCGGGCTCACAAGCAGGGATACTTACTGCAGGAATTGATGTGGATAGCCTACCTGTGGACGTGCCTCCGACTGAACGACCAGTGGAGATGCAACACCTTCAGCAACTCCCGGTGCCGGATCCACCTACAGGCATCACGGAAAGAGTTCATGCGAATTCTCATTGGTTCAATGGCATGCCCGGTCCATTAGGTGAGGCCAAGTATATCTGGGAGTCTAAATGCGAGTATGACAGATCATGGGTGCGATTCCAATTTTTCTCCAAAGAGTTCGAGACTTTACAGAACACAGAAGATCTACAGATCATATGGCAACGAGCAGGATTGGCGGAATATTTTGAAGCCCCACTACCTAAACCCGATCTCCTCCGATGTTACTATTTGGTCTCCACATTACAAGCTAATGAAGATAAGGACCTACCCGGATCATTTGTTCTCCCTTCATTGCTGGGCAACAACGAGTTGAAGAGGTTTGAGCTTACTGTGGAGTTGGTAAGTGATGCTTTAAATATGCATGGCACGCATGTACCCTCAGAAAAGGATGCTCTCGTTCCCACCAACATGAAGGACAGGAAAGTAGTGAAGCTGAAAGACATGGCAGCACTCACCCCAAATGTGTCCATCCCTCTCCGAATGTGCATGCAACACTTCGCCTTCCCCGGTCAAGACCGATTCACGCAACCACACAAGAAGATCTGGTTTGCTCTCTACTTGGCGGCAGCGGGTGCGTTACCTATTAAGCTACCAGTGTGGATTATAGATCAGTTGTATGAAGCAAACAAACGGGCATCTAGGAAATTAGTGGTGAACGGATGCTACGCACTCACACGCATCATTTATCGATGCTTGGCATATGATGTCCCCATTGAGCGTGCCTTAACTTGTGCACAATTACAAATGTTTAAAAGGCTCAAGACATCCACACATCAGTCCAAGCGCATGAGGGGCGCGATCCCTTGTGTCCAAACAAGGGAAGTCCTGACTACTCCCGAGGCATCACCATTAAGAGAGGGCACTGTACCCCCCTTCACCATTAGGATACCCAGGTCGGAATCTGACACTACGGCGCAACCTACCCCATCGGCTCCTCCTGTTACACCTGAATTCGAATTTGCTGCCACTGGAGAGGCTGAAGGACTGGACCCCCAGGATTTCGAAGCATTCCTACAAAGCACACAATTCTCTGATGTGGAGTTTTATTCAGAGGCAGAGGAGCAGGGCACATCCTCACGAAGAAGACGAAGGTCTACAGACAGTAGACATGTCCATTGGAGTGACGCTCAGCAAAGTCAACAACACGGACACCCGGAAGAAGAAGAAGCGTATGAAGAAGAAACCACTGAAGCCCCAGCATATACAGCAGAACTCCGAAGGCTGTATCAGATTATGGAAAGAGTACGATCGCAGCAATTACTCACTGAACAGAGCAGCAGAGTACTTATGACTCAGTTGTTGGAAGAAGCGGGGGTTGACTCAGAGTACAGGGAAGGTCTCTTATTAATGGCAGAAACATATGGAGTTGTAGAAGCTGTGCGCACTGCCATTCAGAGGCCTTCAGTTCAATATGACCCACGAAGGTTCCAGACACGACCTCGCCCAGGTAAAAATATACAAATTCCCGTTACAGTTGCAGAAGAGCCGACTACTACACCTGAAACTATCAGAACAACCTCCCAGACAGCTAGCCAACAGCACCCAGCCACCCATGAGGAGTCCACCGAACCACTACCACCTACTCCCCCGCCATCACCTCCTAGAGGAGAAACAGTAGAAACCACATCGACTAATCAACCCACCGACCCCACCTTCATCTTCCGTACTCCGATCTCCAGTGCCACCCTATTCTCTACCACTGATAATCCTATCTTCGAAGGCAACCCCAACACTACACAATCCGCCGAACCCCTCCTAGACCCTGCCCTAGGGCAACCATCCCCAACGCCCTCAGCCACGGGTCATCCTGACCCTAGATCCACATTCATGGGCTTCCCTGCTACCACGCAACCCTTTCAGCCCTCCTCAACTTTACGACCCCAACCCCCGATATCCCTCTCTCCATTTCTACAATCCCTCCAGGACATCTTTGCTAGGGCTTTTCAACCAGGCCCTCAACCATTCCCTGTCTTTTCAGCTCCCCACCCCACTTCACACCTATTCACCACTTCCACACACACACCACCTACCATACCAGTGTATATGGCAGGCCCCACACTAACACCCACTCCTGAAGGTATGGACATTTCACCACCCACGGCACCTCCACCCACGGTTTCACCTCCTCCCATTCCCCCTCCACCAATTTCACCCACACACACAACTTTCGTAGACACATCATTCACTGTCTCCCTTCCCCAATTCCCTTCCCATGCATCGTCCACGGTAAACACCCCCCACTCATCTATAGGTAATGCATTGGACACCATGTTGGCCTGTATATCAAATTTAAGAACAGATTACATTCAGCTCCAGCAACAAAACGCACGCCTGCAAGAGCACTCAGCGACACTACAGCTCCGCCTTGCGGTACTAGAGGAGGAGAACACTCGCCTCCACACACAGTTCCACACCCTACAAGAAGCCCACAATATATTGGAAGTACAGCTACAGAACGTAGATCAGGAAGCAGTGCAGGTGGTAGAAGGTCACCTACGGACACAACTGGAACGCAACTCCAAACTTCAGCGGAATATGGCACTACTCAAACGCCACCTTGCGGCTGCTCAGGAAGAAAATAGACGCCTACAAATACAAAATCAAGAGAACCTGGAGGCAGCTATTGAGAGCACACCGGGGGCACCCATCAGCCCATCCAAGTTTCAAGCAGTGACCCCCGATAATATCAAGATTATATTGGAAGATTATGCCATGCTACTCGAAGCACATGATAAGCTATCGGAGGAGCTAGGACAACTGAAGCAGGAACACCAACAAGGCCCAACAGCTGCCCCTCCAACCACCCCCTCTGCAGCTTCGCTTCCCTCCGACGCAGAGGCCATAAAAGATCTCCAGCAACAGGTAACTGAATTGCAGACACGCCTACTACAATATGAGAGGCCATCTTCCCCTCCGGAGGCTCCCACGGACGAAGAAGTTGTGCAAATTCCTGTGGAACAAACGTTTGATGAAGAATATGATCCGCAACCATTCCCAGGAGGCCAACAAACAGAAGAAGCGCAGGACACGTTCGAGGCACCACGGCCGCCATGGTTACGACAAGTGGAGGAAATAGGGACCTCGCATGAAGAGCGCACCGTAGTGCAAAATCAGGCTATGAGGGTCATAGAGGAGACTGTTTTACAATCAGATTACTTCAAGAACTTGTCATCGAGACGCCTGATTCTCTCATCGGAACTCCAGTACAGGCCATATTATATTATCTTGGCTGATTATAATGCAGAAATACAAAGAGTCACGGGTCAGATTCCTACTTTTGCGACCCAATTTCAACCCGAAGACCTTCCTCCAGAGGTGCAAAAAGGCAAGATTCGTCAACCAACATGGCGGCAAAAACTTTTAGAGACTTATCCAGAAATGCTACGCACATGGAACAACGCGCCGTTGCACCTCCTGTACAACCCATGCTACGGTCCAGTCCCCCGCCGCAGGTCGTGGAAGGCATTTAATATCAAGGTACAGAACAATGCGCAATGCAAGGAATGGCTGAACTACCCGTACATAGCGCCACCACAAGGACCACCATCGGTAGCATATATGATGGGGACCATTCGCCACTGGATGCCGCGCTTGAAGCCCATGCAAGATGTAGCAGCACAAATGATGCTTAAAATCTTAGATATGATGCAAGTGGTGCTGAAGACCTTTAGAAATGCAGCCGCACCACAGGTACGCCTTCCGGGGTTTAGCAATGGAAATTACGACTTGGTGTATGACATGAGCACCACCCCCAGTATCCGTGTGGCTTACGCTTGGCATGCACGCATCAAATACCTCCCCGCCTGCTACAAACAGACCTTCGAAGAAATGTTCAGATCAGGGTTCTGGGAGTACCACTCGGAGATTTTCGCGCCAAAGCCGACACATCTGCTTCAACTGTTTGCTTGCGAACAAGCAATGTATTCAGAGTACTACACCACCCCGCAACCAGAGACCCCCGGTGCAATAAATTGGGAGGCATTGGAAGCCGATCTAGCAAGAGGCTTAAGGATAGGAGAACATGAACTGGCCACCAATGTCATCCAATATTACATCGACCACCCGAGGGGACAAAGGTCTGTCAGGGGCGACAGACGCTAGGAAGGGGGGAGTGTTGGCATACAAAGCAATAAAGGAGTCATGCACAATACGGCAACAAGGCCAGATCATTTTTTCCCATAGATTATGTACAACCCAAGTGATTTTAATCACTACACAAACATTGTAAATCCCGTTTTTGGTAGATTAGACTCCATTTTGTGCAAGCCGAGGAGTCCTCGAGCTTGAGGAGTATTAGAAGTACCATCGTACCAAATTTCATAATTTTTAGACTTCGTGTGAGCCCTCAAATAAGCCCTGGAACCTAATTTTTAACTAGGCCGGACACTAGGTCTGGACAGGGCCAAAAGCTAGTCAAAAACTATAAAAAGGGCTAGAGAGCTCATTTTTGGGGAGAGATTGTAATTGAAACGAACTTGTAAGAGCTTGTGAAAGTAATCTAAAATACTCCATTGATTCTCTCTCTTTGTCTTGCCGTGTGTGCGCGTGTGTGTGTATGTGTGTGCATGCTTGTGTGCTTCTCACTCACGCACTTGTGCCGCCACTTGCTCGAGGTCTTCATACCATCCTCACGTCTTCCCAGATTGACATTAAAGGAGGTGCTACTCATCACTGAGCTACACACAACTAGTCAAGCCAACTTCCTAAGAGGAAGAGGAGATGGCAAAGGAAGAGGAAAAGGCAGGAGTAATAAAGATGGAGTCAAGGCTTGCTAGATTTGTGGTAAGACAAATCACTTATCTAATGATTGTTGGCATAATAATCAGAGTAATGGTGGATATAATCAAAACTTTAATTCAAGAGGAAGGGGTGACAGAAGTCAAAGAGGTAATTTCAGAGGTAGAGGTTACTTTCGAAGAAATGCAGGTAGAGGATTCCAAAGTCAACAATTCAACAATACCTACTACAATTATGCTTCAGATCAGAAGGAGGATTCAACATTGATAATGAATGCAACTTGTGAAAGGCAAAGTGAAGACCAAAGAGTCTTCTACATTGACTCAGGGTGTAGCAATCACCTAAGTGGCAACATAGCTTTGATGACTGATTCGGAAAATAAGGTAATTAATCATGTAGTTCAAATAGGTGACAATACAAAGCACAATGTCAAGTCAATTGGATCAGTGAAGGCCAAGGATGGTAGCACTCTCTTGAGTAAGGTCTTGTATGTTCCTACAATTCCTAAGAATCTGATAAGTGTAGGACAAATTGTTGAAAAGGGTTATGAAGTTAGATTCACTAATGAAGGAGTGTTTGTGGAAGACCCTAGCGATGGGTATAAACAGATTGTTTCAGGAAAAAAAGAAGGAAGATTGTTCACATTGAAGATCCAAGGTAATGTTGGTCATGCCTTGTTCACCTATGGAGGAAATAAGACCTCTGAGTTAGATCTTTGGCACAAAAGGCTTGGACATTTCAATGAAAGAGGTATCAAAGATATGATTAACAATGGTTCAGTGCTTGGATTGCCTAATGTTGCAGGTCAACATATGACATACAGATGTGAGGCATGTCAGTTAGGTAAGGCTCATAAGCAATCTTATTCCAAGCGTGGTTTTATGTATTCAGAAAAGCTTGAATCGGTACACACAGATGTGTGGGGGCCATCAAAGGATTTCAGTATCAATGGTTCAAGGTATTATGTGATTTATGTTAATGATGCTACCAGATGGATCACTATTTATGTGATCAAAGATAAGTCAGAGGTATTCAATACATTCAAACATTATCATGTGTATGCAGAGAGAATTACAGGTCATAAGTTGAAAAGACTAAGGTCAGATGGAGGGGGAGAGTATTTCTCTAATGAGTTCAGTGATTACTTGTGGAATGCAGGTATAAAAAGAGAGGTTACTTGCAAATACTCTCCTCAACAAAATGGTGTAGCAGAAAGGAGGAATAGAACTCTTGTTGAGTTTGCAAGGTCAATGATGAAGGAGAAAAATTGCCCTAATTATTTGTGGACTGAGGCTGTAAACACAGCTACTTATTTGGTTAATAGGTTACCATGTAAAGCTTTGCAGGGTATGACACCATATGAGGCATAGTGGGGTAAGAGACGTACATGTACTTGGTATGCAGGTACAATCAATATTAATGCAGGTGATGAAGAAGTTGTGAATCAAAAGAAAGGTAAATCAAAGGTTCAGATATTTGATGAAGAGGAGAATAATGAAGTGCAGGTTGAAGTTGAAGAAATGCCAAGATTTGATCCTAAGTGTGATGAACCAGAAACCTCAAGGACTGGAGAACTTAGAAGGTCATCAAGACACAAGTGGCAACCTACAAGGTATAGCTATGACACTTCTTTTTTGGCTACCAAAGATTATGCTTATATGATAAAGGCAGATGAAGACCCTTCTACATATGAAGAGGCAAAAGGTAAGGAAATTTGGGAGAAAGCTATGCAAGAAGAATATGATGCATTGATGGAGAATCAGACATGGGAGTTGGTTCCTAAACCAAATAGCAGAAGATCATTGGATGCAAATGGGTCTACAAGACAAAGAGGTTTGCAGATGGAAGTGTGTCTAGGTACAAAGCTAGACTTGTTGTGAAAGGGTTTGCTTAAACATATGGTATTGATTATGATGAGACCTATAGTCGTGTGGCAAAGATGACAACCATCAGGACACTCATAGCTATTGCTGCATGTAAAGGTTGGAAATTATGTCAATTAGATGTAAAGAATGCTTTTTTAAATGGTTATATTTCAGATGATGTTTTCATGGAGCAACCACAAGGATTCAGAGATGGAAGGTATCCAGATCATGTGTGCAAGCTCAAGAGAGCTTTGTATGGTTTGAAGCAGGCCCCAAGGGCATGGAATTATAGACTTGTGAAGTTCTTGAAGGAACTTGGATTCCAAGTATCTAAGGCAGATAGTAGCTTGCTTGTTAAAGCAAGTGATGATGGGTTCATATATATGTGCATATATGTTGATGATATAATTCTTACAGGTACAGATGAGAAAGGCATTCAAAGCCTAAAGAAGCAAATGGAGAAAGAGTTCAAGATCAGTGATTTGGGAGACTTGTCATATTTCTTGGGCATGGAGATTTCATACACTCAACATGGAGTGTATGTGACTCAAGAAAGGTATTTGAGAAACTTGTTAATCAAGTTTAAGATGAATGATTGTAGGGTAGCACCTATTCCAATGGAGGTGAATCACAAATTGAGCAGATATGGAGGAGAAGAGTTCAAGGACATGAAGTTATACCAAAGTTTGGTTGGTATTTTGATTTATGCTACTTTAACTGGGCCTGACTTATCATATGCATTGGGAGTATTGTCCCAATTCATGCATTGTCCTAGGAAAGAACATTGGATTGCAGGTCAAAGAGTGTTGAGGTACATTAAGGGTACACTCAAAGAGGGTTTGTATTATGGTTTTACATCAAATACAAACATCAAGATATATAGTGATACTGATTGGGCAGGTGATCCTAGGAGATCAACATATGGATACTTGTGTTATGTGGGAGATAAGTTGATTTCTTGGTGTTCAAAGAAGCAACATACATTTGCTTTGTCATCTACAGAGGCTGAGTACAAAAGTATGGTTGAAGCTGCAAAGGAAGTGATATGGCTTAAGACTCTCATGAAGAGTTTTGACATCATTCAGAGTACTCCTACTATTCATGGGGATAACATGAGTTCATTGTATTTAGCTGCTAATCCTATTTTTCATGCCAGGACCAAACACATTGAGATTCAATATCACTTTCTAAGAGAGAAGGTGATGGATAAAGAGATTGAAGTCATACATACTTCAACAAAAGATCAGATAGTTGATATGCTAACCAAAAGCTTGGATGGACCAAAGCTATAGAGATTCAAAGACATGGCAGGTATAAAGAAGATAGAGAAAACCTCAATTGATGATTGAGGGGGAGCTCTTGGTGCAGGGAAATCAACAATTGAAGCTTTAATGAAGATTTGGAAGCCAAAAGATTGAAGGAAAGTTCAAATTATGAAGCATGTAGGAAGTGCATATTCAGAGGATGAAGATGTGTACACATATGTACATTAATTCAGAGATAGTTCACTTATACTTTTGTATAGTCATGATATTGTAAATATTTGCCTATATATACAAGGAAAAAGTCAAGGCAAATATGAGAGAGCATGAGAATAGAGTAATCAGTAGTTGTATGAGTCATTAGACATCTTAGAAGTGAGTTGAGTCTCTTTCATCACTCAGTTGTAAATTTCTTCAGAAATGGAGAACAAATTGCGCCCGATGTTTCTGTGCATTCTCCTTCTGTGCTTGATCATTTCAAGAATCCTTTTGTAGATGTCTAAGTATATAGTTAATGAGTCTGTGGTTAAAGTTTGAGAGCCTAATTGTAAATAGGCTGTGAGAATTATGTGTAGGAACATTCATTTGTGAAGAAGTGTTCACTGGTTCTTGAAACAGGCGCAAAATTCGATGTTAATGTTTTAGTCAGTTCTCCTTCCACAGTGTAAAGTTTGATGGAGAGTGTTAATCTCCAAAAGAACAAGTTACTCTTGTAATTAGAGCACCTCTATAACAAGAATAACTCAGATCTTCACCAATTTTAGAAGATCAATACTCAATTGTCAAATTTTCTGAACAAACTGTGAAGAGGGAGAATACACAGAAAGTCTGCTGCACATAAATCACTCATTGCCTTATCAATTGTGTAAATTTTTTGATAAAAATTTGTATGAAGTGTCACCTATAGATTGTGCACCTTCTCCAAGTTGAATCACTCCAAAAGATTCAGTAGATCTTGAGAAATGATCTCAACCACTCACCTATGTCTAAAACTGTTCTGCTGAGAAGTTGATTTAGACACCTATGACTTTAAACCTTTGGTTCTCTCAATCTAGAACCCATTTCTACAAATGCTTTTAGCCACAAATAGATTACCTTCCAACTTAAATATTGAGTGCTTGCTTGCTCAAAACTTTACAATGTGGAAGGAGAATTGACCAAAACATTTGTATCGAATTTTGCACCTCTTGCAACTTCACTTCTTCTCATTCACATATGCAAATGTTCCTACACTTAATTCTCTCCGCTTGATCACAATTGGAAGCTGAAAATTTGTACAGAGGTTGATCACCTGTAGACTTAGACTTGTACAAAAGCATTTCACAAAAGATCTAACACAGAAGGAGAAAACTCAAAAATATCGGGCACAACATTTTCTTCATTTCTGAGAAAAATTACAACTGAGTGATAAGAGAGTCTTAACTCACTTCTAAGATGTCTAATGACACATACAACTTCTAATTCTTCTATTCTCATGCTCTCTCATAAATGTCCTGACATTTTCATAGTATATATATACAAAAATTTACAACCTTATGACTTCTCAAAGATATAAGTGAACTATCTGTACATATGTGTACACATCTTCCTCTTTTGAATGTATTCTTCTTCCATGCTTCACAACTTGAATCTTTCCTTCAAACCTTGACTTCAACTCTTCATCAAAACATCAATTGCTGATTGTCCTGCACCAACAGCTCCCCCTCAATCATCAATTGAGGTTTTCTCTATCTTCTTTATGCCTGCCATGTCTTTGAATCTCTGTAGCTTTGGTTCATCCAAGCTTTTGGTAAGCATATCAGCTATCTGATCTTTTGTTGAAGTATGTATGACTTCAATCTCTTTATCCATCACCTTCTCTCTCAGAAAGTGATACTGAATCTCAATGTGTTTAGTCCTTGCATGAAACACAGGATTAGCAGCTAAGTACAATGAACTCATGTTATCTCCATAAATGATAGGTATACTCTGTTTGGTGTCAAAACTCTTCATGAGAGTCTTAAGCCATATCACTTCCTTTGCAGCTTCAATCAAACCTTTGTACTCAGCCTCTGTAGATGACAAAGCAATTGTATGTTGCTTCTTTGAACACCAAGAGATTAACTTATCTCCCACATAACATAAGTATCCATATGTTGATCTCCTATCATCAGGATTACCTGCCCAATCTGCATCACTATATATTTTGATGTTTGTATCTGATGTAAAACCATAATACAAACCCTCTTTGAGTGTACCCTTAATGTACCTCAACACTCTTTGACCTACAATCCAATGTTCTTTCCTGGGGCAATGCATGAATTGAGACAAAACTCCAACTGCATATGATAAGTCAGGCCTAGTTAATGTAGCATAGATAAGACTACCAACCAAACTCTGATATAGCTTCATATCCTTGAATTCTTCTCCACCATATCTGCTCAATTTGTGATTCACCTCCATTGGAGTAGGTGCTACCCTGCAATCATTCATTTTAAACTTGATTAACAAGTTTCTCAAATAGCTTTCTTGAGTCACATACACTCCATGTTGAGTGTATGAAATCTCCATGCCCAAGAAATATGACAAGTCTCCTAAGTCACTGATTTTGAACTCTTTCTCCATTTGCTTCTTTAGGCTTTGAATGCCTTTCTCATCTGTACTTGTAAGAATTATATCATCAACATATATGCACATGTAAATGAACCCATCATCACTTGCTTTAACAAGTAAGCTACTATCTGCCTTAGATACTTGAAATACAAGTTCCTTCAAGAACTTCACAAGTCTATAATTCCATGCCCTTGGGGCCTGCTTCAAACCATACAAAGCTCTCTTGAGCTTACATACATGATCTAGATACCTTCCATCTCTGAATCCTTGAGGTTGCTCCATGAAAACATCATCTGAAATGTAACTATTTAAAAAAGCATTCTTCACATCTAATTGACATAATTTCCAACCTTTACATGCAGCAATAGCTATGAGTGTCCTGATGGTTGTCATCTTTGCCACAGGACTATAGGTCTCATCATAATCAATACCATATGTTTGAGAAACCCTTTCACAACAAGTCTAGCTTTATACCTAGACACACTTCCATCTGCAAACCTCTTTGTCTTGTAGACCCATTTGCATCCAATGATCTTCTGACTATTTGGTTTAGGAACTAGATCCCATGTCTGATTCTCCATTAATGCATCATATTCTTCCTGCATAGCTTTCTCCCAATTTTCCTTACCTTTTGCCTCTTCATATGTGGAAGGGTCTTCATCTGCCTTTATCATATAAGCATAATCTTTGGTAGCCAAAAAGGAAGTGTCATAGCTATACCTTGTAGGTTGCCACTTGTGTCTTGATGACCTTCTGAGTTCTCCACTCCTTGAGGTTTTTGGTTCTTCACACTCAGGATCAAATCTTGACACTTCTTCAACTTCAACCTGCACTTCATTATTCTCCTCTTCATCAAATATCTGAACCTTTGATTTACCTTTCTTTTGACTCATAACTTCTTCATCACTTGTATTAATATTGATTGTACCTGCATACCAAGTACCTTGCTCATCAAATGTAACATCTTTTGATACAAGAAATTGTTTTGTGGATGGACTCCACAACCTATATCCCGTCTGCTTATCATCATAACCAATGAATACATATTTTTCAGCTTTAGGTTCTAACTTGTGTCTTAATTGTGATGGCACATATGCATATGCCAAACACCCAAATACTTTGCAATGATCCAAGGTAGGTCTCTTACCCCACCATGCCTCATATGGTGTCATATCCTGCAAAGCTTTACATGGTAACCTATTGACCAAATAAGTAGCTATATTTACAGCCTCAACCCACAAATAATTTGGGCAATTTTTCTCCTTCATCATCGACCTTGCAAACTCAACAAGAGTTCTATTTCTTCTCTCTGCTACACCATTTTGTTGAGGAGAGTACCTGCAAGTAATTTCCCTTTTTATACTTGCATTCCACAAGTAATCACTGAACTCATTAGAGAAATACTCTCCCCCTCCATCTGACCTTAGTCTTTTCAATTTATGGCCTATAATCATTTTTGCATACACATGATAATGCTTGAATGTATTGAATACCTCTGACTTATCTTTGATCACATAGATAGTGATCCATCTAGTAGCATCATCAACATAAGTCACATAGTACCTTGAACCATTGATACTGAAATCCTTTGATGGTCCCCACACATCTGTGTGTACCAACTCAAGCTTTTCTAAATACATAAAACCATGCTTGGAATAAGATTGCTTATGAGCCTTACCTAGTTGACATGACTCACATATGTATGTCATATGTTGACTTGCAACATTAGGCAATCCAAGCACTGAACCATTGTTAATCATATCTTTGATACCTCTTTCATTGAAGTGTCCAAGCCTCTTGTGCCAAAGATCTAACTCAGAGATCTTATGTCCTCCATAAGTAAACAAAGCATGACCAACATTACCTTGAATCTTCAATGTGAACAACCTTCCTTCTTTCTTCCCTGAAACAATTTGTTTATACCCATTGCTAGGGTCTTCCACAAACACTCCTTCATTAGTGAATGTAACTTCATAACCTTTTTCAACAATTTGTCCTACACTTATTAGATTCTTAGGAATTGTAGGAACATACAAGACCTTACTCAAGAGAGTACTTCCATCCTTGGCCTTCACCGATCCAATTGACTTCACATTGTGCTTTGTATTGTCACCTGTTTGAACAACATGATTAGATACCTTATTTTCCAAATCAGTCACCAATGCTATGTTACCACTCAGGTGATTGCTACACGCTGAGTCAATGTAGAAGACTCTTTGGTCTTCACTTTGCCTTTCACAAGTTGCATTCATTATCAATGTTGAATCCTCCTTCTGATCTGAAGCATAATTGTAGTAGGTATTATTGTATTGTTGAATTTGGAATCCTCTACCTGGCATTTCTTCCAAAGTAACCCCTACTACCTCTTCCTTTGAAGTTACCTCTTTGATTTCTGCCACCTCTTCCTCTTGAATTAAAGTTCTGATTATATCCACCATTACTCTGATTATTATGCCAACAATCATTAGCTAAGTGATTTGTCTTACCACAAATCCAGCAAGCTTTGACTCCATCTTTATTACTCCTGCCTCTTCCTCTACCTTTGCCACCTCCTCTTCCTCTTAGGAAGTTAGCTTGACTAGTTGTGCTTTCATCTTCATTTGCTTGTTGCTTCCCTTTGCTATTTTTCTTCTTATCCTTTGAGTACATTGCATGACCTGTACTCTTGTCACCTTCACCTTTGACACCCTGCTCAAAGGTTAACATATGTCCTAGCAACTGATTTAAGTCAGGAGTAAAATGATCAAGTGATAATTCAGTAGACAAAATGAATGGCTTCCATTTGTCATCACCTCTCAAAACTGTGAGGATTTGCCTTACCAATTTATCCTCCTCAATGTCTTCATCAACAGCTCCTAATGCATCTGCAATGTCTTTCATCCTTGTTACATAATCTGAGATGGATTGAGAGGCCTTCTTCTTGAAAGTGGTAAATTCTGCCCACAAGGATGCCTTCCTTGACTTTGTGGTGTTTTGGAAATGCTCCTTCAAAGCATTCCATATATCACTTGCACTTTCAAGACCTCTAATGTGAGGTAGAAAGTAGTCATTGACTGCCATATAGATAATGCTCCTAGCTTGAGCATCTCTCTTCATCCAATTCTTCAAATCTGATAATTCTTCCCTAGTTGGAACACTAGGATCTCTGAACGGAGGCTTTTCTTCTTCACCTCTAATGTAACTTATCAAATCTTTGCTCATAAGATAAGCTTCCATCCTCATTGACCATGCTAGATAGTTCTCTCTATCCAATTTCTCTATCTGAAGAGAATCTCCCATCCTTTCCTCACCTGTATATTGATTTCTTCAATCTTTATGAGTAATAGATGTACCTTCACTTAAAATAATACTCCTTCTGACTTCAATGATGCCGTATGACCTCGTTCTCAAGCTTTGCCCTCAAGCTTTCACCTTTTGAACCTTCAGATGTTGAATTCTTTGCACCTGCAGTAGTCGAGGTCCTCCTTCCTTCAATTCTGATGCTCCCTGCTCTAATACCACTGATGGAGAGTGTTAATCTCCAAACGAACAAGTTACTCTTGTAATTAGAGCACCTCTATAACAAGAATAACTCAGATCTTCACCAATTTTAGAAGATCAATACTCAATTGTCAAATTTTTGGAACAAACTGTGAAGAAGGAGAATACACAGAAAGTCTGCTGCACATAAATCACTCATTGCCTTATCAATTGTGTAAATGTTTTGATAAAAGTTTGTATGAAGTGTCGCCTTTAGATTGTGCACCTTCTCCAAGTTGAATCACTCCAAAAGATTTAGTAGATCTTGAGAAATGATCTCAACAACTCACCTATCTCTAAAACTGTTCTTCTGAGAAGTTGATTTAGACACATATGACTTTAAACCTTTGGTTCTCTCAATCTAGAACCCGTTTCTACAAATGCTTTTAGCCACAAATAGCTTACCTTCCAACTTAAAGATTGAGTGCTTGGTTGCTCAAAACTTTACACTGTGGAAGGAGAATTGACCAAAACATTCGTATCGAATTTTGCACCTCCTGCAACTTCACTTCTTCTCATTCACATATGCAAATGTTCCTACACTTAATTCTCTCAGCTTGATCACAACTGGAAGCTAAAAATTTATACATAGGTCGATCACCTATAGAGACTTGTACAAAAGCATTTCACAAAAGATCTAACACAGAAGGAGAAAACTCAGAAATATCGGGCGCAACATTTTCTTCATTTCTGAGAAAAATTACAACTAAGTGATAAGAGAGTCTTAACTCACTTCTAAGATGTCTAATGACACATACAACTTCTAATTCTTCTATTCTCATGCTCTCTCATAAATTTCCCGACATTTTCATAGTATATATATACAAAAATTTACAACCTTTTGACTTCTCAAAGATATAAGTGCACTATCTGTACATATGTGTACACATCTTCCTCTTCTGATTGTATTCTTCTTCCATGCTTCACAACTTGAATCTTTCCTTCAAACCTTGACTTCAACTCTTCATCAAAACATCAATTGTTGATTGTCCTGCACCAACAAAGTTTTGAGCAAGCAAGTAGTCAATCTTTAAGTTGGAAGGTAAGCTATCTGTGGCTAAAAGCATTTTCATAAATGGGGTTCTAGATTGAGAGAACCAAGTGTTAAAAGTTATAGGTGTCTAAATCGACTTCTGAGAAGAGCAGTTTTAGACATAGGTAACTTGTTGAGATCATTTCTCAAGATATACTGAATCTTTTGGAGTGATTCAACTTGGAGAAGGTGCACAAACTGTAGGAGACACATTGTGCAAAGTTTTATAAAAGCTTTACACAATTGATAAGATAATGAGAGAGATATGTGCAGCAGACTTTCTGTGTAGTCATCTCCTTCACAGATTTTTCAAAATCTTTATAATTGATCATTGATCCTCTAAATTTGGGGAAGGTTTGAGTTATTCTTGTTATAGAGGTGCTCTAATTACAAGAGTAACTTGTTCTTTGGAGATTAATACTCTCCATCACACATGATTGGCTCTATCGTGAAAACTGAGATGTCATAGCCATCTTCATCACAGTGGGGCGTCCATTGTTCTTCATTGATGGCTACGTCCATGGTTGCTAGGATTTCTGCCCAACCATGGGGTTCAAACTCTTCATTTGGAAATACTACTGGTGCATAAGCTGGGTCTTGAAGGGTTCGTGGATGTTGTTCTGAGCCTAAGGTCCTCGCTTCTAACCTTTCTTCCTCTTGTTTTGCTACCTTACACATCCATAAATGAGTATCCTCGTGCAACCATGAGGGGTCTGATTCTAATGAGTGCACCGGTTCTGTCTCCTCTTGTGTCTTATGGATGGTGTTCCATTGTATTGGGGGTACATCTCTATGGGAATAGTCTTTAAGATTGACTTTCATAGTCACTCCTAAATGTTGCAAGTATAAAGAATTAGTTCCCCAATCTTGTACAATTTGTAACTGACGCATGAATGGTCGTCCTAAAATCACTCATAACCATGATTTTTACTAAAATCACAAATGGTGAAAGTATGCTCAGACTCCACACCACAAGTGGTGAGAGATATGCCTTCTAGTAAGCCTAATGGTTTTTCTATATGTCCATCAGCCATTTGTAGTTTCATCCTGGTGGGTCTTAGTGCTGGCTTGCCCCAACATTTCCATAAAGTGGTGGTAGCAATGGCTACTCCGGCTCCTGAATCTAAAATGGCTTTCGTGGTGTAGCCCTGATGGGTTATTGGAAGATAAGTGTTACCTTCCTCTCCTTCGCTTACATCTCCGATTCTTTCTACGGGTATTTCTGGTACCTTCTTGTGTGATCCTATCTGTGAGGGAGCAGTAGCAAGCTCAGGGAATTGATTTGCTACATGTTTCCACAGTTCTGGTTTAACCTTTAATAACTACTCTAGAGTGAGGTTACATTGAACTTTGGTGTTCTTTATCACTTTCGTGTTTCTAGGGATTACTGATTCTTCATTCCTCACTATTATAGTGGGTGCTCTCATGCTAATAGACTTTGCTTCCCAAGGTCCTGTGAACTGAGGTAATTCTTGCAAAGAATTGAATTCAAAACCTGTGTGTTCACTCAGTTGTTCTTCCTCTACATCATCGTAGATAGAGGGGATTTCTTGGGGAAATTTCTCTTGCAAGTCGTCTATTTTGTGAATAGGAGGATGAGTTCCTTGTTCTTTTCTCCACTTCTCTTCTTGTATTTCCCTCAGAAATTCATGTGAGTATCTATGTATGGAAGACATGTTGTCTTCACCCTCTGTGTTTGGTACTTGAGATAGGGATGGTGCATTCCTTTCCTGTGTCTCTGGGACAATAGGGTTCCTATACTGATCCTTTTTCTCCCTGCTATCAATCAAGTATTCTAGCCTCTCCGTTAATCCTTGAAAGTTTAACTCCGGTTTTGCCATGTTATTGCAATTAAGATATCTAGAGGCTTCGAACATTGCTTGTGCTAATTCTACCATCTTCATGCAAAGTTTAGTTCTCTCGATTTCTAGGTCTGCTCGAGGGTAGTTCTTGCTCATTTCAGCTACCTGGGGTCCTTCTTTTAATCTTGCTTGATATGCACGAAACATCATGTCTAGGTTTTCTGGTATGGGTTCCGCTAAAACTGATCCTGATTTTTGAGCTAGGTTCTCTTGATTCAATTCCTGTGAAGTCAATTCTAGGATTTTGGCTCTAGATTCCTTGAGACTTCCTTTCAACTCAGTTATCCTTTTACTCCACTTTCTCTTGATTCTCTCTCTAGAATCTTTCCAAGATTTTGTCTTTTTACTGTTAGATTCTCCAACCTCACTAGTTCTAGCTACTTTCTCATGATTAAGCTGTTGGTTCTATAAGAGCGCCTGGGCTCTTGTTATAGCTTGGATAGGCACGTATGTAGGGTTGGATCCATCTGCGTTGTTTACAATACCTATCACATTGATTGGTGTCACATTTGAAGCATTAGCAGGGTTCTTAGGACACTCTTTGATGATATGTTCTTTACCACAATCGGCACAAAAGCCTTGTATGTTATAATATTGTGATTGACCTGCTATCGGAGGATGTGGAAAATCTTTTATGAAATGATCTCCTTGGCACCTAAAGCATGGTCCTCTAGGGCCCTGTGGTCTTTGCTGTCTTAATTGGGGCCGTGGATTCGGGTTTGTATACATCACATTAGTGTAGTCAGGCTCCCAACTAGGTTCCAATGGTGGACCATCGTATTGATATGTTTCCACATGTTCTGGTGACTTTGTGTAGTATGCAGGGACTATCTACATGAGTAGAGTCAAAACTATTTGAGTTCGGGTCACTTTTTGTGATCAAAGGTGAAGAAGGCACTAAGGCCCTACTTAGGTTCTCTTCTGCAGCAGCATATTTAACTGAGATGACATTAGCTGGTGGGGGAGGTTGCTGAGCTAAAACACGTTGAGGCCTCTGTTGAGCCTGATAAGGGTAGTTCTATGGAGGCCTATAGTAATGAGGCTGAGTATTATATTGACCTTGATACCTACTTGGCTGTGCGTATGCTTGTGGGTAGTTCTGTCTTACTGCTTGTTTGTTGTATGGGCAGTCTTGAGCTGTATGATTTGTGTATCTTCTCTCAATCGTACAGTACTGGCCACTAGGGTTGGCTTGTGTTTGTGTTACATTGGGACACACATTTGCCATATGATCACCATCACAGGTGTAACAATGCTTGTTTGTTGTTAACCTAGGCATCTGTTTACTAGATACTCGTAGTTTCTGGGCCACTTTTTCTGCTAGGTCTTCTATCGAGCTAGACAGTTTTGAAGATGCTAGAGAAGAACAATCTGAGTCCTTATAGACCTTTGAGAGTTCCAACTCGTCTCCTAAGTTGTCCTCAATGTCTATGCAAATTCTTACACACTGCTCTAGCGTTCTGGGTTCCTTCAAGTAGACATAGGAGCATAGTTTAGAGCTCAACAATCCATCTAGAAACAATGACACTTGCTTGGCCTGTGAGGGTAGCTCTTGCATTGGACATCTCTCCGCATATTGTCTAAACCTACATCCTGCGAGTCTAACTGTTTCTTGAGGGGTTTTTTTGAAACTATGAATCAACGAAGACGTGTCATGTCTGATCCCACTTTTAGAGAATTCCGTGATGAATGACTCTAAAAAGTGATGGATATCTCTAAGTTGCCTTTGTTGCAATGGTTGGAACCAAGTTAAAGCTGTATTCTTTAACGTTAGTCCAAATGCGTTATATTGCGTGAACATGTCTTCGACTTGTTCTGCTCGTAGCACTTGCTTAAATTCAGCAACATGATCATAGGGATTTCCTGTCCCATCAAAGTAGTTTTTCATGGATTTTACTAACTGAGTGGGTCTTAATATTCTTGCGTGTTTGCATGGTCTAGGTAGAGGAAAATCATCTCTACCACCTGGTATTCTAGGTTCTCTTTGTGTATCCACTCTGTCCGTGTCTATGGTGGTTCTATCTCTCCCTATGGGATGATTGAAACTTACTTCAGGTCTTTCTTTGTTTTTCTCTCTTTGCATGCCATGGGCTGAGGATGTTCCTGCCCCCTAATGGCTCGTGTTTATGTTTGCTCGAGTTGGAGGGAATACTAACTCGCCTCTCCATGTGTAGGTATTTCTTGCATGGTCTGGTACCACAAATACTCTTTCTGAAGTTTCATCCAGGTATACAACCTTTCCACGTGTATCTGGGTCCTTGAATTCATAAATCGTGATGGAGCCTACCTCACTAGGTTGTTCTGTTCTATACTTCCAAAATGCTTCATCTGTTTCTTTATTTACAAACAACTCTATGCTTCTGTTATCCTGAGGGATCCAATCTGGAACTAGTACTCGTGTCAGTACAGATTTCCCTCTAGGTGTTCTAGGTTCCTCTAATGGTTCTTTTCCTTGGGCTCTCTCTTCCGTCTCTAACTGAATTACACCAAACACATTGGTATTATTTGGCTGAGTACTTATGATGTACATCATTCCTTCTTTGTCTATGTATGCGTCTCTCTCAAATTTTACCACTGGACGTTCCAATCCAATGGGTTGATCAGGGTTGTGCATTTGCACCACTTGTCTTCGCAAACCATCCTCATAAATGCGAGCACCTAAGCAGTTGGTTCGGAGAAATTCTAATTGAGTTCTATAGGGTCCTTCGGGTCTTTCTAGATATGCTACGTTTGACCCTCCTTCTGGTCTTTCTGTGCTAAAAGCCATTTCTGATTCACTTGTATCTGAGCTCAACTCGTAGGGATAACTATTATTCAATTGCTGTGCCCACGATCGTGCAGTAGTTCCTACACTTGCTTCTGATGATCTAAGGCTTCGTCGGTCTGACTTACCTATATACTTGCCCGATCTAAGGTTCATGAATTTACTTCCTTGCACACTCAGTACACGCTCAGATCGTCAATGGTTCTTTATTATTGATTTGCTTGTTTCTTTTTAAATTTCTTTAAGTTCTTGTCTAGATGTATGCATCAGGAATCGACTTTCTGTGGTACTTTTGAGTTCTCGTTCCGTCAGACTTAAGTTCTTTCCTTTAGGTTTTCGTATCACACACTCTTATCCTTAGTCTTGGACTTGAAAGATTACGTCTCTTGAACTTGATGGGTTCCTATCGTCGTTAATCCACAATGCTACCGTTTTAGCCTAAGCTAATAATTGACTGAGGGGGTTGAGTAATCTTCCAACCTCGAGTCAGCTTTGTTGGTTGCTCTGATGCCCAAGAAGCCGCGCGTCCCAAGCCCTGCGTTCTTCTCTACCTTGCCTTGCCTTGCTGTGTTTGCCCTTGATTGCCCTTGCTAGAACTTTTGCAAGCTTTCCTGATGCACTGGAGCACTGTACCTGCAAGAAAACTCAAAAACACAAAAACACATGCAAGCACAAAATCTCTCTCTCTCTCTCTCTCGCATGCACAAATGAGGGGAAATGAGGAGAATGGGTGGATATGGTGAATTTACTGATTTTTTTGGAGTGGAAGATGATGATGTCGTGATGAAGATGGAGTGTGGGGGAGGTGAAAAACACCAAAAACTAACTAAAAACAACAACAAAAACTGAAATTTTTACCTTCCAATGCCACTTCTTGCTATACTCTTACCATCACACATTTGTCCTAGACTCGATCCCTGGCAACGGCGCCAAATTTGGTGTTGCTCTAGCACAATGGTGAGAACCACGTTAAGAAGCTCCACCTCCTTAATGTCAATCCGCGGAAGAGATAGGAGTGATATGAAGATCGTGAATGTGAGATGAAGTGAGAGTGAAGGTGAGAAGCATAGAGATGCACACACATACACACACACAACGAAGAGACAAGCAAGACACAATGGAAGGTGAGAAATCAACTCTATTACTCAAGAACACTCTTACAAGCTCAAAATAGCTCTAAGCTCTTCTCTACTCAAACAAGCTAACCTCAAAAATGAGCTCTCTAGCTCTTTTGATAGATTCTAGACTAGTTTTGACCGGTTTCACATCTAGTGACTGGCATAGTTAAAAAATAGTTCCTAGATGCTATTTGAAAGGGTAAACGATGTCTAAAAATAACCAAAATTGGTATGCACGTTCTCCCTAAGCTCCTCAAGCTCGAGGACTCCTCATCTTGCACAAAATGGATCTATAAATTACAAAAAGGGTTTTTCAATGTTACATATAGTACAAAAGTGATGAAAATCACTGTTGGAGGTTTTGAATAGTATTTATAAAATGTAAGTCTTTGAAAAAAATGATTCGACTGACTCCCTGCTACTTCATTGTGCTTTGTCTTCACATGCTTCTGCATCTTCTATGCCTCTGACTACTGCCAACAAGTGCCACCAACTGAACGACCTGCAGACCTACGACACCTCCAACAAATACCCATACTGGACCCTCCCATAGGAATAATAGAGAGAGTCCATGCAAACTCTCATTGGTTCAATGGCATGCTAGGACCCTTAGGAGAGGCTAAGTATATATGGGAGTCCAATTGTGAGTATGACAAGTCATGGGTACGATTCCAATTTTTTCCAAAGAGTTCGAGACTCTCCAAAACACACCAGAACTTCAAAGCATATGACAACACATAGGATTGGTGGAGTACTTTGAGGCACCCTTACCCAAACTGGATCTCCTATGGTGTTACTATTTGATATCAACATTACAAGCAAATGAGGAAAAGGACAAACTAGGAAGCTTTGTTCTCCCTTCCTTATTGGGCAACAATGAGTTGAAAAAGTTTGAACTTACCGTGGAACGGTCAAGATCAATTCACTCAGCCCCACAAACGGATCTAGTTCGCTCTTTACTTGGCAGAGACAGGTGCACTAACAATTAAGCTTCCTATATGGATTATGGAGCAGCTGTATGGAGCAAATAAAAGATCATCTAAGAAGCTAGTGGTGAATGGTTGTTGTGCAATCACGCGCATCATCTACAAGTGCTTAGCATACGATGTACCCATTGAATGCACCTTAACTTGGTCACAACTACAAATGTTTAAGAGACACGAAACTGCCACACATCAATCCAAGCGCATGAGGGGCTCAATTCCCTATGTCCAGACACGCAAAGATCTGACGACTCCAAAAGTCTCACCACGAGGGGATGCCACTGTGCCTTCCTTTACCATTTGAATACCGAGATCTGGATCTGAAGGCACATCACAAGCTGCCCCATTGGCTCCTCCCGTCCCACCAGAATTTGAATTTGCCACCACCGGAGACGCTGAAGGAATGAGCACCTTAGACTTTGAATCCTTCTTGTAGAGTACACAACTCTCTGATGTAGAATTCTTTTCAGACACAGAAGAACAGGGCACCTCTTCCCAAAGATGGAGGAAATCCACAGAAGGCTGCCATGTACATTGGGATGATGCTCAACAGAGAACTATATCTCAACAACTAGAATGCCCAGGGGGTGAAGAAGAGGAAGCAGAAGAAGCAGAAGAAGAAGAAACCACTAGAGCCCCAGCGTATACAGCAGAACTTTGAAGGTTGTATCAGATCATGGAGAGAGTGTGGGCACAACAGTTACTCATTGAACAGAACAGTGGAATGCTCATGGCTCAGCTCTTGGAAGAAGCTGGAGTTGACTCTGAATACAACAAAGGTCTCCTATTGATGGCAGAAACATATGGTGTAGTGGAAGCAGTATGATCAACAATACAAAAGCCTCCTGTTCAATATGATCCACGACGATTCCAAACACGACCATGGTCCAAGAAAAACATTCAGATTCCCATCACCACTATGGAAGAACCCACCATCACATCTGGACCAATCAAGAAAACCTCCCAAGCAGCAAGAACTCTTGACCAAGTACCCATAGTCATCCTTGAAGAGTCAATTGAGCCACTACCACCAACCCCCCCACCATCACCTCCTCGAACAGAAACTATGGATATCACCTCGACTACTCACCCCACTGAGAAAACCTTCATCTTCCGTAGTCCCACTTCCAGTTCCACTTTGTTCTCCTCCTTTGAAAACCCTATATATCATGCCACCACCATCACAACCGAATCCTTCATGGAGCCTGCCATAGGACAACCCGCCTCCACAACCTTTGTCAAAGGCCATCCAGACACTCGATCCACCTTTCTCGGATTCCCTGTCACCATGCCTCCCTTCATGGCCTTTCCACCTCCAAGCTGTCACTTCCCACCCCCATCCCACCAGTCCTTCAACCATCCCATGAATTCCTTTCTAGTCAGTGGCAAGCAACTGCCCAAGCCTTCTCATCAATCCCTTTCCCAACATCCACACCACACTTATCCACCACGATCACACACACCACCTACCATTTCGACATACATGGTAGACACCACACTCACATCCACTCATTACAATATGGAGATTTCACCACCCACGACACCTCCCCCTCCCCCCACACTTCCACCATCCCCCATCCCTCCTTAACCAATCTCAGCTACACACACATCTCCAGTAGACACAATATTCACACTCCCCATTCCCCAATTCCCTCCCCTTGCATCCTCCACTATACAAACTACACCTTCATCTATAAGTAATGCATTTGACACCATGTTGGCGTGCATGTCACAATTAAGGACAGGATATAATCAGCTACAGGAACATAACCAACGACTACAAGAGCACTCTGAAGCACTACAACATCATCTCGCTACACTAGAAGAGGATAACGCTAGTCTCCAAACATAGTTTCAGACCTTACAAGAGGCCCATGGCATGTTGGAAACACAATTACAGAATGTAGATCAAGAAGCGATCCAAGGGGTGGAAAGCCATTTATGAACGCAGATGGAACACAATGCAAAACTCCAACACAATATGGTGCTATTAAAACAACACCTTGCAATGGCTCAAGAGGAAAATCGACGTTTGCAACTCCAAAACCAAGAGAATTTAGAGGCAGGCATTGAGAACACACCCGGGCACCCATCAGTCTAGCAAAATTTCAAGCTATGACCCTGGAAAACATCAAAATTATCCTTGAAGACTATGCTACTCTACTCAAAGCACATGACCAGTTATCAGAGGAATTGGATCAATTGAAGCAACAACGATAGAAGGACACAACAACTATCCCCCAAGCCACAGTCTCAACCTCATCTTTTATCACTAACTCAGAAGCCCTACGGGATCTCCAAAAACAAGTCACAAAATTGCAAGCATCCCCACCTGAGGCTCCCACGGATGAAGAAACAGTATCCATTCCTATAGAACCAACATTTGAAGAAGAATATGAGCCACAAACCATTCCCGGTGGACAACAAATAGCCGAAGGCCAAGACACATTCGAAGCACCACGACCCCCATGGTTAAAATAGGTGGAAGAAATTGGGCATTCTTATGAAGACCGTACTATGGTGCTGAATCAGGCAATGTGCATCATCGAAGAAACAATATTACAATCTAGTTATTTCAAGAACTTGTCATCCAAACATCTCATCATATCATTAGAACTCCAATATCGGCCCTACTATGTCATTCTGGCAGATTACAATGCAGAAATACAAAGAGTCACATGGAAGATTCCTTCCTTCGCGACCTAGTTTCAACCCGAAGACCTCCCTTCAGAGGTGCAAAAAGGCAAGATCTATCAACCGACATGACGGAAAACACTTCTAGAGACATACCTTGAAATGCTGCACACATGGAACCATGCACCTCTACATCTACTTTATAATCCGTGCTACGGCCCAGTCCCACGATGCAGATCATGGAAGGCATTCAATATTAAAGTGCAAAACAACACACAGTGCAAGGAATGGCTCAACTATCCGTACATAGCGCCACCGTAGGGACCACCGTCAATAGCCTACATGATGACAACCATCCGACACTGGATGCCCCGATTGAAGCCCATGCCAGACGTTGCGGCACAAATGATGTTAAAAATTTTGGATATGATGCAAGTTGTCCTCAAGACCTTTCGTAATACACAAGCACCCCAAGTGGCTCTATCGGGCTTCACCAATGGAAACTACGAGCTAGTCTATGACATGAGCACCACCCCAAGCATTCGAATGGCCTATGCTTGGCATGCACAAATCAAGTGCCTCCCTGCCTATTATAAATAGACATTCAAAGACATGTTCAGATCAGGATTCTGGGAATATCACTTGGAGGTGTTCGCACCTAAGCCCACACACCTGCTCCATCTATTTGCATATGAACAAGCCATGTACTTAGAGTACTACCCGACACTGCAACCAGATATCCCAGGTGCCATTAATTGGGATGCATTGCAAGCTATTTTGGCACGAGGGTTACGGATAGGCGAACACGAGCTGGCCAATAATGTCCTCCAGTACTATATCAACCACCCTACTGAACAGAGGTTTGTCAAGGCAGATAGACGCTAGATAGAGGGGAGTGTTGGCATACAAGTTATAAGAAGAGTACACAGGCACAAAGAAGCAATCATGCACAATTCGGCAACAAGGCCTAATCATTTTTTCCATAAATTATATCCAACTCAAGTGATTTTCATTACTACACAAACATTGTAAATCCCATTTTTGGTTGAATAGACTCCATTTTGTTCAAGCCCAAGAGTCCTTGAGCTTGAGGAGTATTAGAATTAGCTACATACCAATTTTCATAATTTTTAGATTCCGTTTGAGCCCTCAAATAAGCTCTAGAAACTAATTTTTAACTAGGCCAGACACTAGGTCTGGACAGGGCCAAAGCTAGTCAAAAAAATATAAATAGAGTTAGAGAGCTCATTTTCGGGGGTAGATTGTTAGTGATTTGAGCTTATGTAAGAGAATTTTTGACTAATGCAAAGAACTCCATTGTTCCTCTCCTTGTTCTTGCCTTGTGTGCGTGTGTGTATGTGTGTGCATATTTGTGTGCTTCTCACTCACGCACTTGTGCCATCACTTGCTCATAGTCTTCATACTAGTCCTCACGCCTCCACAAATTGACAATTATGAGGTGGATCTCCTCACTTTGGTACTTGCCATTGTGCTAGAGTGACACTCATCATCTACATTGAGACCAATAGATGTAAGTGACTTACATATGCTAATGATTTTTAAGGTCTATTCACTTATCAAAACACGCTTTTTCTCCACTATATGGAGCTCATTCTTGAGTTGCAATTTATGTGGCTTTGTATTGGTCTTATTCAATGTGATCAAACTGTTCCAAGTCTCTTTCAAAGTTTTGGCATCTTATATGTGCCCAATTATGCTTTCTTGTATGCTAGTAGAAAGCCAATACATTACCTTCTGTGCTCCTTGATTCCACTCTTCACATCCTCTTAACTCGTCCACAATTTGATTCCTCTCTAATAACAACAAAGGGTTTTCATTGTCTCCTTCAATGTACTTCTAATAGCCTTTTCCCATCAAGAAACTCATCATTTTGAATCTCTAAGCGTTGAAGTTATTCTTGTCCATATTATCACTCATAAGTTGACTCATTACATCAACAGTTACCATTTCTACAACAATTTACAATATTGCCAAGACAATAGAAGTAGTACCTTTGCTTGAACAGTGACACACTGTCACTTGACAGTTTGATCTCATAAAAAACATAGTTTTTGTGTATCAAGAATACATGGGTTTGCATAAAATTCTAGATCTGAAATATTTGGGAGATGCTAAACAAAATGGAAGTTAAATTTTTGCAAACATTTTTGTGGGCCCCACCATGTGGGCTTAAAATGGCTCTGAAACTAAAATCTTAGCAAAACAAGTGACCCTAAGAAAGATAATTTACAAAGGTAATTTGATGCCTTCTACCTTCACACCAAATTTCGTACCAATCTAAGATCTTTTGTGAAGTGCGCATTCTCCATGCCTTCTCATGGACTCTTGACTATCAGCCCTCTACATGACCTCTGTACAGCCACACTAGCTCTAATATCATGTCAAGAGAAACGAGATAAGGAAGAGAGCTCTCACAAACAAAGAGAGGAGAGCACACAAACTGAGGCAAGGAAGAATAAGTCTTGTTCTACTTATTCTATTACATAAAGAGAATATACAAGAATGACCTACTACAACAATACAACCAATACAATATATAAACAACAATACATAAAGAAAACCCTAATGTTTGCAAATGAGTTAGTTGGAAAGAAACGAATGTGCCATCAGTCTTAGTAGATTTATCAAGTAAAGCTCAACAAAAGTGTCGCTAACATATGTAGGTGTAATGAGTATACATATTAGAGAGATGAAAAAGTGGTATGTGTCATCCTTGATCATCACATGCTGAGCTTAATATCTCAACACATTATTGTCCCTTTTTCCTCTTGATCTTCCTCTTGCATGTGCATGCACATCTCTGAGGCCAAACTTGTATCAAAAAGATCCTAAATAGATGGCTCCTTGGGAGATGGTGGTTGAGACTCTAACTCTTTTTCTCAAGTTGTAGGACTAGATGTAAGCTACGATATGAGCTCATGTTTTTCTTTGCAATTTTTCCTCATGAACTATCTTTCTTATTCTAAATATATATACCTATCATCACTTGTAATTCCCTATGTGATTGTAAGGGGCATGAATGAATGTGGTAGAAATGCCTAATAATAGTGATGAAAAAAGAAATGAATTGAATTGATATGATTGAGTGATGTTCAAAGAAATCAATGGAAAATGAGAAAAATATGGAACTAAGAAGGATAGAATTTGCAAATGTGCAGCATAGGTAGACACAATGGAAGTGGGTCGAGATAATTCTAATGCCATAGTAGGTGGGATGATTTCACATATGGCTGAGGGTGCACTTGTGTGTGTAGTGGTTCTGCTTGTGGAAGATGAACACCTTGCATTTAGAAGATATACAAGAGCATTAAAAACTTGATAAGCTACTCAAGGTCAACGAGTGGAGGGTGAGGCAGATGAAGAGGATGTAGTGAAAGAGGTGGTTTCCAATTTAGATGTGCTTGTGATGGATTCATGAAATGTGGTGGGCATGGAAAAGGGGTAAAAAATGTGTGGTGGTGTGTTGGAGAAAGCTCAAAAGTGAGCCTAAAAAGCACCTAGTCAAAGCAGTCAAAGCTCACTCAAAGGATGATAGGAGAGCACAAGGATGGAAGTAAAGGAGGAAGGACTCTAATAATTTTAATAATTTTCCTCATCTCAAATCCCTCCTTAGATTAGTTTCTCCCCATCTTTTACCCAAAATATGTGTAAGAATTAGTATTTTTGACATAAAATTTTATTTTTACTAGGTCACATTGTAAAAGTTGAGTAATACTTAAGCTTCATGGGAATGTGTAAAATAGTGACATCGAATCTCGTATTTTTTTGAAAACTTTGCAACCTCCAAATGGCTTCTAGACACTATCTTTAAAGGTAGGATGGACACCACAATGCGGGTAAAGCTCTTAAAAATTATATAAAAGTGGAAGATCTCTCATTTGTTAGGGTTACTTGTTGGAGTGGACTTAGAGAGATGAAAACTCTTGTGAGCTTTTGTATTAGACTTTTGCAATATAGTAAGCTTCTTGGAGCATTGTATCTCTTGCCCACTCTTGCATGTGTGTGCCCATGTGTATGCTTGCCTTTCTATTTTTGTAGGTGTTGGAGTTTATTGACCTCCAAAGTATAGCTAGAAGTAGGTGGAACCCCCTAGGAACTAGTTGAACTTCTCACAAACTTATGCATAGAAGACCAATCATGCTTGTAGAGCTTGCTGTTCTCTCCTCACTTAGAAGTTTTTAAAAATATTTTAACCACATATGTTAGATACCAAGAGCTTTCAACGAGCTAAGTAACACTCAAACTGGATAAATATACAAGGTGATATGACCTTTGCAATTTTGAGGTTTAATGGAGACCTTCAACAGAGATAAACCCAAGAAGCACACTATTTGCAAAGTGTACTGTTCTTAGCTCCCAAATCTAATGAATATGAAAATTAAAAAGATCTAAGTAGAAACTAAGAGCTTTCCAATGAACCATCAAAAAGTTAATTTATATATATAATGAGGGAGATACAAGCTATGCAATCTTTGTCTACAAAACTACAACAACTGAGAGATACACATAGGACTCTCTTTGACTTTCAACAAGATCACGAATTATATCCTCTTATTATAGCAAGGAACACGAATCGAAAACCTTAGTAATACATCTAAACTCATGGTAGATAGTTGGGTGGAGCCATTACATGACTCAAGTTCTCAAATAAGAAAAATATGGTTGGACTTTGAGAACTAGCCACATCGACCTTCCACTAGGACACCACTACATCTGCCTTGTGATTCACTCATTGGAGTCATTACCTTCTAGAAATCACGTGGTACTTTGGCTATAATTTATCTGCTATTTGAGTCTCCTTGAAGTATTTGAAGACCTCCCAAAGGTATTTACATCTTTTGGAACTTGTACCTTAATCTATACATATAAAAGCAATCTTCTCACCCTCCCCCTTAAGTTTCAAAGGGTATTTCCTTCATGCCAAGAATATAGTTGAATCTTTGAAGATTTGGTCCATCCAAGGATTTGATGAAGATATCTACAACTTGATACTTTGTTCCAACAAAAGAAACCTGCACTTCATTTTTTATGGCCTTATTTCGATCATAATGATAGTCTACCTCTATTTGCTTTGTTCTAGCATGAAAAATAGGATTTGAGGTCATATGAATGCTACTCAACTTATTCCCATATATCAATGGTACATCAACCTACACATTCAAGTCACGAAATAGCTTTTTAAACCACATAATCTCAGTAGTAGCCAATGTTAAACATCTATACATAGCCTCTATAGACTATAAAGCAACTGTAGGCTATTTCTTTGAGCTCCATGTTAATGTCTTGTTTCGTGTTATTACCACATACCCACTCATGGATCTTCTATCGTCTTTACATCTAGCCCAATCTGCATCGCTAAAGACTTTAAGAGTTGTATCAACATCATGACTATAAAATAATCCTTCATTCATGGTACCTTTCAAATACTTAAGCACTCTTTTCACTTCATGCATATGAGGTACTCTAGGTTCATGCATAAATTATGACAATACTCCCATGGCATAGCATATATTAGGTCTAGTTTTTGTTGCATAAATCAAAGATCCTACCATGGATCCATAAGCATTCATATCATGCAACTCATCACCTTCTTTTGCACTCAATTTTACATTACGTTCCATTGGAGTAGAAAAAAAATTACATTCCTGCATACCAAACCTTTTCATCATATCACATATATACTTTCTCTGTATCAACCACATACATTCATACATAAAGCGAAGGATCACCATGACTCTTGATGTATCCTTGGAGCATAATATACTTTGCCAATGTTGCATTCCATGCCCTTGGTGCTTGTTTAAGAGCATACAATGCCTTCTTTAACCAACATACATGATTAGGAAATTTTGCATCCACATATCCATCTGAATTTGACATATACACTTCTTCACTTAACTCACCAGTAAGAAAGGCATTCCTTATGTCTAGTTGATATATATTCCATCTTTTACTTGCAGCTAATGCCAACAAAGTTATCATTGTGGCCATGTTTGCTATTGGACTAAATGTCTCCTCATAGTCCAATCCTTGAGTTTGAGCATATCCTTTTGCTACAAGTATAGCCTTATATCTTGATACACTACCATCACTATTTTTTTAAATTTTGAAAACCTAGTTGCAACCAATTACCTTTTGTTTTGGTTTCTTTGGAACTAAATTCCAAGTCTTTTTATATTATATTGCATCCATTTCTTCTTTCATTGCTTTCTCCCACTTTTCATATCCTTTTGATTGATATATTTAGGTAGTGATGTGTGTGAACACACTAAGATAATCGAGGAATTTTTTCCCTCTTTAGGAGGCCTTTTTTCCCTCGGCTTGTATATACACCTATAATCCTAATGGGTCACTTATATTTGTACATTCTCTTGGTAATACATTCAGTATTTTGTGTCGTTCTTCAAGATTCTTCTTCTTCCTTGTGTTGTTCACGTGCTTTCACAGTTTGCAAACTCCAACAATTGGTATTCAAGAAGGTCGTCGCTTCATCTAGGGTGCCGTTGACACCCCTCCGATCACAGTCTTAGAATCATATGAAAATTGATGAGCACTATTGTAAAACCTATGCAAGTGAAAGTATATACAAGTTTTGTTTTGTGAGTATAAGCACCTCAAAGTCTGCTACATGTTTAGTAGAACTCAACATGGTAGTTTTGTTCAAATTTTTGAGATACATTCATTTTTCCACATCAAGGTACTTTAGTTAGTGGTCATGGCTGAAAGTAGTGATGTATTCTGTATGTTGGTTGTTGAGGATAAGTTGGATGGTACCAATTAACTATTATGGGCTTATATGATGTGTCATGTATTGGTTGCAAAGGACTATGGAATATTATGCAGAGTGTTGAAAAAATCCTATTACACCTACAAATATAGTTACTAAAGCTGATGCAGATGGCATTGAAGATGGCGATATTCTTCAGGTTCCTGTTCGTGTTGCAGATCCTGCTACACCTATTGTAGATAAACTTTGTTGGGATGGTAGAGATGCTCAAACACATGCATTGATAGCCTTGTCTGACAAACATGCCATTATTACTCACATTCACTCCTACAAAACAACAAAGGATGCTTGGGATACACTTTATACTAGGAAAGGAATGAGGCTTGTATCGCTTACCTTCAAAAATATTTGGAGAGTGAGCACATGAATGAAGGAGATTCCATGGACTATTTTCGGAAAAAGATCAAAGATTTGAAGGAGCAGTTGACTTTTGTTGATGAAGTCTTGCTTGATAGTTCACTTGTGGAGATTGTTCTGTATGGTCTTCCAAATTCATATGAGAGTTTTATTCTACTCTTTGATTGATGATGAAAGGAAATCTAAATGCCTCAATATTTGAGGAGTTAGTTTTTCTATTGCAAGATAATCTAGGCAGAATAGGTCTATGCGTCTTACAAATCAAGATTTCTTGGCTAGTCAGAAGGGCAAATGTAAATGGAGCTCATCTACTAGTAAGCAAAAACCTACTAATTCTGCACAATCAAAGAAGGATGCTAGAGATGAGAAGAAAACAAAAAATCAGAAATTGTTTTGCAAATATTGTAAAGCAAATGATCATGTCAGAAAGAGTTATCCAAAACTGGCTGCAAAAGAGGCAAAGAAGAGAGAGGCTGGAATCGTTGTTGTAGAGGCCTCTACACACAAAACAGAGTCTGCTAATCTTGTGCAAAATGAAGAATCGGCATTTACTACTGTTTGCAGTTATGATCCATCTTCTCATGAATAGTGTATGTCTGTGGTAAACTCAGATGTTTGGTACTTTTATAGTGGGGCAACCAAACATATTATCTTGCAACACTGTTTCTTCACTTCACTTGAGTCTGCCCCCACAAGGAATACTATCGCATGCACCAACAACTTCTCTTAGCCTATCATGGGAGTTAGTAAGATCATTTTCACTACCCTTGATGGTAGTTCTTTTACATTGTCGGATGCTTTATTTGTGCTAGGGATCAAGAAAAATCTGTTATGAGTTTCAACATTATCCAAGATTGGCTTGGTTGTGTGTAATTCTGTTGATGACAAATGTATTGTTCATGATCTATCAAATGGTGATGTCAATATTGCTTCTGGCATTTTATGTCGTGGGCTGTATAAGCTCATAGACTATGAAAAATATGAATGATTCAGCATGTGCAGTACATTATTGTTAGACTATGTTAGATGCAAAGCTTTGGTATGCATGCTTTAGTCATCTAAACTTTGCTAGTTTGCTATGCTTGCATAAATCTGAAATGGTGTCCTCTACCCAAACTTGAGGCACCTATTAAACATGTTTGTGAAGGCTATATTTTGGAAAAAAATGCAATGTTCCTAGTTCCCAAAAGATGGTTCAATTCGAGCTACTCAGAAATTGCAGCTTGTTCAAAGTGATGTCTATGGTCCTATGCAGACACCCTCCTTTGGGAACTACCTTTATTTTGTGACGTTTATTGATGATTTTGCTAGGCATGCATGGGTGCATCCACTAAAAGTCAAGTTCGAAGTGTTTATGTGCTTCAAATAGTTTTTGGTTTTGATTGAAAATCTGTAAGCATGTAAAATGGACACCCTTCATTCTCATCAAGGAGGGGAATATATGTCTTCTAATTTCAATCCGTTTGTGCCTCAATGTGGGATAAAACATCAATGTACAATGCCATATACACCTCAACATAATAGAGTTGTTGAAAGGAAAAACAGGTCACTCATGGAGATGGTGAGGTGTATGGTCAAGAGTAAGGCTTTACCACATAGTTTTTGGCTTGAAGTTGTTATGTGTGTAGCATATGTCCTTAACAAGTGTCCCACTAAAGCATTGCAGGATATAACTCCATATGAGGCTTGGCATGGTCGCAAGCCATCTGTTGCTTAGCTACATGTCTTTGGCTATCTGACATATGCATTAGAGCCTAGAAAACAACACAGTAAATTGGATGATAATGTATTTTTGTTGGGTAGAGTTCAGAAAGCAAAGGCTATTGTCTATTGTAAGACAATAGTTACGCAATATAACACAGGAGCAATAACAGAGAAGATAACAGATATAGGAGAATCTCAACAATTTTCTACTAGCAGCAAGTACAAAGATGATGGCGTTGTCCACCCGTGCGCTCTCAAGGTAGAGCTTAAATGGTGATCTAGACAACTCTAGATAGGGAGATACAAGGTAGAGGTATGCTGGCTCAACTCAGTGTCTTAGGTAGTGCAGAAGTCATGTATATATAGGATCATGGGTGGCCTGCCATGGACGGCTATACATGGGCGGTAGAGCGTGGGCGGCCACCGCCCGCGTAATTGCCATACACGGCTTAGACTGGTTGAACCGACCTAACAAATATAAATGATTTCTGACTCCGACAGGGAATATTCCATGGAATATTCCCTTTACCGTCGCGCCGGGGGCGCTGCCCCCGGACCCCCACCAGGGGGCCCGCTGGTCCCCTTGGACCCCCCAGCCGGGGCTGCTCACCGCTGCCCCGGACCCCACAATTGGGGACCCTGATAACTCCCTTTCCTTATAATATCTTACATGGTCCAATATGACCTTCATCCAACATTCAAGTTGGGATTTCCATCAATTGGGTAATGCATGCTTGGCTTCTCCTCATAAAGGGGGCCTTACAAAATGTGCATACAATCATGAGGGGTAGACATTGATCATATACTAACATCTATATCATCCACAAAATAAACACATTTTGATTAGCTATGATGTTGCTTTTGTGGAAGATGCAATTCAGCCAAAACTTTCATGTATTAAGAAGACATCAATTAGCTCCAAAGATATGTATGACACTTTGCTACCTCTGTTTATAGGTGGACAGTCTAGTGTAGGTCCAAATGAGGCAATTTCTCAACCTTTACGGGTTTCATGTGATGATGCAGATCATTCCATTTCTGATGTAGATTTACATGATGCACTTGTTGATGAGAGAGTTGATATTGAGGAGGAAAAACTATGCCAAATCAGCTAGTGCAAACTTTGTGAGATAGCAAATTAGATGCATCTCTATCATATCATACTCGTTATGGCTCTCATAGTGCCTGTTTTGCATCAATTTGCTATGCTATGACTACCTCTACTCTTTGTGATGAGAATGAGCCTATTTTGTTTGATGAAGCACAAAATTCTAAAAATTGGATAGCTGCTATGCAGTCAGAATATGACGATATTATGAAAATTTATACCTAACCTTTATGTGACTTACCTCCTCACAAGAAGGCCATTGGCACTAAGTGGGTATACAAACTAAAGCGTAAGCATGATGGAACAGTTGAGAGGTATAAGGCTAGGCTTGTTGCAAAGGGTTATGCTCAAGAAAGAGACATTTATTTTGATGAGATCTTTGCTCCTACATGCCGAATGACTACTGTTCATAGCATCTATGCACTTGTAGCTCATCATGGTTGGAACGTACATCAATTGAATATTAAAAGTGCATTTGTGAATGGTGATTTGCATGAAGAAGTGTTCGTTTTTTAGCCTTGTGGTTTTGTGCAAAAAGGGCATGAAAACAAAGTGTGGAGGTTTAAAAAGGCATTATATGGTTTGGAGCAAGCACCATGTGCTTGGTATGAAACAATACTTGCCTACTTGATTGCACATGGTTTTGAGAACGGTCCAACTGAGAGCACCTTATATATTAAGCATGCAAATGATGTGCTTCTGATCATTGTTGTCTATGTTGATGACATGCTACTCACTGATCCTCATGAGAAGCATATTGATGATTTTTAAGGCTGATTTGCATGCCTCATTTGAGATGTCAGATTCGGGGCATTTGCATCATAATTATGTGGGCATTCAATTTATGCTAGTTGATGGCAGAATAGCTTTTTGTCAAACAAAATATATTGAAACATTATTGAAGCATTTTGGCCTTAAAGATTGCAAAGCTATTGCCACTCCTATGGAAACATGTTTATGATTGAGTCTTCATGATGTTCGAGATGCATTTGATGTTATTCTCTATCAGTAACCTATTGGATGCTTGATTTACTTATGCATTACTTATCAAGATATTCAGTTTGTTGTCTCATAGATGAGCAAGTTTATGCATTGCCCAGGTGTCAAGCATTGGCAAGACGTTAAGCGCATCTTTCACTACTCGGGTGGTACTCGGCTACTTGGATTGTTTTATCCCAAGGGGGGATCACTACCATCAGATTACATGATTTTTCTGACTCTAACTGGGCTAGTTACTATGACACGTGTGTGTCCACTAGTGGCTTTTGCTCCATGCTTGGTAGCTTACGCATATATTGGTTGAGCAAGAAGCAACCTAATAAGGCCACATCTAGTTGTGAGGCTGAGTATAGGGCACCTTTCACAGCAATTGTTGAGTGTGTGTGGCTCAGATGCCTTATGGCTGATTTGGGTATTGGTCAGTCTTGTGCCACCACCATCTTCATTAACAATTAGAGTGCATTGACTATTGTGAGGAACCCTATGTTCCATGCTCACCCTATGCACATTGAGGTGCACTATCATTATGTCAGAGAGAGGTTCTCTGTTGGAGAGATCAGTTTGGTGTATGTGCCCACAGAGGAGAACATTGCGAACCTTTTCACAAAGGCTCTACCTAGGGAGATGTTTGAAGTCTTCTGCAAAGCTTTGGGCTTACTTCCTTTTGTTGATTGATTCCACATAGCTTGGCATTTCCTTATACATGAGTGCTAGATCCTTGTTCACCGCATTACTCCCAGTGGGGATTTCTTGATATATTTAGGTAGTGATGTGTGTGAACAAACTAGGACCACCATGTCAGACATTGTTCTATAGAGACCATTCAATGTGTGTGTGGGACAAGAGCCAGCCATAGCCAAGGTCCCAAGCTCGGGGGATATCCTAAGGTATTTAGTAGTAATGGGGATGAGTGTTGCATAATGGCCACATGGTAGCACTAGATCATTCTATATCATTGCTAGTTTTAGAATACAAGAGGATATAAAGGATGGGAGGAGAGTTGCACGCACATCATTTGCAAGTATATCTTTGCATGAGCTAGTTCTCACACTTGGTATTAGAGCTAAATTTGGAAGTTCTTGGGAAGTGGTCCCAATGATTTTTCTACTAACGGCCTCGAGAGTTGTGCCATGACATCATCATCTTCATTGATTCAAGAGCACTGTCGTGCGAGGAGCTACAAAGAGTTTTTGTTGATAAGCAAAAGGAATTTTGGAGTCCCTTCTAAGGAGTATCGATGCCTCCACTCTAAAGCCAACACATGAGTGGCCCCCTCAGTCACACACGGCCATTCAAGAGCACTCAGGATCATCATCAGCTGCCCAAGGAGGATAGAGAGAGCACTCAACATACTCTCTTTGGGATTGAGAGTAATACAGAGTTGCACGTGTATATGTAGCTCATTTCGACAGGTTCAACAAGGTATGTTGGATAAAGGAGGAGCTACATGCTTGTTTGGGGTTGGAAGAATGGATACATAGAGGAAAGTTTGAGTTTTCTAAGAGAATTCATAGCCAAAGCTTCTTGATCTAGCCTGTTTGGACTATCTATCTTCACTCAAATGACCACAACTTGCTCATATCAACTCAAAATTTAGAAATCCTTGTTGCTATGGATTTCTCTCTAAGAGATCTTTCTAGAGAATGATAAGAAGCCACATATTGGATTTAGTTTCTACCTTCTTTAGAGATTTGATTGTGGCTGTTTATCATTATCAACCCCTATTTGAGCACTTTCTTGATGCAACAATTATTGGGAGAGTCTTGGAAAGCTAAAAGGAAGGAGTGTGGACTCCACTTGCCTACATATCAACGTTTTGGACCTTGAGATAAGTTTTTGGTTTAGCACAATGATAAATACCACGTTAAGAAGGTCCACCTCCTTAATGTCAATCCCCATAAGAGATAGGAGTGATATGAAGATCGTGAATGTGAGATGTAGTGGGAGTGAAGGTGAGAAGCATAGAGATGCACACACACATGTATGAGAAAAGCAAGACACAATGGAAGGTAGGAAAATAGACTCTATTACTCTAAGATCTCAATTACAAGCTCAAGCTCACACTAGCTCATACAGGTCTACACTAGCTAACCTCAAAAATGAGCTCTCTAGTTCTCTTTATAGTTTTTGGATTAGTTTTGACCGGTTTCACATCTAGTGACTACCATAGTTAAAAAATAGGTTCTAGATGCTATTTGAAGGTCTAAACAAGGTCTAAAAATAGCCAAAATTGGTAGGCTTGTTCTTCCTAAGCTCCTCAAGCTTGAGGACTCCTCGGCTTGCACAAAATGGAGCTATGAATTACAAAAGTGGTTGTTCTATGTTACATATGGTACAAGAGTGATGAAAATCATTGTTGAGAGTTTTTGAAAAGTATTTATAAAACATATTTGTTTGAAAAATAATCCACTTGGCTCCCCACTACTTCATTGTGATCCGCCTTCACATACTTCCGCATCGTCTGTGCCTTTGGCTACTGCCAACACCCCCCTCCCTCTCGCTTCTGGCGTCCTCGACAGAACCTTGCTGCGGGGTCTGTCGGATATAATTTTGTAGGAGGTCCTGAGTGAGGGTGTGCTCTAAAATGCAGATACCTCTTGCAAGATCTACTTCGAGTTTTTCCCAATGGATGGGTTGAGGTTCATCTGGTGGCGGGAGTCTGTAGTGTGTGGAGTACACCAGTTGTTCACAAGCAAATAATTGGAGTAGGTGTGTAGGCCTGCTTATGAACACCTCGGAATGGTATTCCCAAAAACAGGTAGTAAACATTTCTTCAAAGGTCATTTTATAGCATGCCGGTAAATATTTGATGCGATAGTGCCAGGCATAATAGACCCGGAGCGATGGTGTCGTGCTCATATCATACACTAAATCTTGATTTCCATGCTCGAATCCCGGGGTGTTCACGTGTGGTGCCTTGATGCACCGGAAGACTTTGAATACTATCTGCACCATGTCAAATATTTTGACAGTCATATGCACGACTATATCATCAATTCATCGTAAGTGAGGGAGCCAATGGTGAATCGTTGCCATCATATATCCTACAGTGGGAGGTCCATGGGGTGGACTCAAATATGGATAATTTAACCAGTCCTGGCATTGCTTGTTGTTCTGTACTTTGATTGCAAAGGCCTTCTAGGAGCGACGTCTTGGGACCGGTCCCCAACATGGGTTATACTTTAAATGGAGTGGTGCCTTGACCCATGTGCTGATCATTTTTGGATATTGTTATAATAAGTCCTGGCGCCAAGCTGGTCGAAATATTTCTCCGCTCTGTGCTTCCGGTGGCAAGTCATTAGGCTCAAACTGAGTTGCATGGGAGGGTTTCTTGCCTATTTCCATTTTGATGGCTAGTTGATATTCTACCATTAGCATAAATATGGCTTATATTGAAGCTCATGCCCAGATATATACTTGCAAGGGGCCAAGTGAGCAAAGTAAGGTGATTGTAGTATACGTTCCTCTATCATGGCCACTGCGTGTAATTGAGCTTCCACACGTGCTGAGTGGGTCTTTCCAAGTTCTTCTACAGTCTTCATCCACGCGGGGGTAGGGAGTTCAAAGGTGGCCTGGCCTTCAACCATGACACGTCTGCCTGGGATGGGTTGGGGTTTGTAAGCTTCTTCAAAAGTGTCCTCCACCGGATAGATACAGTTTCTTCATCTGTTGGTAGTTATGGTGGGGAATTTGGCCTAGGGGGTGCTTCATACGCTGCTATCTATGTTTGAAGAGTCAATACCTGGGCCCGTAAAGCATTGAGTTCCTCAATGGTCTCAAGAGAGGTGGCCGCAGGAGTTGGTGGTGCTTGTTGTATAGGTGCTCTCAATTGGAACACTTTGTGGTCTTCTTTGAGCTTCTGGTATGCCTCATTCATGCTGTCATACTCTTCTAGTAATCTGACATGGTCTTCTAATAATATCTTCATAGATTTAGAGGGGACAACTTTGAATTGGCTGGGACTCAAAGGTTCGTCGAGTTGATCTAAAGCAGCTTCGAGCATCTATTCTGTTCCTGTAAGCATTGATTCTCTTCTTTTACTACTGCTAGGTGGCATCTTAGTAGTCCCATGTTTCTAGTGAGGGTCGCATTGCAAATGGTTTGAGCGCTTAACAAATTATCGATATCTGTAATGGCCTCTTTTATCTTTTGTTCACTTTATAGTTCTAGTGTATGGTAGGCTTGGCATAGCTCTTGGTAGCACATGTTAAGGGAGGCATTCTCAATGGTTAAGGAATTTAGCTGCGATTGTAAGTCGTTGGTGGTTTGCTGCAGCGTCTGGTAACTTGTGTCATACATATGAACATTTGAAGAAATGCAGTGTCTATTGTGGGTGATAATATTAGCATTGGAGTGAGTGAAGATGTTGTGGGTGTGGGTGTTGATGCAAGGGAAAGGGGAAATAGGGATGGGAAAGTGGATGCAGTGGTGACTGTGGAGAAATGTGATGTGCCTAAATGTGATGGTTAAATGGATGAGGTGAGTGGTGGTGCGGTGGGAGGTGATATGTCCATGTCACCAGACGTGGTGTCGAGTGTAGTGACCGTGAAGTGTGGAGTGATAGTGGGTGCTTGAGTGGGTGTGAATAGAGGATTTACAAAGGTGGTTGAATAATTTACAAATGGGGTTTCCTGTATTGCCTGGTGGAGAGGGGAAAGAGGAAATACAGTGGGTTGGGGAGATGAGACGGGGGAGAAGGTCAATGGAGGGGGAAATGGGAATAGGGGTCTTGAAGGGATGGGGAAGGAAGGGATGGATGGATGGAGAAATAGACCGGATAGATGGGTGGACGTCCTAGGAGGAAGGCTAGATTGTGTGGGTGCAAAAAGGGTGAGCGGAATTGAGGCAACCAAGGCTTCTGCTATCGCACTATCAAAGGACGTGGATGGTCTGGGAGAGGCATGATGTATAGGAGAGACTGGAGGGACGGGAGGTGAAAGAGGCGCGGTTGTTGTGGTGGGGACTTCGACAACAGTAGTGGTATTTATAGTAGAAGTGTGGGGTGGGGAGTCAATGATGATCGTTTCTTCTGCCAAAGATCCTTCAGGAATGAGGCGTGCTTCCCAAGCTTGTTGTGACGACTGAGCATCCATTGGTACGCGAATATATTGACACGGTTTTGATAGTAAGCGAATTCGGTGTGGGTCAAACCATGGTAGTGGCTTCCTCTGCAAATATCGTAATGCTTCATTAGTGCCTACTGACCTGACCAGTTCTCGAAAACCTTGAATGTAGGCTTCTTCGAAGCCCTTGGTGGCAAGTTCCTGTTCTACAAGTGCTTGCCTTTCTTCTCGCCTGTAGCTCAATGATGAGTAGCACCTCCTTTAATGTCAATCCGGGAAGACATGAGGATGGTATGATGACCTCGAGCAAGTGAAGGCACAAGTGCGTGAGTGAGAAGCACACAAACATGCACACACACACACACACACGCACACACGGCAAGAACAAAGAGGAAGACAATGGAGTTCTTTTAGATTACTTCCAAAATGCTCATACAAGTTCAATTCTATTACAAGCTAACCTCAAAAATGAGCTCTCTAGCTCTATTTATAGTTTTTGACTAGCTTTTGGCCTTGTCCAGACCTAGTGTCCGACCTAGTTAAAAATTAGGTTATAGGGCCTATTTGGAGGCTCAAACAAAGTCTAAAAATTATGAAAATTGGTACGATGCTACTTCTAATACTCCTCAATCTCGAGGACTCCTCGACTTGCACAAAATGGAGTTACAAAAAGGTGAAATGGTATTTACAATGATTTGTAGTGATGAGAATCACTGTTATGAAGCTGTTGTTTTGGAAAAATTTGAATGGCCTACTTGCCAGATCTTCATTGACTGCTTAGTCTGCTTGTGCCTTCTCTCCGCTCTGGCTCCCTTCTTTGGCTTCCTTGTCTTGTGAGTCCTTCGGTGCCTTGACTGCTGCCAACACCCCCCCCCCTCTCTCGCGTCTGTCGTCTTTGACAAACCCTTGTCTAGCTGAACGTTGGACATAGTATTGAACCACATCTGAATCAAGGTGGTGTTCTTCTAGTCGCAGCCCCCATGCTAGGTCTGTTAACAATGCATCCCAATTCACTGGACCTGGGATGTCTGGATGTGGCACCTGCAATTGATCTGAGTGGATGGTCCTCTCCACAGCGAATAGTTGGAGGAGATGTGAGGGCTTGGGTACGAATATTTCTGAGTGATATTCCCAGAACCCTGTGACGAACATCTCCTCGAAGGTCTGCTTGAAGCAAGCTCGGAGGTATTTTATTCTTGCATGCCAGGCATATATTACTTTTATTGAGGGGGTGGTGCTCATGTCATATACCAGATCTAGGTTGCCGATAGTGAAGGCAACTCTTGAGAAGTGGGGGTCTTTGATGTTCTTGAATGTTCTGAATGTGATCGGCATTAATTTGAAGATCTTCATGCACATCTGTGCCATCACATCAGGGGTGTTCCGTAGTCGAATGCTCCAGTGACGGATTGTAGAAATCATATAAGCAATGGTGGGAGGTCCTTGAGGAGGTGCTAGATAGACATAATTTAACCACTTTGCACAACCTTTGACGTTCTTTATAGCAATGGTAAACTCGGGCCACGTGCATCTTCGGAGGATTGGAACATAACAAGGGTTGTATTTGATAAATAGAAGCATGTTGTTCCAGGTATGAACCATTTCAGGGTAAGTTTCTAAGAGTCGTATCCGCCAGGTGGGTTGATGAATGGATCCTTTTTTAGCACTCTCCGGGATATCATCAGGGCCGAATTGTGTGGCGAAGGTTGGAGCCTTGCCACATCGTTGTTTAATCTCTGCATTGTAATCGGCCAGGAGTACACGTTGGTGCTTATCCATCTGTGATGAGACATACTTCGGAAATATTTTGACTTTATGATAGTGTCTTCCAATTTAGCCATTGATTGGATTTGGACTGCCACTCGATCTTCATGTGTTTCAGCTGTCTTTTCGAGTGTCTAAAGCCATTCGGGTGCTTCGACTTCCAAGGTGTCCATTCCTTCCAAGGTTTGCCTGGCATCGGCATAGGAACATATGGTTCCTCATACGACTCATCCACCTCAATGGGTACCAATTCATCTGGCTCTGGTTCTATAACTGGAGAGGGTTGTCTTTCATATTCCAGTAACTTCTTCTGCAATTCTACCACCTACTCCATTAATGCCTTTACCTCCTCTGAAGTCGAGGGTGTCTCTATGACCTTGGGTTGTTCCTCCTATTCCCTGAGCTGGTGGCGTAGTGCATCCCGTTCCTTTTCCAAATCATCATGTGCTTCTAATAGACCGGCATAACTTTCCAGGATTGTCTTCATTGTATCTGAGGGGACTGCTTTAAATTGTTGTGGGTCGATCTCGTGGGGGGAGCCTTCCATTGCGGCTTCTAGGTTTTCTTCATTTTGCTTCTGTAGACGCTTGTTCTCTTCAAGGGCGGTAGCCATGTGTTTTCTGAGTAGGGTCAAATTACGTCAGACTGTTAGATTATCTGCTTGGTAGACTTCAAGTAAAGCCTCTAGTTGTTTGACGCCTGGCAATTGTGATGGTTGGGGTGTCTCCAGGAGGGTTTGATGGGTTTGCTTGAGTGTGGTATAGCATTGATTGAGGTCTGCGTTTTCGTCTTCTATAGTTGTAAGCCTCCTCTGTAGTTGTTGGTGATTCGTAGTTAGTTGGCGATGACGGTCTTCGAGGGCCTGATACTCACCCTGTAGTTGGTACACACATTGATGTAACGTCGAAAACACATTATTTACATTAAAGAATGCAGGGAAAGGAGAGGATGCAGGGGGAACGGGGAAGGGAAAGGGAGTCGTGAATGATGTGGAGTCAAGTGGTGAGGTGGGTGGAGGGGGTATGGGAGATTGAGGCTGCGTGGGGGGAGGGAGTGGTGCTGTGGCTGGTGATGTTTCCATGGTGTCAAACGTGTGTGTGACTGTGTAGATGGGGACAATGGGTGGGGTGGATGTGATGTTCATGAATAGTGTTGTGAAACTAGGCATGGTAACTCCTCCGAATTGGATGCCGGGAGAGAGAGGAATTCCCATGACATATGTGGTAATGGTGGAAGTGTGGGTGGTAGGGCCATGTGGTGAAGTGAGTTGTGTAGTGAGAGGTGAGGGGTGTGGTGAGAGTGGTTCCACCTGATGTTCTTCTGTTTGTGTGTTATCTTCTGGTTCTGATACATTGATGTGAATTTGCTTGCTGGATCGCATGGGGCGGGTAGGCACTCGTTTCTTAAAGCAATGAATATAAGCCATGGCTGCATGAACGGCTTCGTCGAAGCCTACCACATCTACGTGGAGGTTCATTGATTCAATAAACATGTCATCCACGCCTTCCTCGGCTAACATTTGGCTCATGAGCACCTTTCCTATCTCAAGCGACAGTTTGTGTTGTTCTTGAACTCGCTTCATGGTTTCATAAAATCTTTTTATTTGGGCCGAGTATGCTGGGGCACTTGCTAGTTCTAAAAGTTTGTCATATTCTTGATCATACTCCTCGTTTGCTTCTTCTTCTTCTGTCTCTTCTTCATCCTCTTCTACTACTACTTCCGGTTGGGTCGGGGCTGAAGTTGTAGTAGTGGGTTGTGGTCCTTGGGTCTGCTCTGCTTCTGTCTCCAGGTTAGACTCATTGATCATGCGGGCAATTTCTTCATCTGTCAAATCGGCTAGGGTGTAGCCTTGTGGGAACTCCAAGTCCGATGGAATCGGAGGGAACACCAGATTGGGTCCTTCTGCACTTGGTCTGGGTAGGCAAATGGTAAATGGTCCGACACGTCGCGTTTGTGGAGGGGTCACCTCTAGTGTGGTGGTTTGGTGTTGCTCTAGCACAATGGTGAGAACCACGTTAAGAAGCTCCACCTCCTTAATGTCAATCCGCGGAAGAGATAGGAGTGATATGAAGATCGTGAATGTGAGATGAAGTGAGAGTGAAGGTGAGAAGCATAGAGATGCACACACACATACACACACACAACGAAGAGACAAGCAAGACACAATGGAAGGTGAGAAATCACTCTATTACTCAAGAACACTCTTACAAGCTCAAAATAGCTCTAAGCTCTTCTCTACTCAAACAAGCTAACCTCAAAAATGAGCTCTCTAGCTCTTTTTATAGATTCTAGACTAGTTTTGACTGGTTTCACATCTAGTGACTAGCATAGTTAAAAAATAGGTCCTAGATGCTATTTGAAAGGGTAAAAGGTGTCTAAAAATAACCAAAATTGGTACGCTCATTCTACCTAAGCTCCTCAAGCTCGAGGACTCCTCGGCTTGCACAAAATGGAGCTATAAATTACAAAAAGGGTTTTTCTATGTTACATATGTTACAATAGTGATGAAGATCACTGTTGGAGGTTTTGAAGAATATTTATAAAACATAAATCTTTGAAAAATTGATTTGACTGACTCCCTACTCTGTCTTTACATGCTTCCGCGTCTTCTATGCCTCTGGCTACTGCCAACACCCCCCTCCCTCTCGCTTCTGTCGTCCTCGACAAAACCTTGTTGTGAGGTCTATTGGATGTAATTCTGGAGTAGTTCCTGAGCGAGGGTGTGTTCTGATATTCGAATGCCTCGGGCCAAATCTGCCTCGAGTTTCTCCCAATCAATTGGTTGCGGTTGATCGGATGGTGGGAGTCGATAATGTGTGGAATATGCCATCTGTTCATAGGCGAATAATTGAAGCAAATGTGTGGGCCTGCTAATGAACACTTCTGAATGGTATTCCCAGAAACTGGTTGTGAACATTTCTTCGAAGGTCTGCTTGTAGCACGCCGGTAAGTATTTGATTCTGCAATGCCAGGCATAACACAACCGTAGCGATGGCGTTGTACTCATATCATATGCAAGATCTAGATTGCCATGCTCGAAGCTCGGGGTGTTTACATGAGGTGCCTTGACGCGTCTGAAGATTTTAAAAACCATCTGCATCATGTCAAATATCTTGACAGTCATGTGCGCTGCTATATCGTCCATATGTTTCAAGAGAGGGAGCCAGTGACGAATCGTTGCCATCATGTATCCGACTGTAGGTGGTCCTGTGGGTGGAGTGAAGTATGGGTAATTCAATCAGTCCTGGAATTGCTTGTTATTCTGTATTTTAATCACAAATGCCTTCCAAGAGCGGCGATGTGGCACTGGTCCCCAACATGGGTTGTAATTTAAGTGTAGTGGTGCCTTGGCCCATGTACTCATCATCTCGGGATATTTCTGTAAGAGATCCTTGCGCCATTCTGGTTGATAGATTTCTCCTTGCTGCGCGTGTGTTGGCAAATCGTCAGGCTCAAACTGAGTAGCGTGAGAGGGTTTCTTGCCTGTTTCTTTCTCTATGGCCAACTGATATTCTGCCATTAACATAAAATAAGGTTTATACTATAGCTCGTGCCCTGATATGTATCTGCAAGGGGCCAAATGAGCAGTATGGGGACTGTAAAATGCGTTCTTCAATCATTGCCATGGCGTGAAGCTGCGCTTCTACGCGTGCTGAGTGGGTTTTTCCCAGTTCTTCTATCGTCTTCATCCATGCGGGAGTTGGAAGTTCGAAAGTCGTCTGGCCTTCAACCGTGACTCGTCCGCCTGGGATGGGTTGGGGTTCATATGCTTCTTCGAAAGTTTCCTCCACCGGAATAGTGACTGTTTCTTCCTCTGCTGGTAGTTCCGGTGGGGAGTCTGGCCTTGGTGGTGCTTCATATACTACTATCTGTGATTGGAGTGTTGATATCTGGGCCCGTAAAGCATTGAGTTCCTCTAGGATGTCAGGAGATGGGTCCGTAGGATCTGGTAGTCCTGGTTGTACTGGTGCTCTTAGCTGCAGTAGTTTATGATCTTCTTTCAGCTTCTGATATTCCTCGTTCATGCTGTCATACACATCTAACAATCTGACATGATCTTCTAACAACATCTTCATAGACTCTGAGGGCATGGCCTTGAAGCAAATGGGGCTCAATGGTTGGTCTGGTTGATCTAGGGCAGCTTCTAAATTCTCTCTGTTCTGTTCTTGTAAGCGCTGGTTCTCTTCTTTCGCTGCTGCCAAGTGTCGTCTGAGTAAGCCCATGTTCCTAGTGAGCGTTGCATTGCGAATAGTCTGTGCCCTTAATAAGTTATCGATATCCGTGACAGCCTCTTTTGTCTTTGCTTCACTTTCTAGTTCCAATTTATGATATGCCTCTCGTAGCTCTTGGTAGTAGGTATTCAATGAGACATTCTCGATGGATAGTGAATTGAGCTGGGACTGTAAGTCATTCGTTGTCTTCTACAGCTGCTGATAATTAGTTCCAAGAGATGTGAACTCATCTCTTACTTGAGTCATACAGGTGAGCATTTGTCGAAATGCATTATCTACAGTGGGTGATAATATTAATGGTGTACTAAGTGAAGATGCAGTAGGTGTAGATGCAAAGGGAATGGGGAATGGGGGTGGGAAAGTGGATGCTGTGGTGATTGTGGAAAATTGTGGTGTGCCCATGTATGGTTGTGCCATGAATGAAGTGAGTGGTGGTGCGGTGGGTGGTGAGATATCCATGTCATTGGATGTGGTGTCAAGTGCGGTGACTGTGAATAATGGCGTGAAAGTGGGTGCTTGCGTGGGTGTAAATACAGGGTTTACAAAGGTTGAAGAGTAATTTACAGAGGGGTTCTCTAATGCTACTTGGTGGAAAGGGGAAAGAGGAGTGACGGTGGGTCGGGGAGGCGAAACAGGGGAGAAGGTTAATGGAGGTGGGAATGGGAAAAGGGGTCTTAGAGGTGTGGGGAAGGACGGAAAGGATGGGGGGAAAATTGGACTAGATAGAGAAGTGGATGTCCGAGGGAGAAAACTAGGTTGGGTGGGTGTGGACATGGTGAGAGGAATGGATGTTACAAGGGCTTCTGCTACTTCGCCGTGGAAGGAGGTGGATGTTCTGGGAGAAGGAGGGTGTATGGGGGAGACTGGATGGATGGGAGGTGAAGGAGGAGCGGTTGGGGTGGTCGGTACTTCGACAACGGTGGTGGTATGTACAGTAGTAGTACGGGGTGGGGAGTCGATGATAATGGTGTCTTCTGCCAATGAGCCTTCAGGGACGAGATGTGCTTCCCTGGCCTGTTCTGAAGATTGACCACCGGTGGGTACCCGAATGGATTCACCAGGTTTGGTTAGTAAGCGGATTCTACGAGGGTCATATTGCGGTAACGGTTTCCTTTGCAAATATCATAAGGCTTCGGTGGATCCCACTGATTTGACAAGTTCTTTGAAGCCTCTGATGTATACTTCTTCGAATCCACTTGAGACAAGTTCCTCTTCTATAAGTGCTTGACTCTCTTCCTCAGTCTATTTCTTGCACGCCCAAACTTTTTCCATGGTGCGATATAGCTTCTTGATGGCTAGCGTATAAGCTGCTGCTTCAAAGGTTTCATCTTCATGCGTGCTGGTATCACCTTGGGTGTCCGTGTGCTGTCCTTGTTCATCTGTGTGCACATGTTCTTGAGATTCATGAGTGCCCTGGTTGGCTTCTTCATCGCCATCATCTTCATCGGTTTCTGTTCTTTCGCCCTCGGAACTAGACACGACTTGTCCTTGTGGTTGGTCTCAGGGCGTGGTCGGGTAGCTTGGCCACTCATATTCTTGAGAAAATATCTGTCCTTCTGAGAATTGAAATTCATTGGAGAAAGCATCTTGCATTTCGAAATCAAATGTTGTATCTATGGGTTCTGCTTCCAAGTTGGGTATCAGAAAAGAGAAGGCTTCCGCACCAATAGTGGTGGGAACTTCTGCTGTAGTGGTGGTAGGTCCTGGAACTATGGCTGCTTGAGGAGCAACTGTGCTGGTGGTGGCCTCTGTTATAACCGGTCTTGATAACCGTATGCGAATAGGATGTACAGGGGGTTCAGTAGGAGACTGTTCTGGAGAGGGTTGCGGTGACGGTGATTCTGGGACCTGTAGGCATGGGATAGTACCTCTCATGCGCTTTCCTGCTCGTCCTTTGCTAGGCTTCCTAGCTTTCTTTGTTGTCCCTTTGAATGCTTTCAGCTCTTTGCTTGTCATTGCTCGCTCGATAGGTAAATCGTAGGCCAAACACATATATACAATGCGCGTGAGGGCGCAACATCCATTGATAACCTTCTTTCTTTCCCATCTGTGTTGTGCTAAATACAACTGATCAATGATCCAGCTAGCTAGATCAACTGTCTGGGGTCCAATACATGATAAATACAAACCGAACCATATTCGTTTGTGAGGCATTGTGAATCTGTCCTGAGCGGGGAAAGCAAAATGCTGCATACATATCCGCAGTGGTTTTGAAAGCTCAGGTGTGATCGCCAAAATCTCTTCCCATTTAGTAACGTCCCCATGTTTCATAGGGTCTGGAACTAACCTTTCTCGCTCTGTGTGCGTGTGGGTTCCATGAATCTTGATGGCAGCTCGAATCAAATCTTTAGAAAGATAAAATCTTTTATATGGTGGATCGTTCACTAAGGATGGCAAAATAAAAGTGCCGGGCAAATCCTTGTTCTCAGAAGCTGTCAAAGTGGTGACTAAGTAATAGCATCTGTAGAAGTCTGGTTTAGGCAAAGGGTCACTGAAATACTCTGTGAAGCCGGCTCTTGCCCAAACATGCGTTAAGTCTTGTGTGTTCTGTAGTCCTTCGAACTCTCTTGAGAAAAAATGATATTTGCCCCAGGTACGGTCATCAAAAGTCAAATTAGCCTCAAATATAAACTCAACATCCACCAATGGTCCTGCTAGCCCTTGAAACCAGTGAGAATTGCGATGAATCTTCTCAGTATACCCTCTAGGAGGATCGTCAATAGGCATGGGTCCTGGAAAACCTTGAAATTCTAGCGGTGGAGCCATCGGATGTGGCTCAGCAAGTAAATCACTAATAGTAGCCGTGGGTATACTGGTTTCAGCTTCAGATGGTCCTTCTTCGATTTGCATGATGATTGACGTGCTAATGGAAAAGATCTGCTACAAAAGATTAGTACATTAGTATGGAAATTAATTATGATCCCATTAAAGTGAGACCGCAATCCCTTTCCATAACCGATGTGTAACCCGTGTAGCCAAGTGCTGTGAAGTGATTGATGCAATGATTTTTGCAGAGCTAATGCAGGCCTCTAGACACCTACATGCTTCTGACGATGCATACATTTCTTGATGAGGTGTTATTACAAATGATGGTGGGTTATAGTGTGTGGATTTGTACAAGGTTTAGTCGTGAATGAGTTATTACAAGGTTGTAGATTAGTCGGGGTGGGAGTTATGTTAGATAAGGGAGTGGTAGAGGGCGTCTGGATACGTTTCAGTATCCACTTCCTAAGAGTTTGTGATCGGGTGATAGGTCTCTGCGGAGGGACAAAAGATGATATCGGATTTGGTGGTATGGAGGGTTGAAAAGATTTTCGAGGGGTATATTTTACATGGCTTGAGGGTTGAGCTATAATACACTGTTTGGGTACCCAAATCTGCATGGGTGTGGGTCGATTCGTTAGGTACTTCTTGGCGATCCAAATTTGTCGAATGTTCGAACTTGTAGAAGAAGGTCGAGGGGATGTTGGATACTGATTCTGCTTCTACCTTGACTTCTTCTTATCAATGTCTGCGTTGTTGAAATCAGTTGGTGCTTTCTGTCCTTTTGGCACCCATATTTGTCTTGTTCCTCTTGCTTTGTGATACTGACAGTACTGCTTTCTTTCTTGTGTCATCTGATCTTATCGTCGCTCTGGGTTCCTCTGTTGTGGTTGACTCCTTTGTGGTTGGGTTTGAGAGGTCGGATGAACACTCTGCTTTGGAAAAGAAGGGAGGTCCAACACTTGCAAAACTTGCCCATTAGGAAGTGAGGCATTCTGTACCACAGATCTAGGCTAGTCCGCAGTAAGTGTGGAAGGATGGGCACTGCAGTTGATAGTGTCCATTTGGCCGCTGATGTAACCCACCTGACCGCTGATTGTGTCCATTTGACCGCTGATGGTGTCCATTTGACCAAGCGGTTGGGTGGTTTCCCCTTCTAATTTGTAGGAAGCCCAAGGGAAAATCTCCTGACGTCCTTCTGGTTGACAATTGTCCATCGCCAAGCCCACGTGGGTTGGTGTAGACGTAATGTGACTGATCTGACCAAAGATCTTCCGGTCTTCCGTCGCATGCATTTCATAGGGTCTAGGGTTACAGACCTCAGTCAGAATGCCGTTAGGGAAGTCAAGCGGTATCACTCGCTTCTGATCTAAGGTTCCAATCTACAAGGAGCCTTGTCTAAGATTTAGGTCCATTGAGTGATCGTATAGCCAATCTTGGCCAAGGATTAGGGGTTCTATCAGGTCCTCATCATGGCACACTAGTAGCTTCACCTTCAAGGTCACTTCATCTATGAGGACAGGAAGATCCACCTCACCCATGCAAGGGGTTTCCATGCATCCTAGCCCTATGAGGTATGCCTCAATTGGCCGCATTTCTATTCCTGAGTCCTTATAGTGGGACCATCTAATCGCACTAGTCGTAGCACTTGAGTCAATTAAAGCCTTGAGCTCTTGGCAAGGATCTCCATGCTCTAGCTTGACTGTAATGAATGGTCTCCTGTCCACTATGCTAGGATGAGTGGTTGACTTTACTTGACACATGGCCATGGGATATCTGGGTGTTGTTTCCAGATGGTTATAATGTTCTCTCCCTAGTCCTTGTCTTCTTAGCTTCATGCGCTTAATGCGTTCTATGGCTTCTGCCTGAGCTTCAGCTCGTATTCTATTTTCTTCCTCCTTACGCTTCTTTGCCAATGTGAGTCGTCTAAGCATATCCTCAGTAAGAGGTTCCTGATATAACCTGACTCTATAGCCACTAATGTAATTAGGCATTATGTCTGCTTCTAAGGTGGCTAATTGTACTGCTCCGCTTGTCGAGAGTCTGTTAATGATCATAGGTCCATAACCTCGCTTTTCTAACTTCTGTGTGTGTTGCTTTAGCGTATATACTAGGACTGAATCTCCTTCTTTTAAGCCTTTATCTTTCACATGTGCATCGAAATAGGCTTTCTGTCGTTTCTTTGCCACGTATATTCCTGCTGCTGCTTTCAGCCTGGTTTCTCCTAATCGTTCCAAGTCCATTATTCTTGCTGATAATTCATGGCCAATCCACTAATGTTCCTGTGCAACCTTAAGGGTCGGTATCAAGAAGTCCAAAGGAAGCACAACATTCTGACCAAAAATCATATGAAAGGAAGTTGCATTGAGTACGGTCTTGTAGGCCACTCGATATGCCCAAACAGCGTGGTGTAACTATTTGTCCCAATCTGAATGTTTGTTGTTCACGAGTTTCGTCAGTACGTTACAAAGGATCTTGTTAGTGCTTTCAGCCTGACCATTGGCCTGAGGATGATATGGTGCGGATTTCTTGTGAATCACCATAAAATCCTGTAACAAATATTCAATGACTTGGTTCAAAAAGTGAGTTCCTCGATCGCTCACTAACTCTATATGCAATCCATATCTTGTAAAGACATTTTCAAATAAGAATTTTGCAGTCGTGTGTGCATCATTCTTTTTCGTGGCTTTTGCCTCTACCCATTTGGTAAGATAATCAGTCACAACAATAATGTATCTAGCATGTGTACCTTTTGCAGGGGGGTTAATGGGTTCTACAAAGTCGATACCCCACTTAGAAAATGCACGTCCTCCCATCATGGGTTTCAATGGCATTTCATCTCTGCGAGTAGGAAACTGAGCTCTTTGGCACACATCACATCTCTTTACATAGGTATGTGCATCCATGTGAAGAGTGGGCCACCATAATCTTGCAAAGAGGATGGCTTTGATTATCCTATCGGGTCCAAAATGACCTCCTGCAACACCTTGGTGTGCAGTCTCTAGTATGCTCAGATAATCGCTTTCATGAACACATTGTCTTAGGTATCCGTCTCTTCCTCTTTTGTATAGATTATCGCCAATAAGTGAATAGTCTTGAGCTTCCTACTTTAGACTTCGTTGTCGTGCTAAGGTCATTCCTTGAGGGAATGTGTTCGTCCTCAAGTATGTCACTAGAGGTTCACTCCAGTCTGGTGTGAGATACACGTGATATAATGTAGCATGTTCTACTGGTGGTCTTTCACAACAATCAGGGCATTCCTTACACAATTTGTAGACGTCTGCTTCCATTGAAGGCCAATATATCCCTAGTCTATGCACAGTCTGCAATGTACGATGTTTCGAATGATGTTGCTGTAATGCACCTATGTGTGCTAATTGCAACCAATTCACATGTTCTGATTCATCTACACAACAAGCAAGAATCTTTTGATTATCCTGTTTATATATACTTCCTGCTAGGATTTGATATCTTTGAGATTTGGTAATCTCTCCTTCCTTGATCCTTATCTTAGGATTCTTGGGTCCGTATGTGAGAATAGGGACTATTGGCTTAGCCCATTCTGGTGCTATCTCAAGGTTAAACAAATATGCATCGGGTAACTCATCCGCTATCCCTTGAGAGGCTTCTCCTGAGGTTAGTCTCGAAAGGTGGTCAGCTCTAAGATGTGTCTTTCCTTTCCTGACTACTACTTCAAAGTCATACTCCATGAGTAATAGAAATCAACTTATTAATCGTCTTGTGTTACATGGCTTGTTGACTAAATACAGTAATGCTTGATGATCTGTAAAGAATTTGAACTTATTTGCCAACAAATAATGCCTGAATTTCTTTACCGCGTAGATCATTCCTAATCCTTCTCGTTCCGTCGTGGTGTAATTTCTTTCTGCTGCATTCAACTGTCTGCTCGCGTAAGCTATGGGGAGGTCTATATTACCTTCATTCATGGGTTGTGCTAACACACATCCTATGGCATAATTGGATGCATCCACATGTACATGGAATGGCTTACTCCAATCCAGGGTTGTTAATATAGGTGCTGAGCACAAACGTCGTTTAAGTTCATTGAATGAATTCTCACACTCATCTGTCCATTCAAACTTGGTCAAAAGAGAGTACAAAGGCTTAGATATAATTGCATACATGTGTATGAATCATCTATAATAACCGCAATGTCCCATAAATGCTTGTACTTCTTTTACGTTGTTTGTTCTAGGTAGTTCTGCAATTACCTTCACTTTTTCTTCATCTATCAAAATTCCATTCTTTGACACAATGTGTCCTAGAATTTTGCCTTGTGTGACCATGAAAACACACTTTTCTGGGTTCAAATAAACCTGATATTCTCGACATTTGTCAAATACTTGTCTTAACTCAGAGATATGAGTCTGTCTTATATTCGAATGAGCACATAAGTCATCGACATAGACTTCCAAATTCTTGCATAAGAATTCCTTGAAAACATGACACATGAGTCGCTGGAAAGTGGCAGGTGCATTTGTGAGCTCAAATGGCATTACACGAAATGCAAATATGCCCCATTCTATGGCAAAATCCGTCTTGTGTTGATCTTCTAGAGCAATGGCTACTTGATTATAGCCTGAGAAACCATCAAGAAAGCTATAAACTTCCTTGCCCGCAACCCTTTCCAATAAATGTTCCGTGATAGGAAGAGGATAACTATCTCTAATCGTGGCGGCATTAACTTTTTTAAGGTTAATACACACACACAATTATTCTTGCTTGATATGCACAAACCATCATGTCTAGGTTTTCAGGTATGGGTTCTGCTAAAACTGATCCAGATTTCTGTGCTAGGTTCTCTTGATTCAAGTCTTGTGACGTCAATTCTAGGATTTTGGCTCTAGATTCCTTGAGACTTCCTTCCATCTCAGTTATCTTCTTACTCCACTTTCTCTTAATCCTTTCTCTGGAATCTTTCCAAGATTTTGTCTTTTTAATGCTAGATTCTGCAACCTGGCTGTTTTCTCCTGATTGTGTTGTTGGTTCTGTAAGAGCGCCTGGGCTCTGGTTATAGCTTGGATAGGCACGTATGTAGGGTTGGATCGATTTGCATTGTTTACAATACCTATCACGTTGATTGGTGTCACATTTGAAGCATTAGCTAGGTTCTTAGGACAATCTTTGATTATATGTTCTTTACCGCAGTCGGCACAAAAGATTTGGGTTTGTGTACATCACATAAGCGTAGTCGGGCTCCCAACTAGGTTCCACTGGTGGACTATCATAATGATATGTCTCCACATGTTCTGGTGACTCTGTGTAATATGCGGGTGGACTATCTACATGAGTAGAGTAGAAAATTTTTGAGTTCGGGTCACTCTCTGTGATCAAAGGTGAAGAAGGCACTAAAGCCCTACTCAGGTTCTCTTCTGCAGCAGCATATTTAACTGAGATGCCATTCGCTGGTGGGGGTGGCTGCTGAGCTAAAACAGGTTGAGGTCTTTGTTGAGCCTGATATGGATAGTTCTGAGGAGGCCTATAGTAATATGGCTGAGCATTGTATTGGCCTTGATACCTACCTGGCTGTGCGTATGCTTGTGGGTAGTTCTCTCTCACTGCTTGTTTGTTATATGGGCAGTCTTGAGCCGTGTGATTTGTGTATCTTCTCTCAATTGTACAGTATTGGCCACTAGGGTTTGCTTGTGTTTGTGTTGCATTGGGTCACACGTTTGCCATATGATCACCACCACAGGTGTAACAACGCTTGTTTGTTGTTACCCTAGGCATCTGTTTACTAGAAACTCCTAGTTTCTGGGCCACTCTTTCTGCTAGGTCCTCTATTGAGCTAGACAATTTTGTGGATGCTAAAGAGGAACAGTCTGAGTCCTTATAGACTTTTGAGAGTTCCAACTTGTCTCCTAAGTTATCTTCAATGTCTATACAGATTCTTACACATTGCTCTAGCGTTTTGGGTTCCTTCAAGTATACATAGGAGCATAGTTTAGAGCTCAACAGGCCATCTAAAAACAACGACACTTGCTTGGCTTGTGAAGGTAACTCTTGCACTGGACATCTTTCAACATATTGTCTAAACCTACGTCCTGCTAGTCTAACTGTTTCTTGAGGGGACTGTTTGAAGCTATGAATCAACAAAGACGTGTCATGTCTGATCCCACTTTTAGAGAATTCCGTGATGAATGACTCAAAAAAGTGATGGATGTCTCTAAATTGCCTTTGTTGCAAAGGTTGGAACCAAGTTAAAGCCGTGTTCTTTAATGTTAGTCCAAAAGCATTATATTGCGTGAACATGTCTTCGACTTGCTCTGCTCTTAGCACTTGCTTAAATTCTGCGACATGGTCATAGGGATCTCCTATCCCATCAAAGTAGTTTTTCATGGATTTTACTAACTGAGTGGGTCTCAATATTCTTGCGTGTTCACGTGGCCTAGGTAGAGGAAAATCATCTCTACCACCTGGTATTCTAGTTTCTCCTTGTCTATCCACTCTGTCTGTGTTTGTGGTAGTTCTATCTCTCCCTAAGGGATGATTGAAACTTACTTCTGGTCTTTCTTTGTTTTTCTCTCTTTGATTAGTGTGGGCGGAGGATGTTCCTGCCCCTTGGTGGCTCGCATTTCCGTTTACTCGAGATGGAGGGAAGACTAAATCACCTCTCCATGTGTAAGTATTTCTTGCATGGTCAGGTACCACAAAGACTCATTCTGAGGTTCCATCCAGGTATACAACCTTTCCAGGTCTATTCGGGTCCTTGAACTCATAGATTATAATGGAGCCTACCTCACTAGGTTGTTCCGTTCTACATCTCCAAAATGCTTCGTCTGTTTCTTTGTTTACAAATAATTCTATGCTTCTGTTATCTTGAGGGGTCCAATCTGGAACTAGTACTCGTGTCAATACAGATTTCCCTCTAGGTGTCCTAGGTTCTTCTAATGGTTCTTTTCCTTGTGCTCTCGCATCCGTTTCCAACTGAATTACGCTAAACTCATTGGTATTGTTTGGTTGAGTACTTAAGACGTACATCGTTCCTTCCTTGTCTATGTATGCGTCTCGCTCGAATTTCACCACTGGACGTTCCAATCCAATGGGTTGATTAGGATTGTGCATCTGCACCACTTGTCTTCGCAAACCATCCTCATAGATGCGAGCACCTAAGCGGTTGGTTTGGAGAAATTCTAACTGAGTCCTATAGGGTCCTTCTGGTTTTTTTAAGTATGCTACATTTGACCCTCCTTCTGGTCTTTCTGTGCTGAATGCCATTTTCGATTCACTTGTATCTGAGCTCTCGTAGGGATAACTGGTGTTCAATTGCTGAGCCCATGATCGTGCAGTAGTTCCTACGCTGGCTTCTGATGATCTAAGGCTTCATCAGTCTGACTTACCTATATGTTTGCCCGATCTAAGGTTCACGAATTTTATTCCTCTAACCGTTAATGTTCCTTATTTCTTACTTTCTTGATTCTTTTTAATTCCCTTTAGATTCTTGTCTCAATGTATGCGTCAAGAATTCGACTTTCGTGGTACTTTTGAGTTCTCGTTCCGTTAGACTTAATTTCTTTCCTTTAGGTTTTCGTAACACACACCTTTATCTTTTGTCTTGTACTTGAAAAATTAAAAATATCTTGAACTTGAGGTGTTCCTATCATCTTTAATCCACAATGCTAACGCTCTAGCCTAAGCTAATAATTGACTGAGGGGGTTGAATAATCTTCCAACCTCGAGTCAGTTCCTTTGGTTGCTCTGATGCCCAAGAAGCCGCGCTTCCCAAGCTTTGCGTTCTTCACTGCCTTGCTTTGCTTTGCTTTGATTGCCCTTGCTAGACCTGGAAAAATCCAGTATTAGACCAATTTCACAAATGGATGATCAAGCACTTGAGTAGATACACCCTTAAAGGTCCTTTTCCCTTTTGCCGAAAACGTCAATGTCCCCTGGCTTTCTAGTCCCAAAGATGGCCAAACTCAAATGAGCTTATCTAAAAATCAACATATTCTTTAGGAAAAAAACAGTTGAGGTCACATAGTACTCGTAAAGAGCTTTCTAACGAGCTATTAAGCTAAAAAAATGAACTTCGGATGAGAAAGATATGAGCGTTCAGGCTCTAGGGAGTAAAAACTGACAAACGGGTTTTTCTTCAAATATGAGCTAAGGGGTCTCCTTATGAGTCTAATCACCCAAAAATTTTCAAAAACTAGCCCCAAAATTGGCCAAAAATTGAAACCCTAAAATTTACATTTGGGGTGAGCAATCGCGATGGTCTGAGATAATCGCGATGGTCTGGGACCGTCGCGATGGTCCAGGTGAACCGTCGCGATGGCGTGGCACAATCGGGATAGTCCGATGGAGCGAACAGTCGCGATGGCGTGAAAGTGAATGATCCCGATGGCGTGAGTGAACCGTCGCGATGGTTCAATCGACGAGCATTCGTGATGGCGTAGGTCAATGATCAACGGGACAATCGCGATGGCGTGAGCCCGTCGCGATGGTCACAAAGCACAATGGCGTGAGCCAATCACGATGGTTCAAATGTCGAGGCATCGCGATGGTCTGAGGGTATTGTCGTGATGGTCTAGCTTGCCACGTGGCAGCGTCGGCGCAATGGCATGAGCCAATCGCGATGGCGTGGGGTCGACGGGATCGTCGCGATGGTCCAAGTGAACCGTCGTGATGGCTCAAGTGAGCCGTCGCGATGGCGCGAGACCGTCACGATGGTCCGACCGAGCCGTCGCGATGGCGTGAGCCAATCGCGATGGTGTGACACAATCGCGATGGTCTGAGCCAATCGCGATGGTCCACCAAAGTATGAATTTTGCAAATGCAAGTTTAGATTCCTATATGCGCAAGGGTTGCCTACACGCTTATGAACTCGCTTACCAAAAATACCGAAGTTGGCAGACCATCTGTAGCTCAAGCGTAAGCACCACCTCCTTTATTTGTCAATCCGCGGAGACGTGAGGACCGGTATGAAGACCACGAGCAAGTGAAGGCACAAGTGCGTGAGTGAAAGCACACAAACATGCACACACATACACACACACGCGCACAAAGTAAGATCAAAGAGAGGAACAATGGAAGGATTTTGATTACAAAACGAAATCTATTACAAAACTGAAATCTACAAGAAGCTACCCCTAAAAATGAGCTCTCTAGCTCTTTTTATAGTCTAGTTTTGGCCCTGTCCAGACCTAGTGTCCGGCCTAGTTAAAAATTAGGTTCCAGGGCTTATTTGAGGGCTCAAACGGAGTCTAAAAATTATGAAATTTGGTACGATGGTACTTCTAATGCTCCTCAAGCTCGAGGACTCCTCGGCTTGCACAAAATGGAGCTACCAAAATAGAAAATGGTATTTACAATGATTTTAGTGATGGAAATCACTATTTTTGTAGGGGATTCTTATGAAAAGTTGACAGTTACTTCATGGAGCTCCCTACGTGCTCCTTCTTCTTGTGTGTTTCCACCTTTCTGATGTGCTTCCATGCTTGTGCTTGACTTTGAGTTCCAACACTCCCCCCCCTCTCGAGTCTGTCGTCCCTGACAGACCCTTGTTGTAGTGGTTGTTCCATGTAGTGCTTTGAGGGGTAGTAGCCATTCTGTATGAACGAGAGCCGTCTATCTTCCAAATTTGATAGTGTTGGTTGTCCGGTTCTTCATGTGTCACTGCAAGCCTTTACAAGTCGTCGTCCCTTGGTATGTGCTTCTTTCATGAATTGCAGCATGAATGCGTCGTTGTGAGCTCTCAAAAATCGCGAGTTGCTCAAAAGAGGTTGTCAAGATCGAGTTAGAGCAACTACTAGCTTCGAATTGCTTCCTAGGTATGGATGTTGTTCCCAACCGCTAGCTCTTCCAAAGATGATGTTGAGAGCAGTCATGCCAACCACTCATAACCCATAATGAATGATGGGTAAGTGTGTTCGTGCCTGGGTTGAAAAAAGTATGTGCCTTGTGCACGGCCTTGTAATGTAGCCCTACGCATGCTTACTTGGAAAATGCATTGGAAGAAGTATGGTGCAAAAATTGCAGTTCTTGAGCTAAGTGCTCAAGGGTATGCTGACCAAGAGGTTTCCTAAACTATCATGGTTATGCTGTTTCCAGAGTAAAGATACTTACCATGGAGAAGGTTGATGGATGCTTTGTCCCTTCGTGTTGTACTCTCGGCCTTTGGGATGGAACCTTGTTGATGAATGTCCATGTTGATTGTCCACTGATGAGATCTTTTGAGTGGTGAATCCCCTTTCCTCTTTTCAAAGCAACGTTTGTCACTAACAGTGTGCATTTCTGAGCTTGGGCTCATGCACGTTCACTTCCCTATATTGACACTCAGAGGAATATTGGACACGTGCCGGTTTCTAAGAGATTACCATGCTGATTGACATAGACCATTCACCAGTGCTACTGTTCCATACTGGTTCAGGAAATATTGAGAATTGAATTGCTTTATATTCTTTGGCAAGCAACATCGGGTAACTACACCAAGCTGAGTTTCACATATTCTCTTTAGCTCACCATATACAGGAGTCTTCTCCTCCAGAACTACCTTTTGCAGATATCTCCTTGGCTGCTCTGGTACATACAGTAGTTAAGCATCACTCAAGTTGTGGACCTTCAAGCTCTTCACTCCCACCATAGTAAGAGGAAACCATAGTTGTGGATGCCCTGCTCATGCTAAGTTCTTGACATTTATGAGATAAGGCAGCAAATAAATCATCTGCTAGCCAAGACACACTGATAAATGCCCAGTAATCGATGGTTCAATCTTCAACTAAGCATGACTCATTCATGTTCCATGAGCGAAACCTGGGAACAAGTTCTTCCTCGTTTTTTTTTTTTTTTTTTTTTTTTTTTGTGGGAAAAATTATCACAAAACAAGAACACAAAAGTTAGTATCAGTAGGAAAAATTTGACATATGTCAATGTGCTCTTGTGCTTGGGATTCTCAAGTGTGTCTATGCACGACCGTGTAATGTGGCCCTATAATGATGCATACTCGGGAAATGCATGACCTGAATGGTGCATAAGACAGGGTTGTGCAAAGGGCACATGGTTGTCGCTCGTCGAGGTTTTCAATGTTATTTGCAGATATTGATGCCATCTTTGTTGGAGGTATCCATTGTATCTCGAGAGGACAACTGATCATTCCTCCTTATAGGGATCCATTTGAGAACAGTCTGCGACTGGGTTGAGATTACCTTTGGCCACTTCGTGTTTGAATGATCTCCTGAGGGTTTGATCCATCGTGGCTGGCTCTTTATTTTGGTGGATGCTATCGGTACTTTTGTCTTCCAAACCCTTATCCTTGCAGAAGAGGTTCTTTGATCTGTATTGGAGCTCTGTGCTTGATTCAGTTCTTTACCTCGCCTTGGTGTCTTTGTTGTGCAGGTTGGTGCCTTAAAGTCCCTCCTTGGATTTTGTCTGAGCTTAGGCTTGACTGCTTGGGATCCTTTGATTGGAAGTGGTCTTTCTTGAGGATAAGTCGTGGTAGGCCTAGACCATAGATTTTGAAGTCTAGTGTGAGGGGACTGATTTTGTGCCAGGGCTTTCTTTGGTACCCATATCATAGTGCGATTGGGTTGGGCTCTAAGTAATTTCTTGGCCACCCAAATTTGCTTGACATTACCAAAAAAATGTGATTTCTGTTTCTTGATGTAAGGGTCTTTTGGGCCTTCTATGTGAGTTTTTTGACAAAACTCATCTTTACATGGGAAGTGCAACAAGGGTTGATCTTCTATACCTACATCAGACTCATGCAAGGGATCAATGGGCTGTGTGGTTTGAGATTGATCTAGAGATTCATCGAGACATTTGTCCTTATTACACATAGAATCCCTAGGTGTACAAATGGGTGATGGATTGTCATGATTCAACCTAGAGTCGACCTCCTTTTCCACATCAATGATACACAACAGTGGTTGATCATTTCCTTCTTGACCATCTGAGTGCAGATCATCCCTACTTATGGCTTCATGAGGGGGATCCAAATTTACAGGAAGAGAGGGTCCTTCCACATCCCCCAAACACTTGGAGTCCTCCATATCTCCATTCTCTAAGGTTTCCTGTGATTTACTCAAAGAAGGATCAGATTCAAAAACATGAGTAGAAAGAAAAATTTTCTCATTAAAAGCACGCTCTGTGAGAAGATGATTTTGCCCCCAATCATCATTAGGCGGATAGTCATTAGGATTTTCCATAGACATATATGTAGAAGCATGGGTAATAGGTGGAGAAGACACCTCAAATTCTTGATGATTTTGTTTAATGAACCTTTGGGTGCCAATGATCAAGTCTTCATCTACACAATCCATGACAAGGAATGTTTCCAAAAATTGCATATCACCCACCATAACAGGCAACACAACTTGACCCATGCATTCATAATGTTCATCATCCATGAGGATAGAAGAATGAGTTGTTGGTTGTATGTCTTCAAAAATAATGGTCAAGAATTCAATATGAATCAAATTCCACTCACAATGAGGATTGATATATGCACTCAACCTTCTACAGTCATATCCTATTCTTATATCCACCAAAGCATTGTGATATTCTCTTGTTGCAAATATGGATCCGACCCCCCTAGACATTTCCCTCGTTTCCTCGATTCCTTGCAATTTTTCTCTAAATGTTTCACCTTGATGTGATATTCTCTCATGTATTTCATGCTTATCGCCCTCCGTTTTTTCGATCTTAGCCCCTTTTCTTCTATCTTTTGCTTTTCTCTTTCCCATGACACAATTTTCTCCCCCTTTGTATTGCTCAAAAATCCTTGGGAGCCCCCCTGGTTTCCTAGTCCCACTTGAGGGTCAACTTCAAATTATCCTATCTCAAAATCAACACATTATTCTTGAAAAAAACAGTTGAGATCGTGTAGGATTTGAAACGAGCTTTCCAACAAGCTATAGAGCTCAAAAAATGGACTTTGGATGAAAAAGTTATGCCAATTCAGGCTCCTGGGGGTCAAAACAGGCAAACAGGGCCTTTGGAGAGAATCACGATTTTGTGAACTTTCTGAAAATCGCGATGTTGTGAAGTCAAAAAAATCGCGATGTTGAGCACAAAATCGTGTTTTTGAAAATCGCGATTTTGAGCAGAAAATCGTGATTTGAAAATCGCGATGTTGATCACAAAATCGTGTTTCTGAAAATCGCGATGTTGATCACAAAATCGTGTTTCAGAGAATCGCGATGTTGATAACAAAATCGTGTTTCAGAGAATCGCGATGTTGATCACAAAATCGTGTTTCAGAGAATCGCGATGTTGATCACAAAATCGTGTTTCTGAAAATCGCGATTTTGACTCAGAGAATCGTGATTGACAAAATCGTGTTTTTGACATGAAAATCGTGATTTTGAGCAGAAAATCGTGAATTGAAAATCGCGATTTTGAGCAAAAATTCGTGTTTTCTTAAAATCGTGTTTTTGACTTGAAAATCGCGATTTTGTCCCACAGAATCGTGTTTTTCTCAAAATCGTATTTTTGGCTGAAAATCGTGATTTGTGAGAATCGCGATTTTGAGCAGAAAGTCGTGTTTTTCACAAAATCGTGTTTTTTGCTGAAAATCGTGATTGGTGAGAATCGCGATTTTGAGCAGAGAATTGTTTTTTGAAAATCGTATGTTTCACATGAAAATCGCGATTTTGAGCAAAAAATCGTGTTTTCACAGAATCGCCTTTTTCACAAAATCGTGTTTTTGCTGAAAATCGTGATTGGTGAGAATCGCGATTTTGAGCAGAGAATCGTGTTTTTTTGAGAATCGCGATTTTGAGCAGAGAATCGTGTTTTTTGAGAAAAACACAGAATCGCGATTTTTTTCAACCAACTTTTAGGCGGGAAAACTGAAAATCGTGATTTTTCAAAAAATTTTGAATTTTCACAGAATCGCGATTTTCATCACAGAATCGCGTTTTTTGGCGGGAAATTCTAATTTCTGAGCGCCGGCTATGGCGAGCTCCGTATGAGCAGAAAATCATGAAAAAAATGCAGCGCTTGCTCTCCCTTGCACCTCCTAACTCCTTCCCACACAATAATGCATGAAAAATGGTATGAAAATGGTGAAAATGCACTAAAAAACAAGAATTTTCTATGAAGAAGAAGATGGAAGAAGGTGGAGATGATGATGATGATGAAGATGAAGAGGAAAAAAACAGAAAATGAACTGAAATGACAGTTTTTTTTTTACCTTCCAACGTCGCAAATCTACGATCTTACCATCACAACGCTCGTCCTCGAAGCTCTCTCCCCGGCAACGGCGCCAAAATTTGGTGTAGCTCAAGCGTAAGCACCACCTCCTTTATTTGTCAATCCGCGGAGACGTGAGGACCGGTATGAAGACCACGAGCAAGTGAAGGCACAAGTGCGTGAGTGAAAGCACACAAACATGCACACACATACACACACACGCGCACAAAGTAAGATCAAAGAGAGGAACAATGGAAGGATTTTGATTACAAAACGAAATCTATTACAAAACTGAAATCTACAAGAAGCTACCCCTAAAAATGAGCTCTCTAGCTCTTTTTATAGTTTTTTGACTAGTTTTGGCCCTGTCCAGACCTAGTGTCCGGCCTAGTTAAAAATTAGGTTCCAGGGCTTATTTGAGGGCTCAAACGGAGTCTAAAAATTATGAAATTTGGTACGATGGTACTTCTAATGATCCTCAAGCTCGAGGACTCCTCGGCTTGCACAAAATGGAGCTACCAAAATAGAAAATGGTATTTACAATGATTTTAGTGATGGAAATCACTATTTTTGTAGGGGATTCTTATGAAAAGTTGACAGTTACTTCATGGAGCTCCCTACGTGCTCCTTCTTCTTGTGTGTTTCCACCTTTCTGATGTGCTTCCATGCTTGTGCTTGACTTTGAGTTCCAACACCATCGCGATGGTCTGACACACTCTGCAGATCTCTAACAGAAAGTGAAATTTTACCTTTTCCAAGCTTTCCTGATGCACTGGAGCACTGTACCTGCAAGAAAACTCAAAAACACAGTAGCACATGCAAGCACAAAAGCTCCCTCTCTCTCTCTCGCACATGCACAAATGAGGGGAAATGAGGAGAATGGGTGGATATGGTGAATTTTTTGATTTTTTTGGAGTTGAAGATGGTGATGCGGTGATGAAGATGGAGTGTGGGGGAGGTGAAAAACACTAAAAACTAAGTAAAAACAACAACAAAAACTGAAATTTTTACCTTCCAACGCCACTTCTTGCTATACTCTTACCATCACACATTTGTCCTAGACTCGATCCTCAGCAACGGCGCCAAATTTGGTGTTGCTCTAGCACAATGGTGAGAACCACGTTAAGAAGCTCCACCTCCTTAATGTCAATCTGCAGAAGAGATAGGAGTGATATGAAGGTCGTGAATGTGAGATAAAGTGAGAGTGAAGGTGAGAAGCATAGAGATGCACACACACATACACACACACAATGAAGAGACAAGCAAGACACAATGGAAGGTGAGAAATCAACTCTATTACTCAAGAACACTCTTACAAGCTCAAAATAGCTCTAAGCTCTTCTCTACTCAAACAAGCTAACCTCAAAAATGAGCTCTCTAGCTCTTTTTATAGATTCTAGACTAGTTTTGACCGGTTTCACATCTAGTGACCGGCATAGTTAAAAAATAGGTCCTAGATGCTATTTGAAAGGGTAAAAGGTGTCTAAAAATAACCAAAATTGGCACGCTCATTCTACCTAAGCTCCTCAAGCTCGAGGGCTCCTCGGCTTGCACAAAATGGAGCTATAAATTACAAAAAGGGGTTTTCTATGTTACATATGTTACAATAGTGATGAAAATCATTGTTGGAGGTTTTCAAGAATATTTATAAAACATAAATCTTTGAAAAATTGATTCGAATGACCTGCTCTGTCTTTACATGCTTCCGCGTATTCTATGCCTCTGGCTACTGCCAACAGCTCCCCTTGCTTGGGCACACGGTAATTGCACTCCCCCTCTCATTTTCTTCGATGGAGGACTTGCCGTTGATAGCCGTCTTTGGAATTCTTGGGCCCTAGACCATACTAGTGCTCTTTGAATGGGCACGTCCTAAGCTAAGCACTTGTAAATTATTTTTGTTAGAGCACAGCATCCATGAAGCACATTCTTCTGTTTCTTATTCCATCGTTGATGGGGTAGGTGGATTTGATCGATGATCCAGTGTGGCATATTGATGGTGAGATTCTCTGTCTCTGCCAAGTACAAGCTGAACCAGATCTTTTTTGGTGGCATTGTGAAGCGTTCTTGGGCGGGGAAAGTGAAGTGCTGCATGACCGTTCGTAGGTGGAGAGCGATGGTTGGTGTCATTGCTACCATGTCCTTCAATTTGTTGAGATCCTTGTGCTTCATCCTGCGTGGAATCATTGTTTCTTTCTTAGTGGGAATATGCATACCTTGCATGTTCAATGCTTCTCGTACTAGGTTGAGGGTCAGTTTGAATCTTTTGAGCTCGTGGCCTGGTGTCAATGAGGGTAGCACGAAGGTACTATCACCTCCTTTAGCCTTGCTAGGGGTGATGGTACTGATAAAGTAGGAACAACGCAGGAAATCCGACTTAGGTAAAGGTGCTCGTAAATAGCCATCCAAGCCCGCTTTGGTCCATACTGATCGTATTACTTCTGCATTCTGATATTGCTCAAATTCGCGGGTAAAGAAATGATATCGTCCCCATTTGCCATTAAACTCAAGTTTTGCCTCCCAAAAGTAGGTGCCGTCTCCCAATGGCCCTGCGATATCACTGAACCAATGTGCATGTTTCCCCACTTGAGAAGTGTGCCCCTGAGGCGGGTCCTGAATAGGAAGCACATGCACAGCTCTAAGTTCTTGAGGTCTCTCAGTGAGTTGTGGTTCCAAAAGGAGGGTTTCAATGTCCACTATCTGGGCGCTAGACCCTGCCTGGGAACTGGTGCCTCCGGTTTCTGCCATGTTACAGCTTGCTTGCTAGTTCTGTGAGAATATAGAAGCATGCGTTAACATTGTAAAGGACAAGGTAGAACAATTTTTATCCCCATTACAACATTAACATGAGGTGAATGATGAGTTAGTCGATCAGTGAGTGCTCGATGATTGTGTGTGTTGTTAGTCCTATGAGCTAAGTGAAAAGATGCAATGTGAGAATGATGCAGTTAGTAGGTGGAGACGAATGTACAAATGGGATCGGGGGGTTTATTACAAGCTTTGGGCTGCCAAACACAGTGAATGACTTTATGTTTTGGTTTTGTGGAGACTCTGGAGGGCTTTATGAGGGTGTCTGCTTGGAAATAAGGCTTTACAGGGGCCCATTTGCAAGTGATTCCGCTCGTGCTCATGTGTAAATGTGTGTTTGTGTGTATTGAATGAGAGTGGGCATCGGCTCTTTGAGTGAGTGAACCCTGTTGTACATGGTGCGATTTGTGTGTGACTAGTTGAGCCCGCAAGCAAGCCTTAGGCACCCAAATTTGTCTTGATTGTGGGCCAGCCTTCATCGACTTTTTGGGTACCCAGATAGATTTCACTTTCACAGAAGAATTTTTGGAAGGCTTCTTATTAGTATCATGTCGTTGATCACTAATAGGAAGTTGAGCTAGTTGTTGTGGCTTGACCGCAATAGGACGCTCGCCTTTCGGCACCCACACTTGGTTTGATGGTTGAGACACCGTGCTTCGTATTTTCTTTTGGCTTCGAGCATAAGTCGTCTGCTTCTTCTGCCTTTTATCTGTCTTTGGTTGCTGCATCCCGATGGCCTTTGGAAAAGAAGGGAGTTCCATTGCATCCTTGACTTCTGTGTTGCGATAATCATCCCTCTGCATCACATAGTTTTGGACAAGAATAGCATGGTCATCTTCATGTGTACTCCTGGAAGGACCAGGAGCTTGTGCCTTTCCTAGTTCCTTGAGTGCGCCATTGTCTAATTCAACTGTAATTCGACTCTGATTTACCCATACCTGAAGAAGTCCACTTCTTAGGTTTAGGTTGACTGCATGATCATAGATCCAGTCTTGACCCAAGACAAGAGGTTCAGTGGATCCTCATCTTGACACACTAGTACTTTAACTATCATTAGAACATCTCGAATGTAGAGGGGAAGTTCCACCTCGCCCATGCAAGGGGTTTCCACGCCTCCCAATCCTATGAGATATGCTTCTATAGGATTGACATTTAATTTCAACTCTTGACTGTAAGAAAGATTAACAGCACTAGTGGCTGCACCTGAGTCAATCAAGGCCCATACAGTCCTTGCACTCTTTCCTTGTCCTATCTCCAAGGTTACAAAAGGACGTCGGTCAACTATTCTATGGGGTCTTACACTTGAGACTTCACACATGATTATCTTGGGTCCGCATAGTCATCTGTCCTAGGCTGATCTCGTCCTTGTCTTCTCATCTTCATTTTTCGGATGCGTTCCAGAGCTTCTGCCTGTGCCTCTTCTCGAATTCGTTTTTCTTCCTCCTTGCGTTTCTTTGCAGTATTGAGTCGATTGAGCATTTCCTCAGTGAGAGGTTCCTGATATAACTTGACTCTGCATCCGCTTATGTAGCTAGGGAGAATATCTTCTTCGAGTGTGGCTAATTGGACTGCTCCACTAGTTGAGATCCTATTTATGATCATAGGTCCATAGCCTCTCTTCTCTAATTTCCTCGCATGTTGTTTCAGGGTATACACCAAAACTAAGTCTCCGGCCTTCAATCCTTTATCCTTAACATGGGCATCAAAGTACGCCTTCTATCGTTTTTTAGCTGCATATATTCTTGCGGTAGCCCTCAGTCTTGTTTCTCCTAATCGCTCCAGATCGAAGATTCTAGAGGAGAGCTCATGGCCTGTCCAATCATGCTCTTGTGCTACTTTCAATGTAGGTATCAAAAAGTCCAATGGTAGCACTGCATTCTGGCCAAATACCATCTGAAAGGGTGTGGCTTGGAGTACCATTTTATAGGCAACTCGGTATGCCCAAACAGCATGGTGTAGCTGTTTGTTCCCAATCAGAGTGTTTATTATTCACTAATTTGGTGAGCACATTGCATAGAATCTTGTTTGTGCTTTCGGCTTGCCCATTAGCTTGTGGATGATAGGGGGCAGGCTTCTTGTGTATAACCAAGAATTCTTGGAGCAGATTTTCAATAACTTCATTCAAGAAGTGAGTCCCTCTATCACTAACTAGCTCTATAGGTAGCCCGTATCTTGTGAATACATTCTCAAATAAGAACTTAGCCATCGTTTGAGCATCGTTCTTCGTGGTAGCTTTCACTTCTACCCACTTGGTTAGATAGTCTGTGGCCACAATGATATATTCAACATGTGAACAGGTTGCGTGAGTACACATCCAATAGCATAATTGGATGCATCCACGTGAACATGAAAGGGCTTATTCCAATCTAGTGTGGTCAAGATTGGTGCTGAACATAATCGCCGTTTAAGCTCATTGAAGGAATTCTCACATTCATCAGTCCACTCAAAGTTAGTCAAAAGTCCATATAGAGGCTTTGCTATGATGGCATACATGTGTATAAACCGTCGGTAATAACCACAATGCCCCATGAAAGCTTGTACTTCCTTGACATTCTTTGGCCTAGGTAGCTCTGCAATAGCTCTAACTTTTTCCTCGTCTGTGGATGTGCCATTCTTTGACACTATGTGTCCTAGAATCTTGCCCTGCCTGACCATGAAAACACACTTTTCTGGGTTCAAGCAGACTTGATATTCTCTACATTTGTCAAAGATTTGCCTGAGCTCAGGTATATGTGTTTGTCTAATGTTGGAATGCACACAAAGATCATCAACATAGACTTCTAAATTCTTCCTCAGGAATTCTTTAAATACATGGCACATCAATCTTTGGAAGGTAGCAAGCGCATTGGTAAGTCCAAATGGCATTACCCTAAAGGCGAATATGCCCCACTCTGTGGCAAAATCTGTCTTATGCTGATCTTTTGGAGCTATGGCTACCTGATTGTAGCCCGAAAATCCATCAAGGAAACTATATACTTCCTTGCCCGCTACTCTTTCTAGTAGATGCTCAGTGATAGGAAGCGGATAGTTATCACGAATAGTGGCGGCATTAACCTTTTTCAAGTTAATGCACACACGTAATTTTGCATTCTTCTTGGGCACCACTACAATGGGGGATACCCACTCAGTGTGCTCAATTTCATAGATAAATCCGGCTTCTACCAATGCACACACGTAATTTTCCATTCTTCTTGGGCACCACTACAATGGGGGATACCCACTCAGTGTGCTCAATTTCATAGATAAATCCGGCTTCTACCAATCTATATATCTCCTCCTTGATCTTAGCAGCATAGTTATCGTTATATGTGTATGGCTTTTGCTTAGAGGGTTTTGCGTCTGAGGTCATGGGAATTGTGTGTGAGCATATGTCTGGGTCAACACCCTTCAAGTCCTTGTAACTCCAAGCGAATACATCTTTGTATTCTCTTAGCAAAGCAATCAATTCTTGCTCTTCTTCTTCCATCAGGTCATGTCCTATGTAAGTGCATCTCTCTTCTCCTTCTTCTATGGCTACCACTATTTTCTTGGTGGTTTCTTTGTTGTCATAGGCCTCTCCTGATTGTGCCTCGCGTTTAGGCATTCTTACCATGACTCTTCTATCATCTATTTCATACTTCTTAAAATTTTCAGGGACCTCGAACAAGGATTCTTCTTCTTCTGGTGTGACTTCTTTCTTCTTCCTCTTCTTGCCCTCACTCTTGGCAGCCACTTGTGTGGTTAACCTCACGTCATTTGTTAGCTCTTCATATCTCTGAGGATGAACTTGTACTTCATAGAAGTATTCTTCATCTGATGCGAAAGGTGGGTCCATAATGATTGACTCTAGATCAGAGTCACTTGCATCCTCAAATGCATCAGGGCTAGGTTCACATTCTTCCAGAACCGAATCTCCCATGATTGGCTCTATGGAGAAAACTGAAATATCATAGCCATCCTCATCACAGTGTGGTGTCCATTGTTCTTCATTGATGGCTACATCCATTGTTGCTAAAATTTTTTCCCAACCATGAGGCTCAAATTCTTCGTCAGGAAATACTACAGGTGCATAGGCTGGGTCTTGAATTGATCTATGGGTTTCTTTTGCACCTACCTCTCTGGATTTTTCTCTCTTCTCTTCTTCTACTGCTACTTTACACATCCATAGGTGTGTGTCTTCATGCATCCATGAGGATCCTGATCCTATGGAATGCACTGACTCGGTATCATCTTTAGCTCTATGGATGGGATTCCATTGGATAGGAGGGACATCTCTATGAGAGTAATCTTTGAGATTCACTTTGGTCGTGACACCTAAGTGTTGCAAGTACAAGGATTTGGTTCCCCAATCTTGTACCACCTGCAACTGCCGCATAAATGGTCATCAAAAACTCATCTCATAGGCATGGTTCTTGCTAAAATCATAGATAGCAAATGTGTGCTCGAACTCTACACCATATGTAGTGAGAATTATTCCTTCTAGCAACCCTAAGGGTCTTTCAATGTGACCATCAGCCATCTGCAATTTCATTCTCGTCGGCCTGAGTGCTGGCTTGCCCCAACACTTCCATAGGGAAGTGGTAGCAATAGCAACTCTTGCACCTGAGTCTAGAATTGCCTTGGTTGTGTACCCCTGATGGGTAATGGGAAGATAGGTGTTTCCTTCTTCACCTTCACTCATATCTCCTATCTTGTCTAGAGGAATTTCTGGCACTGTTCTATGAGAACCTACCTGGGAACGGGGTTTCGTTACTTCTGGCACTTGGTTAGCTACATGTTTCCATAACTCTGGCCTAACTTTGAGTAGCTCTTCTAAAGTGAGGTTGCACTGCACTTTAGTGTTTCTCACTACCTCCGTATTCCTAGGTATAACTGAGTCTTCGTTTCTTACCATGACCGTGGGTGCTCATACAAGTAGAATTAGCTTCCCATGGGCCTGTGAAGTGGGGTACTTCCTGTAAAGAATTGGACTCCAAGTCTAATCTCTCTTGGGATTGGGTGCTCTCTTGCTCTCCATAAATGGAGGGAATATCTTGTGGGAATTGGTCATGCGCGTCATCCACCAGTTCAAAGGGAGGAGGGACTTCACTCTCTTTTGCCCATTTCTCTTCTTGAATCTCTCGCAAGAATTATGGTGAATACCTATTCATAGAAGAAGAGGTGTCTGGTTCAGTGGAATTGGGCACATAAGCTTTGTGTGGAGGAATGCTTATTCTTTTACTTGCCTCGTCTCTTTCTTGGTTTTTTTCTTCCTTGGCAGATCTGGCAATTATGCTCTCTAACTTCTCTAATAGTCCATCCAAGTGCAATTGTGCCTTAGCTGAGCTAGAGTAGTTGAAGAGGGTAGCACTTGTCATGATCCGTCACATTTGGCCCTTCTTGGATTCTGGCCTGATATGCCTTAAGCATCATGTCTATGTCTTCAGGAGTGGGGTCAGCTAATACTGATCCTACTCTAGGGGGTGGTGGGATGGTCTGAGGTAGGTGGATAGATGGTGGGTTAGATGGTGATGGGAATGAGGGTGGTGGTGGTATGTGAGAGTTTGTTTGAGAGGTGAGTTCAACAATTTTGGCTTTTGTTTCTCTTATGCTTTCTTCTAAGTCGCTCATCTTTTTAGACCATTGTCTTTTCATTCTCTCTCGGCTATCCTTCCAGGCTCTCGACCGTTTCTTGGCTATGCTCTCAGTTTCACTAACCTCTACACTCTTTTCTTGACCTACTCCTGGGTTCTGCTGCAAAGCCTGGGCTCTAGTGACCACTTGCACTGGTGCAGTGGAAGTGACACTTCCTGTTGAGTGTAAAACTAACCCAATAACGTTAATTGGAGTTATTTTTGGCATATTATTGGGATTCTTTGGGCAATCTCGTAAGAGATGCTCCTTTCCGCAATCTTGACAAAAGCCATGTATTTTTACTGACTGTGGTTGTGTAGGTGCAGGCATTGGGCAATCACGAATTAGGTGATCTCCTTGACATCTATAGCATGGTCCTCTAGGGAATGGGGGTCTTACCTGCCTAGGTTGAGGTCTAGTGTTGGGATTTGTGTACATGATATTTGCATACTCTGGTTCCCAACTAGGTTCACTCGGTTCTTCACTATAGTAGGATTCACCATGTTCAGAAGACTGCATGTAGTAAGCCTGGGGGCTATCACTATGTGTAGAATCAAAGCTATGGTCACCGGGATCACTGTCTGAAAGCAATGGTGTTACTCGCACTATGGCTCTATTCAGGTTCTCGTCTACAGCTGCATACTTTACTGGGATCACATTGGCTCGAGCTGGAGGTTGTTGGGCTAGCACTGGTTGAGGTCTCTGCTGGGCATGATATTGTGGTTGGTAGGTTTGTTAAGGCCTAGCATACTGTTGTGGTGGGTACTAGTTCTGGTATCTGCCTTGTTCTAGATATGGTTGAGGGTAGGTTTGTTTGACCGCTTGTTTGTTATAAGGGCAGTCCTGTGCAGTGTAGTTTGTGTATCTTCGCTCTATTGTGAAGTACTGGCTACATTCACTTGGGGTTGAGCCATAATGGGACATACACTCACAAATTGGTCACCTCCACAAGTATAGCATCGCCTCCCTGGGGCAAATCTTGGTATTTGTTTGCTTGATATGCCGAGCTACCTTCTCAGCGAGTTCCTCAATAGATGTGGATTGCATGGAAGAGAGGCTACTAGAACTATCTGAATCCTTGTAGATTTTTGATAGTTCTAATTCCTCCCCTAGATTATCTTCAATTTCTATGCACATGCGTACACACTCTTCTATAGTTCTAGGGTCCTTCAAGTACACATATGATCGTAATTTGGTACTGAGCAATCCATCCAAGAATAAAGCCACTTGTTTGGCTCGTGTGGGTAACTCAGAAACAGGACATCTCCCTAGGTATTGCCGAAACCTCCTTCCTGCAAGCCTAACCGTCCCTTGAGGGGTTTGCTTGAAGCTATGAATCAGTGAGGAAGTATTATGCCTTATGCCACTCTTAGAGAATTCAATAATGAATGCCTCTAGAAGTTGGTCTATGTTTCTGAAGTGCCTCTCATTTAGTGGTTGAAACCACGTAAGAACGGTGTTCCTAAGGGTTAGACCAAAGGCATTGTATTGCATGAATAGATCCTCCACTTGTTCAGCTCTCAAGACTTGCCTAAATTCAGCCACATGATCATAAGGGTCTCCAGTGCCATCGAAGTAGTTCTTCATGGACTTAACTAGTTGTGTAGGTCTCAAAGTCCTCGTGTGCTCTCTGGGCCTCGGTAAGGGAAAATCCTCAGCATTTCTTAAGTTCCTTGGAACTCTAGTTCTCTCTGTTTCTTCTCTATTTGTCTCTGTTTGCATTTGTTCTCTTCCTATTGGGTTGGCAAAGCTCACTTCTGGTCTATCTCTACTTCTCTCCCTTTGAGCACCATGAGCTTGGGATGTTCCAGCTCCTTGGTGGCCAAAAGAGACATTAGATCTTGGTTGGGGAAAAATAAATTCCCCCTTCCAAGTGTAGGCATGTCTACCATGTTCTGTGACCACAAAGATCCTCTCTGAAGTACCGTCTAGATAGGTCACTTTGCCTGGGCTATCAGGATCTTTGAACTCATAGATTGTGAAAATTTCTACCTCATTAGGTTGATTAGGCTTATACCTCGAGAAGGCTTCATCGATTTCTTGGTTCAAGAGTAGATCTATGCTCTTGTTGTCCTGGGGGATCCATTCTGGTGTGAGAATTCTAGTGAGAACTAATTTGCCTCGAGGAGTTTTAGGTTCTACACCCATGTTCCCTTGCTCTAGGTCACCTAAGTTCGTTTCTGGGATCACATTCCCGAATTCATCTGTCCTATCTGGTTGACTGGTGACTACATATATGGTTCCTTCTTTGTCCAAGTATGCTCCATTTTCAAACTTGACAGCAGGATGTTCAATTCCAATGGGTTGGTTAGGGTTTTTAATCTGGACCACGGATCTTCCTAGGCCGTCCTCATAGATGCTAGTACCTAATCGGTTGGTCCTAAGGTATTCCAGCTGCATCTTGTAGGGGCCTTCTACCCTATGTAGATATGGCATACTTGAACTCCCTGTAGGTCTCTCCATACCTTGAGACATCTCTGACTCACTAGTCTTAGAGCTAGGGTAGTATGAATGATGGCTCAACTACTGGGCCCAAGACCTAGCAGTATGATTGACACTAGCCTTTGAAGACCTAAGACTTTGTCTATCTCTCCCTAGGTGTCATCCTGATCTAAGGTTCATAAGCCCAATTGAAGAATTCCCCAAATTTCCCAAGTACAATTTTCGTTGCTGAGTTCTTTTTGTATTCGTCACTTGTTCTTTTTAATTTTCCTTAGGATGTCACTTCTTGTCCAATTAATCTTTATCGCAAGGAACACTTAAGTTTTATCGTACTTTGAGTGTGGTCGCTCGATTTAAATTCTTTTCCCTTAGGTTGTTTCGCAATTGTAATCTCCTAACACTTGCACTTGAGTGATTAGAGTTCTTAGACTTGGTCGTTCTTAATGTATCCCTAATTAATCAAAACCTCTATCCGTACTTAGCCTAAGCTAGGGATTGACAGAGGGTGTTGAGAATCTCCAACCTTGAGTTTATGTCCTTGTGTGTTGCCCTAGTGTGCCCAGGAAGCGTGTTCCCAAGCTTGCACTTACTCTTGCTTCGAGTACCCTTCGATGCTCTCAAAGGACCTGTAAAAGGCCCATAATTAGCTCAAGAATTGAATTCAGTTGACAGACAGATCACTTTCATGCGTGTAATTCACAGACCGAATTGCCTTTTGCCTTTATGGAAAACAATCCCAAGGGACCCTTAGTTTTCCTACCCCGAGATATGGTTAACTTCAAAATACCCTATCTAATAATCCTGATATTAATTTTATTATAACCAGCTGGAAGTTTTGGTTGTACTCCCCACGAGCTTTCCAACAACACAAAATTCCCAGCAAACGGATTTCGTATGAGAAAGTTATGCCAGTTCAGGATTTTGGGGCTAAAACAGGATTTAAAACAGGTTAACAAGCAAACAAGAATTCTCGAATTACTTGTGTCGCGGCCTCACAATGCAATGATAAACCCTAGTGTTTTTTTCCAAAAATTTGACCCAAAATAAACCATATATTTATGCCCTAAAAAATGGCCGAATTTGCCCGTCAATCACGATCAAAAGCTCTGATAATCGCGATTGATATGTCAGTCGCGATCGACGTGTCGGTCGCGATTGACAGGTCCGTCATGGCTGTCAATCGCGATTGACACGTGGCCCAGATTTTCAGTCGATCGTGGTCAAAGGGTCGTTGACTCTGTCGGTGGTGATTGATGTGTCGATCGCGATTGACAGGTCCGTCATGAGGGGTCTATTGGTCATGGTCAAACAGTTGTTGACTCGGTCAGTCGTGATTGACAGGTCCGTCGGGGCTGTCAGTCGCGATTGATGGGTCGATCGTGATTGACACGTGGTGCATGCAAATTCAGTCGGTCGTTGACTCAGTCGGTCGCGATTGACAGAGCCGTCGGCAAATGTCCATCATCGTTTGTCGATCGCGATTGACAGGTCAATCGCGATTGACAAAAAATAGAGGAGTTTTAAAATTTTAAACACATATTTAGGAAGCTCTAGGCATGTAGATCATGATTATGTACTTTGTTTAGCAAAAAGATCATTTTTTCTGTCGGTTGCGATTGATACAGGTCAACGCCTCGAGACTTGCACAATCACATTTTTTACCTGCTGAAGCTGGTACAGCTGCTGGGGATGCTGATTCCTGCAAAAAATCTCAAAAAACACAGCAAAACACAAGCACACAAACGCTCTCTTGCTCTCTCTCACAAACGAAATGAGGGAAATGGTGCGGGTGTGGTGATATGACCAAAAAGATGAAATTTTTGCGATGATGGAGATGGAGGTGGAAGATGGTGATGATAATGGTGGTAATGAAGATGGTGAAGAAAACAAAAGAAAAATAGATAAAAGTGAAGGAAATACCTATGACTCCAATGCCTCAACTCTATGTCTTACCATCACATGCTTGTCCTCAAAGCTCGATCCCTGGCAACGGCGCCAAAATTTGGTGTAGCTCAATGATGAGTAGCACCTCCTTTAATGTCAATCCGGGAAGACGTGAGGATGGTATGATGACCTTGAGCAAGTGAAGGCACAAGTGCGTGAGTGAGAAGCACACAAACATGCACACACATATACACACACGTGCACACACGGCAAGAACAAAGAGGAAGACAATGGAGTTCTTTTAGATTACTTCCAAAACGCTCATACAAGTTCAATTCTATTACAAGCTAACCTCAAAAATGAGCTCTCTAGCTCTATTTATAGTTTTTGACTAGCTTTTGGCCCTGTCCAGACCTAGTGTCCAGCCTAGTTAAAAATTAGGTTCTAGGGCCTATTTGGAGGCTCAAACGAAGTCTAAAAATTATGAAAATTGGTACGATGCTACTTCTAATACTCCTCAAGATCGAGGACTCCTCGGCTTGCACAAAATGGATACAAAAAGGTGAAATGGTATTTACAATGATTTGTAGTGATGAGAATCACTGTTATGAAGATGTTGTTTTGGAAAAATTTGAATGGCCTACTTGCCAGATCTTCGTTGACTGCTTAGTTTGCTTGTGCCTTCTCTCCGCTTTGGCTCCCTTCTTTGGCTTCCTTGTCTTGTGAGTCCTTCGGTGCCTTGACTGCTGCCAACAACGCCCAAACTGCTTGCATGGTGCGATATAGCTTCTTGATTGCCAATGTGTAGGCAAGAGCTTCAAATGTTTCGTCTGCGTAAGTACTTGTGTCACCCTGAGTGTCAGTGTGTTGTTCCTATTCATCAGTCTCCACATTCTCTTGAGATTCATGGCTTGCCTGACTGGCTTAATCATCTCCGTCATCTTCGTCAGTTTCAGTCCTCTGTTCTTCAGAGCTGGAGACTACTTGCTCTTGCGGTTGATCAGGGGGTGTGGTAGGTAAACTTGGGTGTTCATACTCCTGTGAGAAAAATTGTCCTTCTAAAAACTGAAACTCGTTTGAAAAAGCATCCGTCATTTCAAAATCAAAAGTGGTATTTATTGGTTCTGCTTCCAAGTTGGGTATAGGAAAAGTAAATGCTTCCGCACCAATGGAGGTGGGAATTTCTGCTGCTGTAGTGGTGGGTTCCTGAACTATGGTTGCTTGAGAGGTAACAACACTAGTAGTACCTTCTATGATAATTGGTCTTGATAGGCGTATGCGTATGGGATGTATCGGTGTAGGGGGTTCTGTAGGTGACTGTTCTGGAGAGGGTTGAGGTGACGGGGACTCTAGAACTTGTAGGCATGGGATAGATCCTCGCATGCACTTGCCTTCTCGTCCCTTGCTAGATTTTCTTGCTTTTTTGGCGATCCTTTTGAATGCCTTCAATTTTCACTTGTCATTGCGTGTTCTATAGGCAAGTCATATGTCAAGCACATATAAACAATTCGAGTGAGAGCGCAACATCCATGGATGACTTTTTTCCTTTCCCATCTTTGCTGCGCTAGATACAACTGATCAATGATCCAGCTTGCAAGATCTATGGTCTGGGGCCCAATACAAGCTAAATACAAACCAAACCAAATACGCTTGTGAGGCATAGTGAAACGATCCTGAGCCGGGAATGCAAAATGTTGCATACATATACGTAATGGCTTAGATAGCTCAAGTGTGATGGCGGAAATGTCTTCCCATTTGATAACATCACCACACTTCATTGGCTATGGAATCAGCCTTTCTCGTTCTGTTGGCATGTGAGTTCCGTGGATCTTAATTGCAGCTCGAATCAAATCCTTTGAAAGATAGAACTTTTTGAATGGGGGGTCATTTACCAAAGATGGCAAAATGAAAGTACCCAACAAGTCCTTATTCTCGGAGGCTGTAAGTGTGGTCACTAGGTAATAGCATCTATAAAAATCGGGCTTGGGTAGTGGATCACTCTAGTATTCCGTAAAACCTGCTCTCAGCCAAACATGCTTTAAATCATCTATATTTTGGAGTGCTTCAAATTCTCTAGAGAAAAACTGATACTTGCCCCACTTACTTCTGTCAAAAGTCAACGTGGCATCAAAAATAAAATCTGTGTCTGCCAAAGGTCCTGCTAAACCTTGGAACCAATGCAAATTATGATGAGACTTTTGGTATATCCCCTAGGAGGGTCATGAATTGGCATAGGGCCTGGGAATCCTTGAAATTCTGGTGGTTGTACCATGGGATGTGGCTCGGTTAGTAATTCACCAAAATTGACCATCGATACATTGGGGCCAGCTTTAGATGGTCCTTCTGTCTGCATGATGATGGATGCAAATGTGGAGAAGATCTGCTACAAAAGATTAGCACATTAGTATGGAAATTAATCATGATCCCATTAAAGTGAGATCGCAATCCCTTTCCATAACCGATGTCGTCGAGATTTGCTCTCCTCTCTCACTTGTGAAGGCCTACAAAAAACATATTTGGTGAAGGTAGCCGGAATTCCCCGAGAAGTCCAGGATGCATCAAGGATGTCAAAGGAAGGTCACATACAAAGTTTCAAAGAAATCAAGAAAGTCCATCGTAGCGGTCAAAGCTAGTCAAAGCTGGTCAAAGTTGGGAAATTAGGGCAAAAAATTCATTGTCACCAAATTAGATGAAAATCCATATACTTGTAAAGATTGTCAAAGGCAGTCTATAGCCCAAATTTCAGCAGAAAATGGATTTGGTAGCACATTGATATGCTATGTTCATTTTGTAAAAATGTAATTTTTCTAGTTTGACCCTACAAATTCTTGTATAGAAATTTATGTTAGCCATATGGTTTGGCATGTATAAAGACCATATCGGGCTACATATTTGTATAAAGTTTCAAGGCTATCCGAGCTTCCTAGACACCTTAATGCCACCTTGCAAGCTTCCAAATGTAGTCAAACTTGTACAAGTTAGATTCAGATGGGAGTTTTTTCTGCATATTCCTGAAGGAGATCTTTGGAAACATAGTCCTACAATGTTTCATCTTCATCAAAGACTTTTTGGAGGGTCAAAGAGCACAAAGTCCAGTTTTCAAGGTCACCGCAGTTTTCTAGTATAAGAAAATTAAAGGCTTGAAGGGCTGCCACATGGCAGAATATGATTGAACCATGTTGTACGGTCAAGATGAGCTCATATTCAAGGGTGGAGATGCACTAAAGCATAAAGGAAGGAGGATCCACGAATTTTTTCCATAAAAGAAGACCTTTTTTACAATCAAAGATCAATAATGCAGCATTTCTCCAAAAAATAGTGGCTTATCTTATCCGAATTGATGTCAGCACTGATCCGACGGTCCAGATCATCCCCAGATCCAATGGTGGAGAATGAGGGCGCCTAAATTTCACTCCTTTACACTAGATTTGATAGAAAGAACAATTCCAAGCCATTGATTTGATTAATCAAATGGTTGTAATCAAAAGTAGTGATCCTAGAGTTGAGAGTTGATTTCTCTAGATCCAAGGGCCCAAATTCATTCAAAAAACTATATAAACCCCCCTCCAAACTCCTAGAGCATCATTGTTAGGCATCCATAGGGCTCATGCTAGCTTACGGTTTCCTTGAGACGATCACCCTCGGTTGAGCGAGTGAGGATCCAAGGTGAGCTAGTATGAGTATAGAACCTAGTTTCAAATTTAAGTTAGAACTCCAATCTAGGATAGGCTCTTGAAACCAGCATCTCTATCTTGACTCACCCTCGGTGGAGCGTGTGAGTGAGTTAGAGCTGATTTTAATGAGTCTTAGACTTCTTTAGTTAGACGTTACGAGCCTAGACAGACATAGGGTCACTGGAGTGGAACTCACCTTCTTACGTGTGACATTCGGTTGAACTGTCATGGTTTGAGGGTCGGAACCACCTTTGATCAGTAGACTGCTTAGCATGACGTACCACGACGATATTTTACATGTAACTTAATTCAAATCGTTTTAATTCATGTCACTTGTCACTTGTCTCTTGTCTCCTCTCTCAGTCTCTTAAGTATTTTTACATGTCTTCTATTTCTTCTATGTGTGAGAAGGCTCCGCAGTATTGCGTTGAACCAGTGAGGATGTTTCTTTGAGCTTGTGAGTAAACTCTATCATCATAATTCACTTGCATGCATATAATCCAAACATACCCATACATATTGATTAGTTTCTGAAAGTGTATAAGAAGCTCCAATATTGGACCATTCTTCCTTTCGAAACTGGTTTATGTGTAAGGGTTCCATCTATTCTCGTCATGCATACATATCATCCAAAGAAGACTATGCATATGGATTGGAATTAGGAAGTGTTTAAGAAGCTCCTTCAATGGACCATTCTTCCTTCCAAATTTCATTCGTATGTATGGTTCTCTTTCATTCTTATCATTCATGTTCATAAATCTAACTTGCACTCCTACATTCCTATTCCCATAATCATTTCAACATCTCTCTCTTCTCCATACTCAACATTAATTTCACCTTCACATCTTTAAACCTTCCAACATTCATTAGCTTCATACACCCTGTGTATGCCACGACCGGACCCGATCCACCCGGATTGCGATCATCTCCACATTTGAACCCGACGTGAAACGCTTCGTGGCATTTGCTTCTGATCTTGTTGGGAGGTTGTGATCCATATCCTTTGTTTCATATTTTTCATCCTCATCATATCATCATCATCAGTCTTGAGTGTTGCACTGGATTTCTCACAGTATCGTGCACATCTTCGTCGTGAAGTAAACACATTTGTGAGAGATCTAGAGCATCGTGCATCACTTGCTTATTCACATAAGATGGAGGAAGGATTCAAATCCCTTATTGTTGAGAAACAAGGCCAAAGAATAGTCTCTTCTATGTTGAGAGAGAAGGGAAAATTCAATGGCATCAACATCACAAGCTACTTAGATTTGTTTGAAGAGCAAGCTATGATTTTTGGTCTTCCTGAAGATCTTTTGATATCATTCTTTGAACGAATTGTTGATAGCTCTATCATAAACCGTGTCACTCAATATGATAGTCTTCCTTGGAGTGATTTTAGAAAGGAGATGCTCAAAGAATTCTATCTTGAAGATTATAGCCAACATAATCGAGCTGGATTCTTACGATGGGTCAATTCTCCAAAGCCTAGTAGCTCTATTACTCACTTACAAAATGAGTATATTAGACGCTATGAACAACTTCCTGATGAGGATAAGATAACTTTGGAACCTGATCTTGTGATCAATTTTCTTAAGCTTCTTCATCCTGAAACTCGTAGGGAAGTTGAACGGCGATTAGAAGAACCAGATAAGCGCTATGGTCTTACTGACAATTGGCAAAAAGTGTGTAAAGTAGTAGAGGCTGTAGCCCATAGACATCAAAGACAATCCATGCTTTATGAGCAAACTAGTCTTCCTCAAGCTAGCCTTCCACAAACTAAGGAGCAAGTTAGAGAACAATCCCATGCTATGCTTTTTGACTCTACTCCTATTCCTCAAATGATGGAGCCTACTCAAGGTTTTAAAGTAGAGCCAAATAAAAGTGTAGTTGAACAATCTCAAGTGGATATTCTCACTAAGCAAATGGAAAGTCTTATTGCTACACAATCCAATTTGGCCAAGACTATAGATGCTTTACAATCTAATTACACCAAAACTTTCCAAAATCAAATGAACCCAATGACTTTTCAAGAGCCTAATCAACATGTTATAGCTACCAATCAAAATCCACAAGTAGCTCCTACTCAAGCATATCAAGTTCCTCCAATGCATAATCCTTCAATGCAAAATCCTCATCCTTATGTGCAAAATCCTCAAATGTATCAAAACATGTATCCTCAAGCTTCTCAAATAGCTTTTCAAAATCCTCAAAATCAAAATTTTCAAAATCATCAACCGTATAATATGGAAGCTCCTCTTGCACCTCAAGTACCACATGTTGCTCCCCAAGCTCCTCAAATACATCAATTGCATTTTCAAAATCCTAATTATCCTGTTCAAGCAATACCTTATCAACAAAATCCTCAATTTCAAAATTTCCCACCACAAGTTAATCAAAATCCTCAAAATCAAAATGGTTTTGTGCGTGGCCCTCGTAGGTGTCCTTGGTGTGATTCGTTAGAGCACTTTTTGAGAGATTGTGAATTATTGAAGGCTGCTAAGGAGCAACGACTAGTAATAGACATAGACAAGAAAATCTGTGACTATCGATCTAGGCTACCTTTGCAAGGAAATTATGGTAAGGGAGGAATGAAAAAACATTATGAAAATATAACCATAATGGACGTAGGAACTAGAGGAGTGAAACTAGAAGCTCTTGATGAACAACAAGTAGAATCAAGTAAACCCACAAAGGAAGGTGATTTTTCTATAGAGGCTTTAGTAAGAGCACGGGATGAGATTAGGAGAATAACGGCTTGGGAGTCACCAATAGAAGATCAATCTCTTATTTCTCACATATCCAATGTAGAAGAAAAACGAAAAAGAGATGAAGCTGAGCCTAGTGAAAGAAGAGTAACACGAAAACAAACCTCAGAGGGAATAGAAACAATCATAGAGCAGGGAGAAACATCACAATCCAAAGATAAAAAACAAGAAGCACAACCCAATGAACAAAAACAAGAGGAGAAACAAAAAGGGAAGAAGTCAAAGCAAAGAAAAACAGAACCAAAGCCTTTGGATAAACAAGAACAATCAAAACAAACTGAAGACCAAACACGAGAACATGAACAAAAACAAGACCCTGAGCAAAAACAAAAGAAACCAAAGAGAAAACCTAAAGCCATCTTGATTTCAGAAATTGAGAGAAAAATAGATCCTATGGAGATTTTAGATGACATTTTGCTTAAGAGTCAAGTGACTATGTCTTTAGAACAAGTTTTCTCTATTGCAAAGCCTGTTTTTAAAGATAACTTTATCGGCCTAATTAAAAGGAAGAGGTTTCCACTTAATCTAGATACTGAGATGCAAGATTCTCTAGATCAAGATCAAGCTATGAATGAAGCCTTAAACTTTGATGAATCTGATGAAGAGGACTTTGATGATGATGAAGTAAATGTTAATAAAAATTTCTTAGGACCTATTCAACCTGACCATGAAAATCATGAAAACAATCCTGAAAGCCACTTTAAAAGAACATTTTGGTCTAGAGGTACATCAGAGATGCATGTTAAAATAGGAAATGATAAGAACACTATCACTGTAAATGCATTAGTAGATTCCGGCTCTGAAATCAATGTGATTTCAAGAGAAGTCTATGATAAGTTTCGATGGCCCATAGATAAAGATTGTGGATGGCGTATGAGAACTGCAGATAATGGTGTAGGTACCCTGTATGGAGCTTGTGCTAGTGTGCCCATATCCATAGGAGGAATCACAGAAGAGTTTCACTTTTTTATTCAAGATAATTGCTCCTATGAAGTTCTCTTAGGTCAACCCTTTATTTGTGAGAGTCGTATGGAAACTAAAGCCATGGATGATGGGTCTACCTATGCTAGATTTAAGTCTAAGGATGGAATGCAATCACTTCAAGTCATGACAGTAGGAGTGAATCATCCTAGGAATCGATTGTCAATTAGAAAGAAACCTATTGTTACTCAGGGTCATGAGCATGCTTGTAGTGATTGTGCACCTCGATTCATGTTTGGAGCTACATATGATCAAAATTTCGGATAGAATCCATTGTTGAGCGGGACAACAGTGGATATTGGTTTGACATCTCGCATCCAACCAACATGTACAATAGTTTGTCACTTTGTTTTCCACATTCTAAATTAGATTTTCTTCATAAGAGTCAATTGTCCAAGTCTTTTATCCAAAAAACCCAAAAAAATTATAAAAACAACAAAATCATGGAACATGATGAGAACATTGAGCATGTGATTGAGACATCTCATTGTTTCTCTACTCTTGAGGAGTTAGAGTTATGTCTTCAACAAAATTCTAATTCCCATATTATTCTTATTTCTTCCCTTGATGAGTATGCTCTAATCCAAGAGTATGCTCTCAATATTCACAAGTGCTCGAAATTTAACCAAACACATGATGCCTTAGTTGAAACAAAGTACAAAACTGCAGACAAAAAAATCAAACCCATAGCTCAACCATTACCTCAAGGAAGTAATGAAAAAATTATTGATGTGAAAAATGATCCAATTCTTCGGGATAACAAAAACATAGGACATACATTCACGGATGAGACAATCAAACAGGTGAAAATTGGTAGAAATGATGACTTTCTTTTGCCAGCAGAGAGAGATAAATTTGAGAGAGTTATACGGAGCCATGGAAAAGCCTTTACTATGTATCCTCATGAGATTGGTTGTGTAGATCCTAAGCTAGTTGCACCCATGATAATCTTTACTATTCCACATATTCCATGGAATCTTCGTCCTATACCTGTTCCAAAGGCTCACTTACCTGAGCTAATGAAACTACTTAAGGAGAAGATAAAAGTGAGGTACGTAGATTTCTTGGTGCTTGCATCTTTTATGTTATTTGGATCCCACACTTTGCTCATGTTGCTGATTGTCTTTATGACTTGTTGAGGAAGAAACGAAAATTTATTTGGACTGACAAACACACTCAAGCTATGCGTAAATTGAAGAAATTATTGCTTGAAGCTCCCATCCTTAAGCATGTAGACTATTCTGCTAACAAACCTATTATATTGACTGTTGATACTAGTCCTATTGGTATAGGTTGGGTCATAAGTCAAGACGATAGTGAAGGGAATAGATATGCAATTAGGTTTGGTGCCAAAATTCTACATGAAACACAACGAAAATATCCACAGATCAAACGAGAACTATGGGGTATGGTAACAGCTTTGAAAACAGACAAAGAATATTTCATTGGTGCAAATGTCAAAGTTGAGACTGATTGTTTGCCTCTCATTGGAATGATAGCCAATTGTTCATCTCCTGATATAGCCATGCTTAGATGGATCTCATATATTAAGTTCATAAATCCTGAGTTAGTTCATATTTCAGGTAAGTCAAACTCAGTTGCTGATATGTTATCGAGAGCTAGATTTGATGATGATCTTGAAAGTGATCTAATAAAGAATGTGAATTTAGTTGACTATGTTCCACATATATATGAGTATGAGAAATTTCATGAGTCTGAGTACGAAGATGAATGGAGAGACATAGGAAAGTATCTCAGTACACTACAACCATTACCTAGCTGGACTACGAATAGATTCCGTAACATTAGGAAACGAGCTTATAACTTTTTCCTATGTAATGGTTATCTTTGGAGACATGCTAAGGGTAAAGTTAAGAATCCACAACGAGTCCTAGGAAAGAGAGGTCTTCAATTGCAAGTAATGAAGGAAATGCATGAGACATTATGGGCAGGTCATAAAGGATTTTTTGGAACATATCAAAAAATTAGAAGTACCTATTATTGGCCTAGGATGTATGTTGACATTAGTAGCTATGTTTCTACATGTTCTACTTGTCAACTTCATTCATCAGTCAAACATAGAGATCCGTTGCATCCTACTTATCCACCTTGTATTCACTACAAGTGGGTAGTAGATCTTGTAACTATGCCTAAAGGTATCGACAAAATGCGTTACATTGTACTTGCAAGAGAAGACTTAACTAATCATGTAGAGGGACGTGCACTACGATCTAAGACCACTTACAATGTTTGCAAATTCTTGCTTGAAGATGTCATAAGTCGCTTTGGGTACATAGAGAAAGTAGTTGCCGATCGTGGAGAGTTAAATGCGAGAGAAGCTAAAGAGTTCTTTGAGCGTCACGGTATTCGTTTGTCTCTCACTACTGCATATAACCCAGAGGCCAATGGTAAAATAGAGAGAGGGCATCCACCTATTGTGAAAGCCATATCTAAAGCATGTAATGGTGACATCAAACAATGGCCTAAATTCTTACCTTTTGCACTTTGGGCAGATAGAATGACATGCACACGTACTACTGGATATATGCCTGCTGAACTCATGTACTGTCAAAAACCATTGTTTCCAATTCAGTCTCATATTTCTGCATGGTCAAATTTTCCTTGGTCTGAAAACATGTCTACTGATGATTTTTTGAGTTTGCGTATTAAACAGTTAGAACAAGGTAAATTAAGACTTGATGATGCTGTTGAAAAATTAAGAGAATCTAGAATGAAGAACAAGCATTATTTTGATAAAACTCATCGATTGCGTCCTAAGCCAATTGAAGTAGGAGATTGGGTGCTCATTTATGATAGTACATTTGACTCTCAATATGATGCACGCAAAAAGCTCACTCAACGGTGGTTTGGGCCATACATAGTATCAAAAGTCAACAACAATGGTACGTATGCTCTTTGTGAATTAAATGGTGTTGCACTAAAAACTTTGATTGCAGGTAAAAGGATAAAGTTATTCAAGAAGCGTGATAATGACGAGTACATTTTGGATGAGGACATTGAAGAAGATGACAACAATGAGGCCGATTCATAAACAGGAGTATCCATGTTATAAAAAATAATAAAAAAAAAAAATATCATTAATTTTCAAGTTCATGTTGCTTTGTTTTTTTCCAAGTTCATTCTATTTTTTTTCCATGCTTGTTTCATGCATGTTTTTTTTTTCAGTCTTTGCATTGCATTGCATATCCACATCACTTGAGTCAAAAAAGGGCAAATGATGATTTCTCTACTTGTGTAAAATTGTATCTTAAGTAGTAACTTATCTACTAAGAAATTGGTTATAATGTAGGATTGTGGAAAGATAGGGCATGTAGATTTGGAGGTTTATTTTGGTGACATGACTTTCATATATAAACATGCATATGTATCCTGTATCGAAAGCATAATTGTTGAAATCCTAGCTCCTGCTATTGCATGTTTCTACATCCTTAGTCCATCTCACAGCACTTGTATCGGAGTTTAAACGACTGTTCTCCGTCATCAAAAATGGTTGTACCTTGTATCGGGGTTTAATTTTTCCCCGTCATCAAAAAAAAAAAAGTTGCTACATGTTACCAAGAAGTTTACACTTTCTTCCACCCCAAAAAAGTGATCGTAACCATAAAGTTGCCGAATCATCATCATCATCAAAAAAAAAAAAAAAAAAGAGCAAGCCAAAGGAGGATAAAGAGGCATAGTAGAATAAATCACGGGCTATATAGGCAGATTTATGCATTAGTGGAGTTTAGTTAGATTTCCTTGCCTGTTATTAGAGAAAGAGCATATTCATATTTATGTAGGAAAGGAGTTGATCTAAAATAAGCTAAAGATGAAAGATGTCTCTTGACAATCCTAAATCTTTGTTTATAATCATATTTAAGGTAGATTGCTTTATGAAAAAGGTACAAAATTTTCTTCAAGATGAGAGGAACTGATGCTTAAAACGACTCATACATCCACTTCCACTTCATATTGATGCTTGTTTTTTTTCTTTCTTGTTGCCAATGTTGCTTGTTCACTTGCATATATGTTGCCTATTTGTTCATGCATATTCATGTTGCCTGTTTCAATTCTTTCTTTCATGCAAATTTTGCTTCATGTCACGTTACCTATTGATTCATGCATATAATCAATTTTCCTTCCATCTTTCTTATGTTGCCTATAAAAGAATTTGATGCCTGGAACATTTTGTTTTTCACAGATGCTAGAGTGGCGCTTCCGGAGGAATCGCAGGTTTAGTGGGGGCGAATGTCGTCGAGATTTGCTCTCCTCTCTCACTTGTGAAGGCCTACAAAAAACATATTTGGTGAAGGTAGCCGGAATTCCCCGAGAAGTCCAAGATGCATCAAGGATGTCAAAGGAAGGTCACATACAAAGTTTCAAAGAAATCAAGAAAGTCCATCGTAGCGGTCAAAGCTAGTCAAAGCTGGTCAAAGTTGGGAAATTAGGGCAAAAAATTCAGTGTCACCAAATTAGATGAAAATCCATATACTTGTAAAGATTGTCAAAGGCAGTCTATAGCCCAAATTTCAGCAGAAAATGGATTTGGTAGCACATTGATATGCTATGTTCATTTTGTAAAAATGTAATTTTTCTAGTTTGACCCTACAAATTCTTGTATAGAAATTTATGTTAGCCATATGGTTTGGCATGTATAAAGACCATATGTGGCTACATATTTGTATAAAGTTTCAAGGCTATCCGAGCTTCCTAGACACCTTAATGCCACCTTGCAAGCTTCCAAATGTAGTCAAACTTGTACAAGTTAGATTCAGATGGGAGTTTTTTCTGCATATTCCTGAAGGAGATCTTTGGAAACATAGTCCTACAATGTTTCATCTTCATCAAAGACTTTTTGGAGGGTCAAAGAGCACAAAGTCCAGTTTTCAAGGTCACCACAGTTTTCTAGTATAAGAAAATTAAAGGCTTGAAGGGCTGCCACATGGCAGAATATGATTGAACCATGTTGTACGGTCAAGATGAGCTCATATTCAAGGGTGGAGATGCACTAAAGCATAAAGGAAGGAGGATCCACGAATTTTTTCCATAAAAGAAGACCTTTTTTACAATCAAAGATCAATAATGCAGCATTTCTCCAAAAAATAGTGGCTTATCTTATCCGAATTGATGTCAGCACTGATCCGACGGTCCAGATCATCCCCAGATCCAATGGTGGAAAATGAGGGCGCCTAAATTTCACTCCTTTACACTAGATTTGATAGAAAGAACAATTCCAAGCCATTGATTTGATTAATCAAATGGTTGTAATCAAAAGTAGTGATCCTAGAGTTGAGAGTTGATTTCTCTAGATCCAAGGGCCCAAATTCATTCAAAAAACTATATAAACCCCCCTCCAAACTCCTAGAGCATCATTGTTAGGCATCCATAGGGCTCATGCTAGCTTACGGTTTCCTTGAGACGATCACCCTCGGTTGAGCGAGTGAGGATCCAAGGTGAGCTAGTATGAGTATAGAACCTAGTTTCAAATTTAAGTTAGAACTCCAATCTAGGATAGGCTCTTGAAACCAGCATCTCTATCTTGACTCACCCTCGGTGGAGCGTGTGAGTGAGTTAGAGCTGATTTTAATGAGTCTTAGACTTCTTTAGTTAGACGTTACGAGCTTAGACAGACATAGGGTCACTGGAGTGGAACTCACCTTCTTACGTGTGACATTCGGTTGAACTGTCATGGTTTGAGGGTCGGAACCACCTTTGATCAGTAGACTGCTTAGCATGACGTACCACGACGATATTTTACATGTAACTTAATTCAAATCCTTTTAATTCATGTCACTTGTCACTTGTCTCTTGTCTCCTCTCTCAGTCTCTTAAGTATTTTTACATGTCTTCTATTTCTTCTATGTGTGAGAAGGCTCCGCAGTATTGCGTTGAACCAGTGAGGATGTTTCTTTGAGCTTGTGAGTAAACTCTATCATCATAATTCACTTGTGTAGCTCAGTGATGAGAAGCACCTCCTTTAATGTCAATCCGGGAAGACATGAGGATGGTATGAAGACCACGAGCAAGTGGAAGCACAAGTGCGTGAGTGAGAAGCACACAAGCATGCACACACATACACACACACGCGCACACACAGTAAGAACAAAGAGAGTAAGACAATGGAATCACTTCTATTCCAAGAAAGTTCTCATACAAGCTCAAATTACAAGAAGCTAACTCCCAAAATGAGCTCTCTAGCTCTATTTATAGTTTTTGACTAGCTTTGGCCCTGTTCAGACCTAGTGTCCGGCCTAGTTAAAAATTAGGTTCCGGGGCTTATTTGAGGGCCCAAACGAGATCTAAAAATTATGAAAATTGACAGGCAACTACATCTAAGGCTCCCCAAGCTCGAGGACTCCTCGGCTTGTACAAAATGGAGCTACAAAAAGGTGAAATGATATTTACAAGGGTTCGTAGTGATGAGAATCACTTTAGAATGATGTGGGGGTTTTGAAAAAAAATAAGGGTTGCCTAAGTGCTAGATTTGCATGTGTGTCCATACTTGCTTCTTCCCGCATCCTGTCAACACTCTCCCCCCCCTAGGGTCTGTCGCCTCTGACAGACCTCTTTTCCGCCGTTTGATCAATGTATTTTTGCAGGAGGTCGGTTGCCAATTCTTGTTCTTTGATTTTTAAACCTCTGATTAGATCTCGTTGCAAGGCCTCCCAATCCACTGTACCAGGCATGTCAGGTTGTGGCATCGTGTAAAGCTCGGAATGCATCGTTTGCTCGCATGCAAAGAGATGGAGTAGATGCGTAGGCCGTGGCGCAAATACCTCTGAATGTGCTTCCCAAAACCCCGTGGTGAACATGTCGTCAAATGTTTGCTTGTAGCAGGCAGGGAGATATCTTATGCGTGCATGCCATGCGTAAGCCACTCGTATGCTCGGGGTTGTGCTCATATCATATAGCAGGTCGTAGTTACCATTAATAAACCCGGGAATAGGAGGTTGAATACGGCATACATTGCGAAAAGTTTTGAGTACGACCTGCATCATGTCGAGGATCTTGAGCATCATCTGGGCAACGACATCTGGCATAGGGTGGAGGCGTGGTATCCAATGTCTGATGGTTGCAATCATGTATGACACTGTAGGAGTACCGGTTGGGGGGGCGATAGCGGGGTAGTTGAGCCATTCTTTACAGTTTGCGTTATTCTGAACCTTGATGGCAAAAGCTTTCCATGATCTGCGTCTTTGCACTGGCCCAAAACACGGATTGTACTTCAAATGCATGGGGGCATGATCCCATGTTCGAAGCATTTCTGGGTAAGTTTCGAGTAACTTTTGCCTCCACGTTGGTTGGAATATGGCCCCTTTTCGTGCCGCTTCTGGTATGTCTTCTGGTTCGAACTGTGTGGCAAATGTTGGGCACTTGTTGGTGACTCGTTTGATTTCTGCATTGTAGTCAGCCAACAATACAAAATAGGGCTTGTATTGCAGTTCTGAACTAGTGATAAGGCGTCTAGGGGCGATGTGCCTGAAGTATTCTGAGTGAAGGATGGTGTCCTCAATGGCCTTCATTGCCAGCATCTGAGTGGATATCCGCTCCTGATGAGTTTGCCCCATCTCCTCTACTTGTTTCATCCATGCCGATGGGGGTTCCTCATAGGTATCTTGACCTTCTTCTGTTACGCGTCCTCCTGGGAGTGGTTGAGGCTCGTAGGCGTCGTCGAATGCTTCCTCCACTGGGATGGTAACTGCTTCTTCTTCTGACGGTTGCTCTGGTGGGGAAGGGGGTCGTTCGTACTGCATCAACTTCAGTTTTAATTCTGCGATCTGCTGCCGTAACTCCAGCACGTCGTTGGTCGTTGAATGTTCAGGTTCGGTTGAAGTAGCAGCGTCTGTCATTTCTTTATGTTCCTGTCGGTGTGGTGTAGACTCTTGGGGTCTCTGTAAGTCCTTTAGCTGGTCGGCAAGCTGATCATGTGCTTCTAACAGATTGGCATACGTTTCCAATATTTGTTGTATGCTTTCTGAGGGGACCGCTTGAAATTTGACCGGGTCTATGGGTGCTCCCGGGGTGTTCTCCATGGCAGCCTCGAGGTTCTCTTGGTTTTGTTGTTGAAGCCGTCTATTCTCTTCTTGCGCTGCTGCCAGATGTCGTCGTAGCAAAGCCATGTTTCGTTGAAGCCGTGCATTGCGGCCCATTTGATCGCGCAGCTGTTCCTCCATGGCTTTGCTCTCTTCCATATGCCTCGCTTTGAGTTGCGCATTTGCCTGTTCGAGGGCGGATATCTTGCTTTGTGACTCCGTATGAATGAACTCCAAAGCATTGACACGCTCTTGGAGTGTTGCTGTGAGGGTGCAAAGCCCTTTGTTATTTTCTTCCAATAATGTATATTCGTGCTTAAGCTGAGTGGCAGCTTCGAGCATCGTGTCGAGTGCAAGACTAAATGAGGTGGAAGATGCAGGGGGTTGGGAAGTGGGAATGGGAAAAGTGGATGTTGTGCCTACCGTGTGTGGAAGTGGTGATGTGAGTGTAATAACCTGTGATGGTGTTGTGAGAACAGTGGTGGTGGGTGATCCAGCGGATGGTGAGATGTCCATGGGATCGGACATGAGTGAGTGTGATTCGTGAAATGTGAACACCGGGACGGTGGGTGGTGTGATAGTGGTGGCCGTGAATGTGGGGGAGTGAATTTGGGGAAGGGACTTTTTCTTATGTTCCTCAACCTGTTGAAGAATGTTTACAAGGTAGGTCCAGAAGGAGGGTTGGGTGGTTAGTGTGGTGCTCGAGGCAGTTACAAGGGACGGGGTAGGTAGAGTTTGGGAGGGAGGAAATGGAGGGTTGGGGGGTAAAGAAATGGAAAGAGTCTGACTAGTGACAGATGGTTGTCCAAAGGCATGGGGAAGGGAAGGGTGACCTAGTTGGGGTTCCAAAATCTGAGTGACAGAGATGGATGAGGGTGAAGGACGGAAAGTGGACACGGGGGTGTGTACAATGGTCTCACTATAGGAGGAGAATGGTTGTGTAAAAAGACACGTGGAGAGAGGCTCTGAGGGTGGGGTAGGAGAAGATGGGAGGGATGGTGCATGCGTAATGTCCTCCGGTTCATCATTGGGCCTAGGGCTAATCATGTGAACATCTTCTGATGTGGACGTAGCTAACGCGGTAGATACTTCCATCTGAATCATCTTTCCTTGTCGCGGCCGTGTATCAATTCTTCTTTGATCATAAGCAGGGTTCTCTTGATAGACCATGGTTCTCATTGCTTCACTGATGCCACAGGTGTCCGCCAACAGATTTAGCGATTCTACAAACTGGGGGTCGATATGCTCTGACTGTAACATCTGGTTTACTAGGGCCCTATTTGCCTCTTCTGACATTTTATGGCGTCGCTGTACCTGCTTGATTGTTTGGTATAATCGTTTGAGCTGTGCCGTATATGCAGGGGCTTCGTCTTCATCTTCTTCCGGGTTATCTCTTGGTGCCTTCTCCTGAGCTTGTGTGCTTAGTCTTTGGGGAAGTTGTGCCATTCCTATCTCCTGTACACTGCTTGTCTCGTCGCGTGCAAGTTCTCTTTGGGTTGATGTCCCCGGATCGACATTGTTAGGGCAACCTTCACTGTCTGATAGATGAGCCGTCTGCAGAAATGTTTCAAAATCAAAATTTGGGTCTTCGGTGAAAGTGGCCATCGTTGCAAATTCTGCCTCGGTAGGTAGCGGAGGGGCAGAGGGAGTGGGCTCTACCACCTCTCTTGGTTGAGACTCCTGGAGATGGATTGTGATTGGTGCCACCGGGGCTTCCTCTCTAGTGGAGACTTCGGTAGTGGTTGCTGGAGGGATCAGGACTTGTGAAAGGGATCCACGCATTCTTTTTGCAGGCTGACTCCCTGACTTTCGCCCTTTAAACAACTCCAGATGTGCATACTTTAGGGCTCGAGCAACTGGCACATCATACGCCAGACATCTGTAGATGATTCTAGTCAACGCACAGCAACCATGTAGAGTGGGCTTCCTCACCCCCCGCTTGCCTGCCTCATATACCTGATCTAAGATCCATACCGGCATCTTAATGGGCAAGCTTCCGGTCTCTGCTAAATACAATCCGTACCATATCTTCTTGTGAGGCTGAGTGAAACGGTCCTGAGCTGGAAATGCGAAGTGCTGGAGGCACATCCGCAGGGGTATGGCGATGTTGGGGGTGAGGGCGCACATGTCTTTGAGCTTCTTGACTCTATTGCTTTTCATTGATTCTGGTATCAGGGGGTCGCGATCTGAAGGCACATGAGTGCCATACATTTGAAGGGCTTCCCTGATTAATGTTACATTTAGTTCAAACTTCCTCATCTCCTCCAGATTAGATAAGGAGGGCACCCAGAATGTGCCTGAATGATCTTTATCCCCGGTAGGTTTCATCGTAGCAATCAAGTAGTAACACCTGAGGAAGTCAGGTTTTGGTAGAGCTGCACTGAAGTAAGTTTGAAGTCCTGCCTTTTGCCAGATCTCTTGAAGGGGAGCTGCATTTTGTAAGGTCTCAAATTCTCTTGAAAAGAATTGGAAGGTCCACCAAACCCCTCCACACTCCATCTTGGACTCCCATATGTGGTCTGCGTCTCCCAAATCCCCTGGCATTTCATTGAACCAATGGGAGTGCCCTTTTACTCTTTCGGTTAGTCCACTGGGTGGATCTGGAATAGGAATCCTTCGCACATTCAAGAATTCTTCAGGCCTAGCTGTTGGTGGAGCTTCCACTGGCATGGCATCCCAATTGATAGGGGCACCAGATCCTGCCTGAGAGCTTGTGCCTGCCGCGGTTGCCATGAGAGTAGGTCGCTTATCTGCTGGAAGACGAAAGGCACATTAGTGTTGCATAGGAAACAAGATGTAATGGTGTTCCCTTCACAATACTAACATGACAATCCCGGAGGTCAGTGGTTAGTGGTGAGGTGTTTATGATATGTGTGAGTGGTGATTAAAGGTCAGTGTCATCCTAGATGCATACTTTGGTTATGCAATGGGCTCGAAATGCTTCTGTGTTAGTGTGGACGGATTTACAGAATAAGGTCAGGGGGTTTAGTACACAGTTTAATTCTCCACACTTTGATACAGGAGTCGTAGCTCTTAGAGCTAAGGACAGGTGAAGATTTTGGTCTGAGTGTGTGATGTGTTTGGGACCTTGTGGGTACCCATTTCCAGACATTCCTGGGGTTGATGGGAGTGTGGACAGTGAGAGGTGTAGGTATCTTGTCACTTCCTGAGTTGTTGGCCAAGAGTGCTTGTGAAAGCTGCTTTATCCTCGTGCCTGTAGGTGAAGTAATTTGGGCTTGTAAGCTAGCCTTGGGCACCCATATCTGTCTAGCATTAGGGGTGGCCTTCATTGACCGCTTAGGAACCCATACAGAAATAGTATGCCTAGGGGTTATCCTAGGGGGCTTCTTCACTTTGTTCCTTGATGGCGAGGCTCGTTTCTTGTTTCTTTGAGAATCTGCTATTGGAGCTGTGGGTTTTCCATCCTTGCGTATCCAGATCTGCTTCACGCCATGAGATGCTTTATATTGTGCGGGTTGGCGCTCCTGCCTCTCGATCAGCGGCCTCCTTAGTGTAGAGTGATGTTCGGTCCGTTCGTTTAGGATCTTCTTTGGATCATTTAGGAACTCCTTCTTGGCTCCTGAACCTTCAGCAAGCTTGACATTCCTCTGCACCATAGAAGTTTGGACAAGCACAACATGGTTATCTTCTTGTGGATTCCTGGAGGGACCAGGAGTTGGTGCATGTTCTATTGGTTGGAGCGCTTGATTTTCTAATTCAACCGTGAGGCGACTTTGGCCTACCCAAGCCTGAAGAAGTCCACTTCTTAGGTTGAGGTTGACTGCGTGATCATAGATCCAGTCTTGGCCTAAGACGAGAGGTTCGATCAGATCCTCGTCTTCACACACTAGTACTTTTGCTGGCATGAGGACCTCTTGTATGTAGAGGGGAAGATCCACCTCTCCCATACAAGGGGTTTCAACACCTCCTAATCCTATCAGGTAAGCTTCTATGGGTTTCACCTCCAATTGCAGCTGCTGGCAATAAGAAAGCCGAACTGCACTTGTGGCTGCTCCTGAATCAATTAAAGCCCTCAAGCTTGTTGTGTTAGCTCTTTGTCCTATTTCTAGGGTCACAAATGGTCGTCGGTCCACTATCTTATGGGTACGTTCACCTGAAGTCTCACACATGGCCATGTGATAGCCTGGAGACTCTTGGGTGTCAGTCATAGGCTGGTCCCTTCCTCGTCTCCTCAACTTCATTCTTCTGATACGCTCTAAGGTCTCTGCATGTGCTTCTTCTCGAATTCGTTTCTCCTCCTCTTTACGTTGTTTAGCAGTATTGAGTCGGCTTAGCATCTCCTCCGTGAGGGGTTCTTGATACAGCTTGACTCTGCACCCGCTAATATAGTTTGGGAGGACGTCCCCCTCCAAAGTGGCTAGTTGTACAGCTCCACTCGTGGAGATCCTATTAATGATCATAGGTCCGTAGCCTCTCTTTTCTAGCTTCCTTGCGTGTTGTTTCAATGTGTAGACTAACACTAGATCCCCTGCCTTCAAGCCCTTATCCTTCATATGGGCATCAAAGTATGCCTTTTGCCGTTTCTTTGCAGCATAGATGCCTGCTGCTGCTCGTAGCCTCGTCTCACCTAAGCGCTCTAGATCAAAGATCCTAGAGGACAACTCGTGTCCATTCCACTCATGCTCTTGTGCTACTCTTAAAGCTGGAATTAGGAAATCTAAGGGTAGCACCGCATTTTGTCCGAAGACCATCTGAAATGGGGTGGCATTGAGTACCGTTTTGTAGGCAACTCGGTATGCCCAAACAGCATGGTGAAGTTGTTTGTCCCAATCAGAGCGTTTATTATTGACCAGTTTCGTCAATACGTTACACAGGATCTTATTCGTGCTCTCGGCTTGTCCGTTAGCCTGTGGGTGATAGGGTGCAGATTTCTTATGCATCACCATGAATTCTTGAAGGAGATTTTCAATGACCTCATTCAAGAAGTGCGTACCTCTATCACTAACCAACTCTATTGGTAACCCATATCTAGTGAACACATTTTCGAATAAGAATTTAGCCGTCGTTTGAGCATCATTCTTTGTCGTGGCTTTTACTTCCACCCACTTTGTAAGGTAATCTGTGGCTACAATAATGTATTCTGCATGGGAGTTCCTAGCTGGGGGGTTGATGGGACCTACAAAGTCTATACCCCACTTTGAAAATGCACGTCCTCCCATCATTGGCCTCAAGGGCATTTCATCTTTTCTTGTCGGATATTGGGCACGTTGGCATGTGTCGCAACTCTTCACATAAGTATGTGCATCCATATGAAGAGTGGGCCACCACAGTCCTGAGAATAGAATGGTCTTAATTACTCTGTCAGGCCCAAAGTGTCCACCTGCAACACCGCTGTGTGCCGTTTCTAAGACTTTCAGGTAGTCTGATTCATGTACGCACAGTCTTAGGTAACCATCCTTGCCTCTTCGGTATAGGTTGTCCCCTACTAAGGCATAGTCTTGAGCCTCTTGCTCCATGCTCCGTTTTCTTGCAAGACTAGCCTGATTGGGTAATGTTCCTGATCTCATGAACTCGACCAATGGAGCACTCCAATCGGGGATTGATGACACGTGATAAAGAGTGGCATGCTCCACTGGGGGTCTCTCCTGGCACACTGAACAATTGTGAACCCACTCTTGTATTTCCTTGTCCATGCTAGGCCAATACACTCCTAAGCGTTTTAGGTTCTACAAAGTTCGCTGTTTAGAGTAATGATTCCCTAGCAGTCCTTCATGGGCTTGTTGCAACCAACTAGCATGTTCATCCTCCTCGACACAACACGCTAACACTCCCTCTGTATCTTGCTTGTACATACTTCCAGCCAAGATTTGATACTTTAATGATTTTACAATTTCCTCTTTGTTGGTTTTCACATTCTTATTTGCCGGCCCGAAGGTTAGGATTGGTACCAGCTTATTTGCCCATTTAGGAACAACTTCTAAATTGAACAGATAAGCATCGGGCAATTCGTCAGACACTCCTTGCGGTGACTCTCCTGAAGTGATGCGAGAAAGATGGTCTGCCCTAAGATGGGTTCTACCTTTCCTGACAACCACTTCAAAGTCGTATTCCATTAGTAAGAGAAACCATCTTACTAAGCGACCTGTATTGCAAGGTTTATTGACCAAATATAGTAATGCTTGATGATCAGTGAAAAACTTGAACTTATTGGCCAATAGATAGTGTCTAAACTTCTTCACAGCATATATCATGCCTAAGCCTTCTCTCTCCGTTGTGGTGTAATTTTGTTCAGCTGCATTTAATTGCCTACTAGCATATGCTATCGGCAAATCTAGGTTTCCTTCACCTGTGGGTTGTGCTAGCACACATCCTATTGCATGATTGGAGGCATCTACATGGACATGAAAGGGTTTGCTCCAATCCGGAGTAGTCAATATTGGTGCTGTGCACAAACGTCTCTTCAGCTCATTGAAGGAAGTCTCGCATTCCTCATTCCATTCAAAATTCGTTAACAGCCCATAAAGAGGTTTAGCTATGATGGCATACATGTGGATAAATCTACGGTAATATCCACAATGGCCCATAAAGGCTTGTACCTCTTTCACATTCCTTGGTCTGGCCAATTCTGCTATTGCTCTTACCTTGTCTTCGTCTGTTGATATTCCATTCTTCGAAACAATGTGACCTAAGATCTTACCTTGGCGTACCATAAACACACACTTCTCTGGATTCAGACACACTCGATAATCTCTACACTTGTTGAAGATTTGCCTGAGCTCAGGGATGTGGTAACTTCTTTCTTGGGAATGAGCGCACAAATCATCCACATATACTTCTAAGCTCTTTCGCAAGAACTCCTTGAAGACATGACACATGAGTCTTTGGAATGTAGCAGGTGCATTGGTGAGCCCAAATGGCATCACACGAAATGCAAAGATTCCCCATTCGGTGGCAAAGGCCGTTTTGTGCTGATCTTCGGGGGCAATGGCTACTTGGTTGTAACCTGAAAATCCATCAAGGAAGCTGTAAACTTCCTTGCCTGCAACACGCTCCAAAAGATGTTCGGTGATTGGAAGTGGATAACTATCTCTGATTGTAGCGGCATTGACTTTTTTAAGGTTAATGCACACTCGCAATTTCCCATTCTTCTTGGGCACCACTACAATGGGGGACACCCATTCAGTGTGCTCAATCTCATAGATGAATCCGGCTTCAATCAGCCTGTCAATTTCCTCTTTTATTTTGGCCGCATAATTGTCATTATAAGTGTAGGGTTTTTGTTTGGTGGGCTTAGCATCAGCAGTCATCGGAATCGTATGAGAACAAATCTCTGGATCTACTCCTTTCAAGTCTCTATAATGCCATGCGAACACATCCCTATATTCCCTTAATAGAGCTACAAGCTCTGCTTCTTCTTCTGCACTTAGGTCGTCTCCTATGTACGTACATCGCTCTTCGTTCCCTTCAATGGTCACTACAATTTTTTTGGTCTTTTCTTTATTGTCATATGCTTCTCCTATAATGGCCTCTCTCTTAGGCATTCGTACCAAAATTTTTCGGTCTTCCACTTCATATTTCTTGAAATTTTCTGGTACTTCAAACAATGATTCTTCCTCTTCTTGTCTCACTACTTTCCTTTTCTTTTTCTTTTGACCTCCTTCACTTCCTTTCTTTGCACTTATCGTTTTAATACTCGCAAGGGGTTCTTCTTCCTTTTGGGTTAACACCCCTAGGTCTTCTAAGTAGTGTTCCTCTGAGTCAAAGTATGTATCCATCACAATGGATTCTAGATCATCGTCATTCTCTTCTTCTCCTATGAACTCACTAGGATCACACTCTTCCAACAAGGGCTGACACATGAACACTGAAATATCATAACCCTCCTCATCGCAATGGGGTGTCCATTGTTCCTCATTGACTGCAATGTCCATGGTAGCTAAGATTTCTGCCCAACCATGAGGCTCAAATTCCTCATCAGGAAATATCATCGGAGTATAGGCTGGGTCTTTTATTGGTCTATCTCCTGGGGAAGTTCCTTCTTCTCTCGCTTTTAGGCGCTTTTCCTCTTCCTCTTCGACCTTGCACATCCACAAGTGAGTATCTTCATGCAACCAGGATGGTTCAGGTGAACTTCCAGAATGCACGGAGATAGAGTCTTCTTTCGCTTTGTGGATAGGATTCCACTGTAGGGGTGGTACATCTCTGAAGGTGTGATCCTTCAGATTGACCTTGGTGGTGACCCCTAAGTGCTGTAAGTACAAGGAGTTGGTTCCCCAATCTTGTACTATTTGTAATTGTCGTAGGAAGGGTCTTCCTAGGATCATCTCGTAAACATTATTCTTCTCAAAGTCACATATGGCAAACGTATGTTCAAACTCTACACCACAAGTGGTTAGAGTTATCCCTTCAAGCAATCCGAGAGGTCTTTCAAAATGACCATCTGCCATTTGAAGTTTCATTCTCGTTGGTCTTAAGGTGGGTTTGCCCCATCGCTTCCACAAAGAGGTAGTTGCAATCGCAACACCCGCACCCGAATCCACAATTGCTTTGGTTGTGTAACCTTGATAGGTGATCGGAAGATAAGTGTTACCTTCTTCACCTTCGCTCATGTCTCCTATCTTGTCGAGAGGTACCTCGGGTATTTTTTGTTTAGAGCCTACTTTTGGTGCATCGGATTCAAGTTCTGGAACCTGATCCTTCACATGATTCCAGAGCTCCGGTTTTGCCTTGAGGAGTTCCTCTACAGTGAGGTGACATTGAACCTTAGTGTTCTTCACAACATCAGTGTTCCTGGGAATCACTGAGTCTTCATTTCTTACCAATATCGTGGGAGCTCTGATCTGGAGAGATTCAGATTCCCATGGGCCTGTGAAATGAGGCAACTCTTGTAAAGAATTAGATTCAAAATCTAATCTCTCGTCCTCTTGTTGCTCTGCTTGATCCCCATAGATAGAGGGAATGTCTTGGGGAAATTGATCACGAAGATCATCAATCTCAGGAATAGGAGGGGAATCACCCTTCTCTTTGGCCCATTTCTCTTCTTGTATTTCCCGCAAGAACTCTGGGGAGTACTGTTGTATTGAAGGAGGTATTCCAGCATCCGTAGAATTAGGAACATAAGCTACCATTTGTGGTGAGCTTCCTCTTTCAACAACTGGTTGAGCCTGTGGAGGTAAAGAAACTTGTGATTTGTTTACCAACTGCTCTAATCTTTCTAGTAAGCCTTGGAAATGCAAATCCGGCTTGACAGAGTTCGTTTGATTGAACTTTTGGCTAGTCTCAAGTATAGCTTGAGCTTGTTCTACCATTTTCATGCACATCTTCATCCGTTCAACCTCTAAGTCTGCTCTAGGCTAACTCTTGTCCAGGTTTGCAGCTGTTGGCCCTTCTTGAAGTCGAGCCTGGTAGGCTTTGAACATCATGTCCAAGCCTTCAGGAGTGGGGTCAGCTAATACTGATCCTACTCGGGGTGGTGGTTGGGTTACGAGGGGTGTGTTAGAGGGTGGAGAAATGGAGGGTGATGGGGATGGTAGTGGTGGAAGTGTGTGGGAGTGTGGTTGAGATGTGATTTCTGTGATTTTTGCCTTGGTTTCTCTCACGCTTTCTTCAAGTTCGTTTATCTTTTTTGCCCATTGTCTCTTCATTCTTTCACGACTATCCTTCCAGGCGCTAGTCCTCTTTTTGGGTATGCTCCCTGTTTCACTCACCTCGGGGCTCTTTTCGGGACCAACACCTTGGTGTTGTTGAAGTGCCTGGGCTCTTGTGATCACCTGCACAGGTGCAGTGGAAGTCACACTTCCTATGGAGTCTACAACTAACCCCACAACATTGATAGGAGTGATTTTAGGCATGTTATTGGGGTTTTTTGGGCAATCTCGTAGGAGATGCTCTTTCCCGCAGTCTTGACAAAAGCCCTGAATGGTTACTGGCTGAGGTAGTGTAGGGATCGGTAGTGGACAATCACGTGCAAGGTGATCTCCCTGACATCTGAAACATGGCCCTCTAGGAAATGGGGGTCGTACCTGCTTAGGTTGAGGTCTAGAGTTGGGGTTTGTGTACATGACATTAGAATACTCCGGTTCCCCACTATTTTCACTTGGGTCCTCATAGTAGTATGACTCGTTATGCTCGGGTGACTGCATGTAGTAAGCCTGTGGGCTATCAATATGTGCGGAGTCAAAACTATGGTCACTGGGGTCACTATCTGATAGCAATGGGGTGACTGGGACTATGGCTCTGTTCGGATTTTCTTCAGTAGATGCATACTTCACTGGGATCACATTGGTTGGAGTAGGGGGTTGCTGCACTAGGACTGGTTGAGGTCTCTGCTGCCCTTGATAAGGTGGTTGATAAGTTTGTGGCGGTCTGTTGTATTGTGGTGATGGGTACTGATTCTGGTACCTACCATGTTGTGGATATGGCTGAGGATAATTTTGCCTAACAGTTTGTTTGTTATATGGGCAGTCTGGTGCCGTGTGATTGGTGTACCTGCGCTCTATGGTGCAGTACTGGCTACTAGGATTCACCTGAGGTTGGGCCATAATGGGGCATACACTTGCCATATGTTCGCCGCCACAATTGTAACACCGCTTAACTGGGGCAAATCTCGGAATTTGCTTGCTAGAGACACCTAGTTTTTGGGCTACCTTCTCTGCAAGTTCCTCGATGGATGTGGATTGACCAGATGTCTGTTTACTAGAGCTGTCAGAATCCTTATAGATTTTTGATAGTTCTAATTCCTCACCTAGATTGTCCTCAATGTCTATGCACATGCGCACGCACTCCTCTATCGTCCTAGGGTCCTTCAGGTACACATATGACCTGAGCTTAGTGCTCAACAGTCCGTCTAGGAACAAGGCCACTTGTTTGGCTGGTGTGGGTAACTCCGGCATAGGACATCTCTCCAGGTACTGTCTAAATCTTCTTCCAGCTAGTCTGACCGTCTCTTGAGGTGTTTGTTTGAAGCTATGAATTAGTGAGGAGGTGTTATGCCTGATTCCACTCTTAGAAAACTCCACAATAAATGCCTCCAAGAGTTGGTCTATGTTTCTGAAATGCCTCTCATTCAGTGGTTGGAACCACGTAAGGGCAGTGTTCCTAAGGGTCAGACCAAAAGCATTATATTGTGTGAATAGGTCCTCCACTTGTTCAGCTTTCAACACTTGTCGAAATTCTACCACATGGTCATAAGGGTCTCCCGTGCCATCGAAATAATTCTTCATGGACTTCACAAGTTGGGTTGGTCGTAGGGTCCTAGTGTGTTCTCTCGGCCTTGGCAAAGGAAAATCATCAATGTCCCGGTGATTCCATGGGGTTCTATGTCTCTCAGGTTCTACTCTATTCCTTTCTGTTCCCGTTCTTTCTCTTCCCAGGGAGTTGACAAAACTTACCTCAGGTTTGTCTCTACCTCTATCTCTTTGAGCGCCATGAGCTTGGGAGGTCCCAGCTCCTTGATGACCAAAGGACACATTAGACCTTGGTTGGGGAAAAACAAATTCACCCTTCCAAGTGTAGGCATGTCTGCCCTGCTCAGTGACCACGAAGATTCTCTCTGATGCAGTGTCTAGGTAGGTTACTTGGCCTGGACTATCAGGGTCTTTAAACTCGTAGATCGTGAGGGTATTCACCTCCTGAGGTTGAGAAGTTCTATATCTCCAAAAAGCCTCATCGGTTTCCCGATTTAAAAGCAGATCTATGCTTTTATTATCTTGTGGAATCCACTCAGGAGTCATGATTCTGGTCAAGACAGACTTACCACGGGGAGTTCTTGGCTCTCTCTCTAAGTTCCCTTGCTCTATGTCACCCATGTCGGTCTCCGCAATCACATTTCCAAACTCATCAGTTCTATCAGGAAGAGTGGTGACTACATATATAGTCCCCTCTTTATCTAGGTATGCTCCATTCTCAAACTTGACTACCGGGTGGCCTATTCCATGGGGTTGGTCGGGGTTCTTAATCTGGACCACTGATCTTCTCAGTCCGTCTTCGTAGATGCGAGCACCTAGACGATTCGTCCTGATATATTCCAATTGAGTCTTATAAGGCCCCTCTGGCTTTTCTAGATAAGCCAACCCTGAACTCCCTACTGGTCTCTCCAAGTGATAGGACATTTCAGAATCACTGGTTTCTGATCTGGGAGTGTATGGATAATCACTCAACTGCTGGGCCCAAGACCTGGCAGTGTGATTGACACTAGCTTCGGATGATCTGAGGCTTCGTCTGTCTTGGCCTAAATGTCTGCCTGATCTAAGGTTCATATGCCTGATTTATTTACCCCCTGGAACCCAAGCACACTCTCGTCGCAGGTTGATTTTGCACCAATCACTTTGTTCTTTTTAGTTGAATATTATGTTTATGGTCTTGTCTGAAATTGCATCGTCAGGAGTACTTAAGTGAATTTCCTCACTTGATAAGTGATCGATTCCCGTTTATCTTTTGTCCCTTAGGGTTTTCGCACTTAAGACCTATTTATTTTCTTGCACTTGGTTGATTAATTCTCTTGGTCTTGATTCGTGCCTAACGTTGCCCTAGTCAATTACCACACCTAAGTCGTACTTAGCCTAGGCTAGGAATTGACAAAGGAGGGTTGAGAGATCTTCCAACCTCAATTAGCTGGTTGACCAAACTGCTACACAAGCCCAGGAAGCCTTCTCCCAAGCTTGGTACTCACCCTTGCTAGCTTGCTTTGGATTGCCTTGAGCGCGCACAAAGTTCCTGCAAAAGCACACCTGTTAGTATAGCTCTACTGCCACAAGTAATTGAAAGACACACTTCAATAATTTCAGCCCCCTTGGAGTAGTTCACTGTACCCCCTGAATCTGAGAACCACTTAGTTCCACCTAAAGGTCAACTTAAAAATGCATGTTCTAAAACCCCGCGTATGATTCTTACAAAAACCAGTCGAGGTCCACGTAGGATTCTCAACGAGCTTTCCAACAAGACCAAAATCTCATCAATCGGAGTTCGTATGGTCAAGTTATGACCATTCAGGCACTAAAGGGTCAAAACAGGCACTCAGGGTTCAGGAGATCCCTCTTTGGTTTCTAGGCCTTTCGCCCACTTCCAAGGTTCTAAAGTTATACCAAGGTGCCTAAAATTAAGCTCAACTACCCTTCCAATCACTAAAAAAAATTAACCCTCAATTTTTATGCGTTAAAGGCCGTGTATCGCGATAGGTCGGGTCGAAGTGTCGCGATAGCTTGAAGTGTCGCGATACCTCGGAGTGTCGCGATAGCTCGGAGTGTCGCGATACCTCGGGGTGTCGCGATACCTCGGAGTGTCGCGATACCTCGGAGTGTCGCGATACCTCGGAGTGTCGCGATAGCTCGGAGTGTCGCGATAGCTCGGAGTGTCGCGATACCTCGGAGTGTCGCGATAGCTCGGAGTGTCTCGATACCTCGGAGTGTCGCGATACCTCGGAGTGTCGCGATAGCTCGGAGTGTCGCGATACCTCGGAGTGTCGCGATACCTCGGAGTGTCGCGATAGCTCGGAGTGTCGCGATAGCTCGGAGGTGTCGCGATAGCTCGGAGTGTCGCGATACCTCGGAGTGTCGCGATAGCTCGGGATATGGTGGATTTTTCTGTTCTATCTAGTGTTCCTAGGAGCTCTAGGCCTGCGCAGTGTCGTGGTGCACTCAGAATCGTGATCGGGTGAAATTTTCGGAGTGTCGTGATAGCTCGAGCTCAACGCCTCGGGGACTGTGCAGACAATTTCTGTACCTGCTGAGCTTGCTGGAGATGATGATGGAGCTGCCACCTGCAAGAAACATGCAAAAAACACACAAAAACAAGCACGCACAATCGCTCTCTCTCAAACTCGCACACAACAAATGAGGGAATGAAAAGGAAGAGGGGATATGTAGTGGGGAAGGAGGTGGAGGTGGAGATGGAGAAGGAGGTGAAGATGAAAATGGAGATGGAGAAAAATCAGAAATTTACCTACTACTTACCATTCCAACGCGTCCTCTCTACGTCTTACCATCACACGCTCGTCCTCAAAGCTCGATCCCCGGCAACGGCGCCAAAATTTGGTGTAGCTCAGTGATGAGAAGCACCTCCTTTAATGTCAATCCGGGAAGACATGAGGATGGTATGAAGACCACGAGCAAGTGGAAGCACAAGTGCGTGAGTGAGAAGCACACAAGCATGCACACACATACACACACACGCGCACACACAGTAAGAACAAAGAGAGTAAGACAATGGAATCACTTCTATTCCAAGAAAGTTCTCATACAAGCTCAAATTACAAGAAGCTAACTCCCAAAATGAGCTCTCTAGCTCTATTTATAGTTTTTGACTAGCTTTGGCCCTGTTCAGACCTAGTGTCCGGCCTAGTTAAAAATTAGGTTCCGGGGCTTATTTGAGGGCCCAAACGAGATCTAAAAATTATGAAAATTGACAGGCAACTACATCTAAGGCTCCCCAAGCTCGAGGACTCCTCGGCTTGTACAAAATGGAGCTACAAAAAGGTGAAATGATATTTACAAGGGTTCGTAGTGATGAGAATCACTTTAGAATGATGTGGGGGTTTTGAAAAAAAATAAGGGTTGCCTCAGTGCTAGATCTGCATGTGTGTCCATACTTGCTTCTTCCCGCATCCTGTCAACAACTTGCATGCATATAATCCAAACATACCCATACATATTGATTAGTTTCTGAAAGTGTATAAGAAGCTCCAATATTGGACCATTCTTCCTTTCGAAACTGGTTTATGTGTAAGGGTTCCATCTATTCTCGTCATGCATACATATCATCCAAAGAAGACTATGCATATGGATTGGAATTAGGAAGTGTTTAAGAAGCTCCTTCAATGGACCATTCTTCCTTCCAAATTTCATTCGTATGTATGGTTCTCTTTCATTCTTATCATTCATGTTCATAAATCTAACTTGCACTCCTACATTCCTATTCCCATAATCATTTCAACATCTCTCTCTTCTCCATACTCAACATTAATTTCACCTTCACATCTTTAAACCTTCCAACATTCATTAGCTTCATACACCCTGTTGTTGGAGAAACACTCACTAATTAGACATATATTTGAAGGTCAAATCTTAGGAAGAAAACCCCATGCCTATGTGAAGGGACAAATTCACAAGTGTATCATACTTGTAAAGTTAGTTCACTTTAGTTCTAGAATTTTTTTAAAAATCACGGGAATGAGAAAATCTATATAAGTTAGTTAGTATTAACTGACGCGAAGAGAAGAAGAAGGAGGAAGACAATGAGAAAGTGAGAAGAACTCATTTTTGTATGACTGAGTATAGTCGAGCTTCTCTGAGTGAGAAAGCTTTTGTAAAACTTCTGAGTTTTTTAGTTATGAGAAGAACTGAGTAAAGTTCTGTGTATGAGCCTCTCTCCATCATCTCCATGTTTGCCTACTGTGTGATGAATTCAAAAATTCAAGTTTTCTGAGCAATTCGATGCCTGGCATCGAATCTTGGCTGATAAGTCATTTTTTCATTCTCTGTGTGTTAACTATTGTTGAATCTTTTAAAAATATGAAGTTTGTGGAGCAACTCGATGCCTGGCATCGAGTTTGAGCATAAAGTCAATGCCTGGCATCGACTTCTAGCATACAAGTGGTCTTCTTCATGTGTGTGTAAAAGAGAGTATTTCTGGTGCAGAAAAAGGGCCTAAAAAAGCCCAAAGTCGATGCCCGGCATCGACTTGGACTGAAATTCGATGCCAGGCATCGAATTTTTTATTTTTGGACATCAGGAATACTAAAACAGGCAAAAATTTCCAGTTTTGGAAGGTCATACAAGGTCATCTTGTGAAGGCCATAACTTGAGTTCTAGAGATCCGTTTGATGCATATATCACGAGCTTCCTAGAATCTCTAAAAAAATTGCTGAGGATTTATTAGATGGGGCAAAAAGCTATTTATTCCGACGCCATCTCCTCTTCTAGTTTCAGCATATAAAGTTTCATGGAGAAATAATATGTGAGCTAGGAGAAATTAGCAAAATACTGAAGGTATGTCATTTCAGTGACTAGGAATTTCTGTAGAAGCAAAGTTCTCACTTTAGGCTATCATTTCTCAAAGTTTGGAGTGACAATGAGTTAATGGTGACCATAGAGGTGTTCTAGTGTCACCTTAATTCATTTCTTGTGGTGTTTCATACATCAACAAGTGGTATCAGAGCAGAAAGATTCTCGAGAGCAGAAGATGACAAAGGTACGAGAAGTTTTGTAAAGTTTTCCATTAAAGTTTTTAAAGGTGAAGCATTTGAAGACACAAGGCATCAAAAGATCACTTTCGAAGTATCCTCATACACAAAGAACTTCAAAAGGTATTATCCTTTATCCTTTAAGCTCACAGGTTGCAGCAGAAGGAAAGAACTATGGTAGATCATATCTCCATTAACAAACTGGACAGAGATAATTACCCCGCATGGGTAATGAGAATGGAAGCCTTACTTATGAGTAAGGATCTCATGGTATATGTAACAGGTGAAGAAGAGAAGCCAGTATTTGAAGATGAAAGCCGACCAAAGAAAGAAGAACTTGATGCTTTAAAGCATTGGCAGAAGAAGGATGCAAGTGCAAAAGCCTACATCTACAATACAATCTCAGATCATTTGCTACCACACATCAGAGGATTGGAATCATCAGAAGATATATGGAATGCATTGGAGTATCATTTCCAAAGTACTACTAAAGCACGGAAAGCAAGTCTATGGTCAGAGTTTACAACATTCAAGAAGAAGCCAAGTCAAACCATTAGTGATTATGTCACTAAGATGAAGGATCTAGCAGATAGTCTTGGATCCATAGATGAAGATGTTGAAGATCACAGATTGATTGCTCAACTACTTGCAGGCTTGAGAGGGGATGAAAGGTGGAAACCTTTTGTCTTATCAACAGAACTTTCATTAAATCATTATGTTCCAGATTTGAACCAGTTGCTTGGTTTGATGCTCACATATGAGCAAGACTTGAAGGGAGATGGAGATAAAGGTCAAAGTTCTGCAATGTACATGAAGAATAAGAAGAAAGGAGATAAAGGTAAAGCAAAGGATGAAGAGGAGTCTAATTCTCAAGCTTATTATGCAAGAGGTAAAGGCACTGGCAAAGGAAGAGCAAGAGGTTTTGGAAGAGGAAGAGGTAATCAAAATAACAACAAAAAGGCTTGCTGGATCTGTGGATTGAGTAATCATTTGGCTCATGACTGTTGGCACAACCAACAAGGATCAAACCAGAATCAAAACAACAATAGCAGAGGTCGAGGTGGAAGATATCAAAGTAATTTTCAAAGAGGTAGACAAAGTCAAAGAGGAGGCTATGGTAGAGGTGGAGGAAGAAGTTGGGGACAGAATCAATCCTACAACACCACCTACTACAACTATGCAAATGACACACAGAATGAAAGTCATACATCATTGATGATGAATTCAATCAGCACATCAGACAAAGAAGATCTAAAGGTATTTTACATTGACTCTGGATGTTCTAATCATTTGTCAGGAAACATAGAATTGATGTCAGATTTGGAAAAAGGCATTTCTAGTCACACAGTTCAAACTGGTGATAATACAAGACATAGTGTACATTCAATTGGAAAAGTGAAATGCAAGAGTGGAGCAGATTTGCTAACCAATGTTTTGTATGTTCCTACAATACCTAAAAACTTGATTAGTGTGGGACAGATAGTTGAAAAAGGTTTTCAAGTTAGGTTTACAAATGAAGGAGTATTTGTGGAAGATCCAGAGAATGGATATAATCAGATTGTCTCTGGTAAGAAAGAAGGTAGACTCTTTACTTTAAGAGTGCAAGGGAACATTGGTCAAGCTTTGCTCACACATGGTGAAGGAGTGATTACAGAACTTGATCTCTGGCATAAGAGATTAGGTCACTTTAATGAAAGAGGAATTAAAGCTATGGTTGCTAATCAGTCTGTACTAGGATTACCAAATGTGCAAAGTCAACATATGGTTTATAAATGTGAAGCATGTCAAATGGGTAAAGCACACAGGTTACCATTTCAAAAGAAAGGATTCAAACATGATGGAGTACTTGAGCTCATTCATACAGATGTATGGGGACCAACAAAAGAAGGATCTATCAGTGGCTCAAGGTATTATGTTCTTTTTATTGATGATGCTACAAGATGGATAACATTATATGTTTTGAAGGAAAGATCAGAAGTGTTTGGAGCTTTCAAGCATTTTCATGCATATGCAGAGAGAGTCAGAGGTCAAAAGCTTAAAAGACTGAGGTCTGATGGAGGGGGAGAATATTTCTCCCAAGAGTTCAATGATTATCTTTGGAATGCAGGTATTAAGAGAGAAATAACTTGCAGGTATACACCACAACAAAATGGTGTAGCAGAAAGAAGGAACAGGACTTTGGTTGAGTTTGCTAGAGCTATGCTGAAGGAGAAGAACTGTCCAAATTATCTTTGGGCTGAGGCTGTAAATACAGCTACATATCTTGTGAATAGATTACCATGTGCAGCTCTGAATGGAATGACTCCATATGAAGCTTGGTGGGGTAAGAAACCAACACTAGATCATTGTAGAGTGTTTGGATCAATTGCATATGCTTATGTGCCATCACAACTTAGGCATAAACTTGAACCAAAGGCAGAAAAATATGTGTTCATTGGTTATGATGAAAAGCAGATGGGTTACAGATTGTGGAATCCTCTAACCAAACAATTTATTGTTTCTAGAGATGTTACATTTGATGAACAGAAAAGTTGGTATGCAGATCAAAGTCATACAGCTGAAGAATTTGAAGAAGAGGTAAGAAGATGTGAGAAAGGAAAATCAATTGTGCAGGTAAATAGAGATGAAGACTATATGCAAGCAAGTACATCCACAAGTGGATTAACAAGAAGGAATGAAGAAGCTCCTATATTTGATGAAGAAGTGTATCCAGACACATATGAAGAATGTGAACCAAGAAGGTCAAGCAGGACTAGAAGACAACCAGAAAGGTATTCTTATGATACTTCTTATATAACTCAGAAGAACTATGCATATATGGTGAAAGATGATGAAGAACCTCAGAACTATGATGAAGCTAAAGGTAAGAAGCAATGGGAAGAAGCAATGAAGGAAGAGTTTAATGCACTGGAGGAGAACAAGACATGGGAACTTGTTCCTAAACCAAATGGTAAGAAAGTAATTGGAAATAAATGGGTTTATAAAGTGAAGAAGCTTGCAGATGGAAGTATAGCCAGATACAAAGCTAGATTAGTGGTGAAAGGCTATGCCCAGACCTATGGCATAGATTATGATGAGACATTCAGTCCTGTAGCTAAGATGTCAACTATAAGGACAATCATTGCTATTGCAGCTTCAAAAGGATGGACCCTAAGTCAATTGGATATAAAGAATGCGTTCTTGAATGGATACATATCAGATGAGGTATACATGGAACAACCTCAAGGGTTTATAGATTCCAGGTATCCAAATTTTGTTTGCAGGTTGAGAAGAGCATTGTATGGATTGAAGCAAGCTCCAAGAGCTTGGAACTATAGACTGGTAAAGTATCTCAATGATCTTGGATATCAAAGTTCAAAAGCAGACCCGAGTCTACTTATCAGAAGAACAGAGGAAGGTACAATCTACATTTGTATTTATGTAGATGACATTATAATCACAGGTACTTCAGATGAAGGAATCAAGGAGGTAAAGAGATTGCTTGAAAAAGAATTCAAGATCAGTGACCTAGGAAAGTTATCATACTTTCTTGGAATGGAAGTCACTTATACAGATCATGGCATATATGTATCACAAGAAAGGTATCTTCTAAATCTATTGAAGAAGTTTGATATGGAAAATTGCAGAGAAGCTTCAACTCCACTTGAAGTTAATCACAAGCTCAGTAAATATGATGGTGCAGACTACAAAGATATGAGGAAGTATCAATCTCTTGTGGGTAGTTTGATTTATGCTACACTAACAAGACCTGATCTTAGTTATGCAGTGGGAGTTTTGTCACAATTCATGCATTGTCCAAAGGACCCACATTGGATTGCAGGTCAAAGAGTTCTCAGATATATCAAAGGAACTATAAAGGAAGGATTATATTATCCTTTTACATCAGATTTGAAGTTGAGAGCCTACAGTGACTCAGACTGGGCAGGTAATCAAGATGACAGGAGATCAACTCATGGTTACATGATATACATTGGTGATAAGCTTGTAAGTTGGTGTTCAAAGAAACAACATACAATAGCATTATCATCAACTGAAGCAGAGTACAAAGGACTTGTGGAAGCAGCTAAGGAAGTCATATGGATGCAGACATTGTTCAAGAGCTTAGGCATTGATCAAGATACACCTACAATACATGGAGATAATATGAGTTCACTTTATCTTGCAGCAAATCCAGTATTTCATGCAAGAACAAAGCACATAGAGATACAGTATCATTTTCTCAGAGAAAAGGTAATGGAGAAGGAGATTGAAGTGGAATACATTTCTACTAAAGATCAGTTAGCAGACATAATGACAAAGAGCTTGGATGGTGTGAAGACCAGCAGATTTAAAAGCATGGCAGGAGTAAAAGAAAAGAAGAAGATATGAAGAAATAGGGAATGTCAATTAGTGATTGAGGGGGAGCTGTTGGAGAAACACTCACTAATTAGACATATATTTGAAGGTCAAATCTTAGGAAGAAAACCCCATGCCTATGTGAAGGGACAAATTCACAAGTGTATCATACTTGTAAAGTTAGTTCACTTTAGTTCTAGAATTTTTTTAAAAATCACGGGAATGAGAAAATCTATATAAGTTAGTTAGTATTAACTGACGCGAAGAGAAGAAGAAGGAGGAAGACAATGAGAAAGTGAGAAGAACTCATTTTTGTATGACTGAGTATAGTCGAGCTTCTCTGAGTGAGAAAGCTTTTGTAAAACTTCTGAGTTTTTTAGTTATGAGAAGAACTGAGTAAAGTTCTGTGTATGAGCCTCTCTCCATCATCTCCATGTTTGCCTACTGTGTGATGAATTCAAAAATTCAAGTTTTCTGAGCAATTCGATGCCTGGCATCGAATCTTGGCTGATAAGTCATTTTTTCATTCTCTGTGTGTTAACTATTGTTGAATCTTTTAAAAATATGAAGTTTGTGGAGCAACTCGATGCCTGGCATCGAGTTTGAGCATAAAGTCGATGCCTGGCATCAACTTCTAGCATACAAGTGGTCTTCTTCATGTGTGTGTAAAAGAGAGTATTTCTGGTGCAGAAAAAGGGCCTAAAAAAGCCCAAAGTCGATGCCTGGCATCGACTTGGACTGAAATTCGATGCCAGGCATCGAATTTTTTATTTTTGGACATCAGGAATACTAAAACAGGCAAAAATTTCCAGTTTTGGAAGGTCATACAAGGTCATCTTGTGAAGGCCATAACTTGAGTTCTAGAGATCCGTTTGATGCATATGATAGCTTGTTGGAAAGCTCTCTTCTTCTAGTTTCAGCATATAAAGTTTCATGGAGAAATAATATGTGAGCTAGGAGAAATTAGCAAAATACTGAAGGTATGTCATTTCAGTGACTAGGAATTTCTGTAGAAGCAAAGTTCTCACTTTAGGCTATCATTTCTCAAAGTTTGGAGTGACAATGAGTTAATGGTGACCATAGAGGTGTTCTAGTGTCACCTTAATTAATTTCTTGTGGTGTTTCATACATCAACACCTGTGTGTGCCACGACCGGACCCGATCCACCCGGATTGCGATCACCTCCACACCGATGTGTAACCCATGTAGCCAAGTGTTGTGAGGTGGTTTATGGAATAATTTTTGCAAAACTAATGTCGGCCTCTAGACACCTACATGCTTCAGATAGTGCATACATTGCTGTTGGAGACTTTTTAATCTCCAAAGGTCTGATCTATACTGATCTAAGAACACTTCTATATCAGTTATGGATCAAACTTTACACAAATATTGTCTTCTTTTATCAAAACTTTCACTAACACTTCTCTGAGTAAAGAAATTCCTTCTTCAGAAAGTCTGCTTCAGAAATGGACTTCATTATCTGCACATATCTTCCGATTTCTTCAAATCAATGATACACATATCTCCACACTACCTTTGCGCAATCATACCAACCATTAGTTCTTCAAAAGAGTCATTAAAACTTTAATTTGATCCTTAAGATCAAAAGTATGTCAAAAACTATCTTTTTGAACAAGCGACTTTGACATAGGTAACTTCTAAGGTTGATTTCTCACAGCATAGATCCCGTTTTACTAAATGCTTTTAGCCATAGCTTCCTTACCTTCTAACTTAGATTTTGAATGCTCATTCATAAAAAACTTTACACTGTGAACTGAGATCTAAGCAAAACATTGACACGAAAAAATGCGCGACTCTGAGGGATCATCTGCATACTTTACATACACATGTTCCTATTGATCATACTCACAGTAGGAAAGGAATTAGATCATAAAACTTTGAACATAGCTTCATTAGATTTCAGATTAGATGTGTACAAAAGGATTTCTGATCCACATGATCAGATTGAGAGAAATCTACAAAATACCCGTCGCTATTTTCTGAAGATGACTCTCTTCACATCTATCTATCTCTATGACACTTGTCTTCTAATGACTCTCTCATGTGTTTCTTTACATCATTGACTTATATACATATAGTTTTAGACTTATCCCACGTCTATTACATTACTCCTCATCATCCTAAGGATTATCTATACTCAAGTTACAAGAATTTCCAACTGTAATGTACATATGTATACAAGCTTTACTTCTGAGATCTCTTCACTTTCTCAAGTGTCTTCTTTCACTTCAATCTGATCATAAGCTTTCTTCAAGCTCTTTGTAATCATCAATTTGTGATTTTTTTGTTCCAATAGCTCCCCCTCAATCATTAATTGTGATTATTCCATTCTTCTTCACTCCTGCCATCTCCTTGAATCTTTGTAGCTTAGGTCCATCCAAGCTTTTTGTTAACATATCTGCAACTTGTTCTTTTGTTGGAGTATACATCACTTCAATCTCTTTATCAAGTACCTTTTCTCTCAATAAATGATACTGAATCTCTATATGCTTAGTCTTGGCATGAAAAATAGGGTTAGCTGCCAAATACAATGAACTCATATTGTCTCCAAAAATAATTGGAATACTCTGATCAGTTCCAAAACTCTTCAACAAGGTTTATAACCATATTACTTCTTTTGCAGCCTCTACCATTCCTTTATACTCAGCTTCTGTAGATGACAAAGCAACTATATGTTGCTTCTTTGAGCACCAAGAAACTAGTTTATCTCCAATATAATAGAGATACCCATGAGTAGACCTTCTATCATCTAAATCACCTACCCAATCTACATCATTAAACACTTTGATTCTTGTATCAGAAGTAAATCCATAATATAGACCTTCACTTAGGGTTCCTTTGATATATTTGAGTACCCTTTGAGCTGCAATCCAATGAGTATTCTTTGGACAATGCATGAATTGTGATAACACACCTACTGCATATGATAGATCTGGCCTTGTCAAGGTAGCATAGATTTAACTACCTACCAAACTCTGATATTTCTTCATGTCATTAAACTCTTCACCTCCATACCTGCTCAATTTATGATTTACCTCCAATGGTGTACTTGAAGGCTTGCAATCCTCCATGTTGAATTTGACCAGAAGATTCTTCAAGTACCTCTCTTGTGTAACATATACTCCATGTTGAGTATATACAATCTGCATTCCTAAGAAATAAGATAAGTTTCCCAAATCACTTATCTTAAACTCCTCTATTTTTTTCTTAAGCTCATTGATTCCTTGAGCATCTGTACCTGTGACAATAATATCATCAACATAAATACACATGTATATGTATCCATTTTCACTTGCCTTCACTAGCAAGCTACTATCTATCTTTGATGCTTGAAATCCACATTCATTCAAGAACTTAACAAGCCTATAATTCCATGCTCTTGGAGCCTGCTTCAACCCATAAGAAGCTCTCTTGAGCTTACACACATAATCTGATCCAATTGAATCCATGAAGCCTTCTGGTTGCTCCATGTACACTTCATCTGCAATGTATCCATTCAAAAATGCATTCTTCACATCTAATTGTGATAACTTCCATCCTTTACAAGCAGCAATAGCAATCAATGATCTAATTGTAGACATCTTAGCAATAGGACTAAAGGTTTCATCATAATCTACCCCATAAGTTTGGGCATAACCTTTGACCACAAGTCTAGCCTTGTATCTAGACACCTTACCATTTGCAAATCTTTTTGTTTTATACACCCACTTACATCCAATGACTTTCTGATTCTTTGGTCTTGGCACCAATTCCCATGTTTCATTTTCAAGTAGAGCATCATACTCTTCTTGCATTGCCTTCTATCAATTTTGTTTTCCTTTAGCTTCTTCATATGTGATTGGATCCTCGTCTATCTTCACAATGTGAGCATAATCTTTTGTTGTTAGAAAAGATGTATCATAGCTATACCTGATAGGCTCTTTTCTTTCCCTTGAGGATCTTCTGACCTTTGCACTTCTTGAAGTCTCAGCCACATTTGATTCTGGATCAAATCTTGGCCCATCTTCAACATTATCCTGCAATTTACTTTTATAGTCAACATCATCAATATCTTCTTCATACATATTTACTTTTGCCTTCCCTTTCCTTTGTATTTCTTCAACACCTGCATAATCATTTGTTGACCCTGTATACCATGTGCTTTGCTCATCAAATGTAACATCTTTGGTAACAAGAAATTGCTTTGTGGATGGACTCCACAATCTGTAACCCATCTGTCTATCATCATACCCAATAAACACATACTTCTCTGCTTTGGGTTCTAGCTTATGTCTCAATTGTGAAGGAACATAAGCATATGCTAAACATCCAAATACTTTACAATGATCAAGAGTAGGTCTCTTACCCCACCATGCTTCATAAGGAGTTCTTCCATCCAAAGCTTTACAAGGTAATCTATTCACAAGGTATGTTGCAGTGTTGATAGCTTCTGCCCATAAGTAATTTGGGCAATTCTTTTCCTTCATCATTGCTCTTGCAAATTCTACAAGAGTTCTATTTCTTCTTTCTACAATTCCATTCTGTTGAGGAGAGTACCTGCAAGTTACTTCTCTCTTTATACCTACATTCCACAAATAATCATCAAACTCTTTAGAAAAATACTCTCCCCCTCCATCTGATCTCAACCTCTTGAGCTTTTGTCCTATAATCCTTTCTGCATAAGCATGATAATGCTTGAATGTCTTGAAGACTTCTGATTTGTCCTTGATTACATATAAAGTATTCCATCTGGTTGCATCATCAACAAACAACACATAATATCTGGATCCATTTATGCTATAGTCCCTTGAAGGACCCCACACATCTGTATGAATCAATTCAAGCATATTTGAATACTTGTACCCTGATTTATTGTATGAACTTTTGTGTGCTTTACCTAATTGACAAGCTTCACACTTGTACACCATGTGTTGCCCTTCAAATTTTGGCAAACCAAGCACCACATCATTCCTTGACATTTCCTTTATGGCTCTCTCATTGAAATGACCTAGCCTCTTATGCCATAGGTCTAACTCAGACATCTTTTGACTTCCATAAGTAAATAAGACATGTCCCACATTACCTTGGACTTTGAGAGTAAACAAACTTCCTTCCTTTTTACCTGCAATGATGTTTCTATATCCCTGATTTGGATCTTGCACATAAACACCATCATTTGTGAATCTGATCTCATATCCCTAATCCACAATTTGCCCCACACTTATCAAATTTTTAGGAATAGTAGGAACATAAAGTACCTTGCTCAAGAGTGTACTTCCATTCTTTGTCTTCATTGATCCAATGCTTTCCATCTTATGCTTAGTATTGTCATCTGTTTGAACTGTATCATTAGGGGAAAAAATGAACCCTGCATGGGCCTTGTAAGGATTCCTAATTTTAAGGGATTAAGCCTAATCTTGTTCTTGCCTGAGGGAACAAAGTGCATTTAATAGAGCACTTTTTAGTAGGCAAGACTAGGCTTTTTTTTAGGCCCAAGTAGGGTCATCTCTCTCTTCTGCAAAAGAAAGAGAGAGAGATTCCACTTTACACATCATCAAATCCGTCCATCTTTGTGAATAAAAAAATAACTTTTTTTTTAAAAGTCACAGAGTTAGTTATTGCTTACTAAAAAGGGCCCATTTTTTAATATACATGTCAGAAGTTACTTTTTTTTATGGATTTTTTAATAAAATCACTCAAAATAGTTCTTTTTTCAAACTGCTCCAAAAGTAAAGTGCCACATCATCAAACTCGTAACTTTCCCTACCTCAAAAAATGAGTTTTTCAAATTTTTCTCATTTTCACTCACATAGAATGGAAAACCTCACCTTGACCCATAAACATATCAAAAAAGTAATTTTCTCTATGTACAGATACTTCTTAGTCCATTATACATGTTATTTTGATTCTCTTCTATCTTTCTCTCTCTTACCTCTTGAATTCTAGCAGCCATGGGGTTCTCGCACAATTTCCTCCAAGGAGAAGATGTAACAATAATAGAATCACTCACAAAGAAATTTTTCTCCCATGAGATGACAATATGCATGTCCAAGTAGGTGGTTCATTCTTTCTTTGTGATCAAAGATGTACTACTCATTTTACTTTCCAGTATTCATCCACTATTTTTCAGGAGGAAAAGCACACAATACCATCATTCGAAGCTCTTTCATGTGGAGTTGGAGGACAGAGACACCATATTCTTCTAATGAGGTATATATTTTTCTTGATTCTCATATTTGCAAAAGAATTAAACCAATATTTCCTTTGCATAGGTAATTCATCTACGAAATAAGTGCTTCATCAACACCAAAGAAGCACTTTAAATTGTTAATAGTTTCTCTTACTTCTCCTTCTTTTCAAAAGAATTATGACACCAATATTACATAGTATGGATAGGAAAATGTGTGTGGAAGCATTTCGCCATGATTATAGAAGTTATTCATTAGGAACATGAATTATAAAGAGAACATGATTGATATTTCCACATAGTACTTACACATAAAAGAAAATATGCCTAGGTATGTTTAGCATGCAACCATGACTAAGGAGTCAATGAAGAAATCAAATCCTTAGTTTATGAAGAACTCATATACATATGCTTTTGTTTGTACAAAACAATAAATAAATAAATTTTTAATCTATAGAGGATTCAAAAATCAATGTTCTTCTTCTAGAATAAAATCTACCTCTACCAATATTCTTTTCATATCCCTTTTGAATTTGATTTTATACATGTTTATCTTTTTTCTACATGTTGTGGTTATAGGCTCAAATTCATATTAAAGATACTAATCATCAATGACTTGGAATAGTGAAAGGTAAGGTACATTCTACATTCAGATGTTGTTTGTTTCTTTAAATTGTGCTCATTTTATTCATTGAAATATTACATGTTATATTGTCATATGGAGAATTTTGATGTATCGATTTTTATCAGTCAAGATTCTAGTACAGCAGTGATGGAAAATTCCCACTATAGATCTAATAGTAATTTCTTAAAAAGTACATGTCATATTAGTGGTTCTATGCATGTTGACTCGTTGGAATAATACTCACTTGCTTTTCTTCAAAAAACTTTTGCAAGAGTTTGACTATTAGAAATGTTTTCATGAAATTACAACACAACATTGCAAGTGAAAATTGGAGGTTATCAGCAAGTCCTTTGCATCATGATCAATGTCATGCACAAAAAGTGTTTTAGGGTTCAACTTGGAACTCAAGTTACATAAGAGGCATCATTGATTATTTTATACTAACAAGTTTTTGTGGTATATCCTATCCATGCTCAAGGTACATAATGACCACCTTGGATGAAGCTCCATCAGAGAGGATGAAGTGGTCTACATGCAACAGAGGTCACCATACAATCATAGAGTGGCTCAATATGACAGAGTGAAGTCGATTAAGAATATCAAAATAGTTCATACCCTCATCCATAGAATCATTCTTGTGAGCATGATGAAGATCAACTGCCACAGATGTGACCATTCATAAAAAGATTCTAAGGACATGCACAAAGGGGAATAATAGATCCACTAATCATTGGTGATGAACCATTTGAACTCAATCTACCTCCAAATGGAACATGTCTGATGAAACATGCATGAAGTAACCATTCCAAGTCATCCAAAAAGGAGAGCTTCAAGGAATCATCATGAAACATATGCATATTCCAACATCATATCAAGTAGAGGCTATAAAGTCACTACTATAAGGTCAAAGAACACTACCCACATATGAGAAAAGAAACATATGCCATAAATTGTGTCACAATGTCAATCAAGGCATAGATGTAAAATGAATAAGAACTACCAACCACATCATAGATCATATGTAGCACAACCTAAAGTTTCTCCTAATGCAAAAGCAACAAAAAAGTGAGCAAATGTTATCGATCCTTAGTGATTCAAAGTTAATGCACTAGACTTTGGATATAATCAATAGCACTTCAAGCCATCCAAGAGGAAGGAGATGCATTCCTTACTTCTATTTTGAAAGATATTGACTTGTGTGTAGCTCATGTGAAGGTGATGACCATACAACCAAAGAAACTAGATGGGACCATACATGATTATGTAATCATTCTTGTTGATGAGATACATTTTGTAAAATCACATTTCCATTATGATAATCTACTTTTCATAATCTTTCTTACACATGCTCAAGTCCACATTGATCTATATCATATGTTCATAATTGTATCAACTTGCGTAAAGAGTGTATGTGTGCAAAACAAATCCCTTAGAATCAAAACTAGTATTTGCATTGTTCAACTAGGTTGTGCATATAATAAGGTCCATGAACCTAAAATTTGAAAGAAGGGAGTTGTATTGTCACTAACCACATCATATTCAAATGTCCTAGGAAGAAGATACAAGCTGGGTTTAAGACTTCCACGATCACCATTCCACATCAAAAGATCATCATCTGAGTCAAAAAAGGAGTAATATCCATCATGAGAATCATGCCCTTGATTCTTTAGCTAGATATACTACAATCCCTTTCTAGTACCATCATGGATATCCATCATCATCGTGTTCCAATACAACATATAAAGAACTCTAAGAAGACTAATAACTATGAAGATTCAATTTCCAAAAAATATCATAGTTACATAGCTACTTCGCATGGAGCTTATCGCTTTGAGAGGGAGATGATGTCATAAACACAAAGGAAACCATTGTAAAACCATAAATTCTATGAAAATATTTATATCTCATGAATGGTTTAGATTTTGGAGAAATGGATGCTACCATCATGTCGAGAACATGCAAAAACCCTAAGATTGACTGTTTATTTGTCCAATTCTGACATCTAGAGCCTTGGAAACCTCAAAAAGCACCAGAAAAGGGGCAGCCACAGAAGCGCGGGATTGGCCTCTGCAAAAGTTTTGCAGAGGCCAATCCCGCGCTTCTGTGGCTGCCCCTTTTCTGGTGCTTTTTGAGGTTTCCAAGGCTCTAGATGTCAGAATTGGACAAATAAACAGTCAATCTTAGAGTTTTTGCATGTTCTAGACATGATGGTAGCATCCATTTCTCCAAAATCTAAACCATTCATGAGATATAAACCTTTTTTGGTGCTTTGAGGTCATGCAAAGTCATCAAATGGTGGAAATAAGTATTAATTCTTGCAAATTTTAGGAAAATTATGCAACCCAAGAACTAGATAGGAGCATATATGACTATGTGATCATTCTTCTTGAAGAGATGTTTTGTACTTAGAATTATCTCATTGGTAATATATTTTTTCATAACCTTTCTTACACATGCTCAACTCCACATTGATCTATATCATATGTTCACAATCATATGCACTCAAGTGAACATGCTATGTGTGCAGAGCAAATCATTTATGGTTATAAAGTCATTTTTCCATTGGTAAATTGAGTTGAGCACATAATGAGTTTCATGGACATTCAATTTTTAATAATAAAGTTTCATATCCACTAGAAATAAACTTGCATGGCCTCAAAAGCACAAAAAAAGTTCATCCATATAAACACACAATAGGCCTCTACAAAACTTTTGCGAAGACATATCCCATGTTTCTATGGCTCCTCTTTTTTGATACTTTTGATGCCATGCAAGGTTATTTTTAGTGGATATGAAACTTTATTATTTAGATTTTTAAAGTCGTGGAACTTATTTCTAACAAGTCACTTACTCTATAGTGATCCATGCATATACAACTTCTACAATGGGAGCCAATATAAACAAACATAGTCACATGAGATAAAATAGTTTGCAAAGTATAATTTAGGATAATATCCTCATGTGTAGCATTCTTGTTGTGCCTCTATACCCCACATAAGGCAGAAATCCCCCTTTGAACTCCTCCCATTAAGGTTCTATGGGGAAATTCCATGGCACCAAAGGGCCTTTATTTTCAGCTTGAATGGCATTCAAATTGGCATTACTTTTATGCCCCACTTACTTCATGGCATCAATCACAAAGACCATTTATTACCATAAATTTTCACATATAAAACTCATATAACTTATAAGTTAAGGTTCCATGGATGTTTGTACTCTCAAAGTGGTTTCTCCTCATAATGGGGGCCTTATAACTTAGAGCACCATGGATCATTTGTGGTACTTGAGGAGTAAGTATTGAGTATATCTAACATGAATGGCATTTTTTAGTTATATCCTTTGTATTTCAAACTTCATAAATGATCATCTATTGAGAAAATTAACCAATAAAATATCAATTATTGTGAACTTGAACGTACTCTATATAAAAGCAAAAATTGAATAATCACCAAGAGAAATTATAAATGCAGAGTTGTAGACTACAAAAATGTGAGAGTAAACATGTTTTCATTACAAATATCAAATCTTACAAAATTTACAAATCATTGGTATCAATGATTGTACAACTTGAAGTGCTTGCAAATGCAAGAACGCATCACAAAATTTGTGATGCTCATCCATGATGTAAAGTATTTCTAAAACAATTCTAGATCAAGAGGATTTTTAGATATCTTAGTAGGAGAGAAGGGATCAGAGAAGAAGGTATATACAATATCTAACATGAATCAATTGTCCTACTTTTTACAAGGTTCTTGAAAGTGAAAAAACTATGAGATACAATGACTGGGGCCCAAGAAGTGACATTATCAGGTTGCAAAAGAACTATGAGAATGAGAGTTTTGTTCCATCTTTTCTCCAATCTACAGGGACTTTCATTTTGTATTCCATTCTTCTACCCACCTGTAATCAATTTGCAAGAAATTGAAGTCATTAAAGTAAAATAAACAATAATGAAAAGATTACTTTAACAAAAGCCCGAAACATTCCTCACCTTATGTCCTCGAATTTTGAATTTGGATTGAGTTAGTCCTTCAAACCCCATAATCATCAAGTGTTCTCTCAGATTAGCCAAGGCCCAATGATTATTCACTAAAATAGTTTCTGTTTCAGTATTGGGCGATCTAAGCTTTATTTCAAATGACTGTAAAGATCCCTCTGAACTTTGAAATGGTATCCATTTGCCAAGTTTGCACATCCAATGATCGTAGTAGAATCTGATGTATAATGAAGTACGTTGTTTCAAATATCAAAATCCTATACCTGTTCCACCTATTTTACAAAGATATTTATCACCTTTTGCAATTCCTTCTATCAAACCCCAATCTTCACCAAGAAGACTTTCGACTTGCTCATATGTGATATCTTTACACATGAACATAGTGGAAGTCTCTTGGAATGAGAATCCTTGGAATAAATATACAAAAAAATGAATGGGAAAAGACCAGTGCAAACCTACAGACCTAGACACTTTTGTGAATTTCAAAGAGTTATGTATATCCATTACCATCTTTTGCTTCAAAGATGATACGGACCATATACCAGGTTTTGGCCACTCCAAGCTAAGAAGAGAATGTACTTCAATTCTCTCTAACCTTCCAAAACCATTCATTGTAGAGGGTACAACATATCTATGTGTGTAAAAGAAAACTCTAACATGGTAAAGTTGAGCAGGAGATATTTCTGGAAAGACTAGTGCACCAACATCTGCATGCAATGCCTGGAAAGTACCTGTAAGACTATGAAGTGGTTGATCTTCCAGCAAAGTAGAAGGAAATATATCTCAAACAAACAAAAACATATCTAAATAGTTCATAAATATATCCGACACAAGAAAACATAAAATATTGTAGAGTAATACTTACAATTCACAGGATATCTCATTCTACTAGAGTTTTCAAGTTTCATAGTTGCCATTGTAAAAACATGTTGTACAATAGCAACCATCCCATTGTCTCTGTGCTTATTGAAGCCAAGTAACTTTCCCTTCCAATGAAGATCTAAGTTTCCACGATCTCTAACTCGATGATGCCCAACTCTAGAGGGTTGCATGTACACCCATGCACCTTTGGAGTACTCATGTGATAGCCACTGTCCATCTGTGGCCTTGATATTGTGACATCTTACTCTGAGGATTTCATCTTTCGGTCGCCTAGACGCTTTAGCTATTGCCATTGAAGCTAAAAGTCTTCAAGCAACAATAGTAATTCGAGATAGGAGATGCAGGTAGATTGAAGTGTAGAAAGAGGAGCTTCAATGGTGTGCTACAGAGTGAAACTAGTGGGAAAAGATGACTTTTTGGGACCTAGGTATGAAAATGTGAGGTTTAGGAGGGAAATAACTCTTTTTTGAGTATTTTTGAAAAAACCCATTTTTTTGAGCTCAAAACATGCACGGATTTTGAATTTGGGGTCAAAAAGAGTACTTTTGACCCTAAAAAGTAATGGGGGGTCCATTTTCAGGTGTTATGATGAGTTTTTTAACTTTTTAGCAATTTTGAATTTTTGGGCCCAACAAAGTTACGAGATTCCTTCTCTCTCTAGAGGTAGCTCATTAAATAAGGGAGAAATATGTCCCCTCTTCCCCCTTCAGCCTAGTATTTTATAGGGCATAGACTGTGGCCACCACCCTCTTCTGATTGGTCCATCACTAATCACTCCTTAATCTAAAAGGCCCATTCAGGGTTCATTTTTTCCCCTAATGTGTCCATTCACCTTTGCTTCCATATCAGTCATCAGTGATATATTGCCACTCAGATGATTGCTACATCTTGAGTCAATATAAAACACCCTTTGGTCTTCTCCTACTCCTTCATGAAGTGCATTCAAGATGAGAGTCATGTCATCCTTTTGATCTGATGCATAATTATAATAATTGTTGTTGTAGGACTGAGATTGAAAACTTCTTCCACCTCCTCTAGCATATGATGTCCTACCACCTCTTCCTCTGAAGTTGCCTCTTTGGTTTCTGCATCCTCTACCTCTTTGATTAAAACTCTGATTATTATTTCCTCCATTTTGATTGTTATACCAACAATCATTTGCCAAATGATTGGTTCTGCCACAAATCCAACAAGCTTTAGTATTATCTTTGTTCTTACCTCCTCTTCCTTTACCTCTGAAAGTCATCTTTCCTTTTGTAAAGTTAGCTTGACTTGAGGGCCCTTCATCATGAGTTGACTGCTTCCCTTTGCCATTCTTTTTCTTGTCCTTGGAGTACATAGCTTGGCTTGCACTTCTATCATTGTCTCCCTTAATGTCCTGCTCAAAAGTTAGCATGTGTCCTAACAATTGATTAAGATCAGGAGTAAAGTGATCAAGTGACAATTCTATGGACAATATGAAAGGCTTCCACTTCTCATCTCCTCTCGGACCTGTAAGTATTTGCCTTACCAACTTATCCTCTTCAATGTCTTCATCTACTGCTCCCAAGCTATCTGCAATATCCTTCATCCTTGCCACATAATCAGAAATTGATTGTGAACTCTTCTTCTTGAAAGTTGTAAATTCTGCCCATAATGAGGACTTCCTTGACTTGGTTGTGTTTTGGAAATGCTCTTCCAAGGCATTCCACACATCTGTTGCACTTTCTAATCCTCTGATGTGACGTAGAAGATAATCATTTACAACCATGTAAATGATACTCCTAGCTTGAGCATCCTTTCTCATCCAAGTCTTCAATTCTGCAAGTTCTTCCCTAGTTGGAATACTAGGATCTGCAAACTTAGGCTTTTCTTCTTCTCCTGTAATGAATGCCATCAAATCTTTGCTCATGAGATGTGCCTCCATCCTCATGGACCAAGCTGGATAGTTCTCCCTATCTAGCTTATCAATCTGCAAGCTTTCTCCCATCTTTGATCTTCTATGTCTGCAATTACTACGATTTATGATAATAGAATGTACCTTGGATATGAAGCTTTAATCCTTCTTGATCCTTTGAACTTGTACTTGATTTTCCTTCAGGTTTTCTTTCAAACTTTGATCGTGTGCTCCTTTAATTTGAAAAAACTTCAATGTATACAACAGTCGGAACTTCCAATACTCTTTACTTCACTTTTATTGCACCTTCAGCTCTGATACCACTGTTGGAGACTTTTTAATCTCCAAAGGTCTGATCTATACTGATCTAAGAACACTTCTATATCAGTTGTGGATCAAACTTTACACAAATATTATCTTCTTTTATCAAAACTTTCACTAACACTTCTCTGAGTAAAGAAATTCCTTCTTCAGAAAGTCTGCTTCAAAAATGGACTTCATTATCTGCACATATCTTCAGATTTCTTCAAATCAATGATACACATATCTCCACACTACCTTTGCGCAATCATACCAACCATTAATTGTTCAAAAGAATCATTAAAACTTTAATTTGATCCTTAAGATCAAAAGTATGTCAAAAATTGTCTTTTTGAACAAGCGACTTTGACATAGGTAACTTCTAAGGTTGATTTCTCACAGCATAGATCTCGTTTTGCTAAATGCTTTTAGCCATAGCTTCCTTACCTTCTAACTTAGATTTTGAATGCTCACTCATCAAAAGCTTTACACTGTGCATTGAGATCTAAGCAAAACATTGACATGAAAAAATGCGTGACTATGAGAGATCATCTGCAGACTTTACATACACATGTTCCTATTGATCATACTCACAGTAGGAAAGGAATTAGATCATAAAACTTTGAACATAGCTTCATTAGCTTTTAGATTAGACGTGTACAAAAGGATTTCTGATCCACATGATCAGACTGAGAGAAATCTACAAAATACTCGTCGCTATTTTCTGAAGATGACTCTCTTCACATCTATCTCTATGACACTTGTCTTCTAATGACTCTCTCATGTGTTTCTTTACATCATTGACTTATATACATGTAGTTTTAGACTTATCCTGCATGTATTACATTACTCCTCATCATCCTAAGGATTATCTATACTCAAGTTACAAGAATTTCCAACTGTAACGTACATATGTATACAAGCTTTACTTTTGAGATCTCTTCACTTTCTCAAGTGTCTTCTTTCACTTCAATCTGATCATAAGCTTGCTTCAAGCTCTTTGTAATCGTCAATTTGTGATTGGTTTGTTCCAACAATTGCTTGATGAGATGTTATTACAAGTGATGTTGGGTTAGTGTGGTTGAGTTTTTACAAGGTTCAGTTGTGAGTGAATTATTACAAGAGAGTTGGTTATTCAGGGTGGGAGTAATGTTAGACAACGGGTTTTGAGGAGACAGCTGGATACGTTTCGGTATCCATTTCCTAAGAGTTGCTGAGCGGGTGGTATGTTTCTACTGAGGGACAAAAGATGATTTCGCATGTTGTGGTGTCGATGGGTGAAGAGATTTCTGAGGGGTATATGTTACATCCCTTGAGTGTTGAGCTATAATACATTGTTTGGGTACCCAAATCTGCATGGGTGTGGGTCGATTCGTAAGGTACTTCTTGACGATCCAAATCTATTGACTGTTCATACTTGTAGAAGAAGCTTGACGAGATGTCAGATGCTGACTCTGCTTCTGCCTTAACTTCCTCTTGTCATGGTCTGCATCATTGAAATCTGTTGGTGCTTTCTATCCTTTTGGCACCCATATTTATCTTGTGCCTCTTGCTTTGTGGTGTTGATACTGCTACTTGTTTTGTGTCGGGTTTGGGTTCCTTAGGTGCCCATGCAGTCCATAGGCTAGTTCGTAGTAAGTGTGGAAGGATGGGCACTTCAGCATGTTGTGCCCATGCACTCCATAGGCCAGTCAGTAGTAAGTGTGGAAGGATGGGCACTACAGCATGTTGTGCCCATGCAGTGCACCTGACCGCTGATGCAACCCACCTGACCGCTGCTGGAAGACCGGGGGAAAATCTATTGACATTCTTTTGTCTGGAAACTATCCATTGCCAAGCTCTCATGGGTTGACTTTGGAAGGAGCATGCTTAGCCAAGGGATCTAGCCAAAGATCTTCCGATCCTCCGTTGCTTGCGTTTTGTATGGTCTAGGGTTACATACCTCAGGTGGAGAGTTGTTAGGGAAGTCAAGCAGTATCACTCGCTGCTGATATAAGGTTCCAATCTGTAAGGAGCCTTGTCTAAGATTTAGGTCCATTGAGTGATCATATAGCTGATCTTGGCCAAGGATTAGGGATTCTATCAGGTCATCATCATGGCACACTAGTAGCTTCGCTATCATGGTCACATCATGTATGAGGATAGGAAGATCCACCTCACCCATGTGTTGGAGATAGATGTCTGCAGAAGCACGCGAACAACACAAGGAAGAAGAAGAAGAAGAAGAAGAAGCTTGGAGCACAAACACACAATACTGAATGTATTACTAGAGAATGTACAAAGATAAGTAGCCCATTAGGGCAATAGGCGTATATACAAGCCGGGGGAAAAAAACCTCCTAAAGAGGGAAAAAAGTGCCCCGGCGGTCCTAGAGTGTTCACACACATCACTACCTAAATATATCAACAAATCCCCCCTGGGAGTGATGCGGTGAACAAGGAGCTGGCACTCATGTATAAGGAAGTGCCAAGCTATGTGGAAATCACTCCACAAAAGGAAGTAAGCCCAAAGCTTTGCGGAAAGCTTCAAACTTCTCCCTAGTCAGAGCCTTCGTGAAAAGGTCTGCAATGTTCTCCTGCGTGGGCACATATGCCAAGCTGATCTCCCCAGCAGAGAACCTCTCCCTGACATAGTGATAATGCACCTCAATGTGCTTAGTGCGAGCATGGAACACAGGGTTCCTCGCAACTACCAATGCGCTCTGACTGTCAGTGAAGGTGGTGGTGGCAGAAGACTGGCCAACACCCAAATTAGCCATAAGGCGTCTAAGCCACACACACTCAACAGTCGCTGTGAAAGCTGCCCTATACTCAGCCTCACAACTGGAAGTGGCCACAGTAGGCTGCTTCTTGCTCAACCAAGATATACATGAGCTACCAAGCATGAAGCAAAAACCATTGGTGGACACACGAGTGTCATAGCAACCAGCCCAATCTGAGTCAGAAAAAGCATGCAAATCTGGCGGTAGTGATCCCCCCTTGGGATAAAACAACCCAAGTAGCCGAGTACCACTCAAGTAGCGAAAGATGCGCTTAACCGCTTTCCAATGCATGACTCCTAGGCAATGCATAAACCTGCTCATCTGTGAGACAGCAAACTGAATATCTAGCCGAGTAATGCATAAGTAAATCAAGCATCCAACAGCCTGCTGATAGAGAACAACATCAAATGCATCTCCAGCATCATGAAGACTCAATCGTAAACCTGTCTCCATAGGAGTGGCATAGGCTTACAATCTTCAAGGCCAAAACGCTACAATAATGTGTCAATATATTTCGTTTGACACAAAGCCATTCCACCATCAACGTGCATAAACTGAATGCCCAAATAGTGATGCAAATGCCCGAAATCAGACATCTCAAATGAGGCATGCAAATCAGCCTTAAAATCAGCAATATATGTCTCAATAGGACCAGTGAGCAGCATGTCATCAACATAGACAACAATGATCAGAAGCACATCATTAGCACGTTTAACATATAAGGTGCTTTCAATTGGACTGTTCTCAAAACCATGTGCAATCAGATAGGCATGTATCTTCTCATACCAAGCACGTGGTGCTTGCTTTAAACCATATAATGCCTTCTTTAACCTGCACACCTGGTTTTCATGCCCTTTCTGCACAAAGCCACGGGGCTGAAAAACATACACTTCTTCATGCAAGTCACCATTCAGAAATGCTATTTTAATGTCCAACTGATGTACATTCCAACTATGATGGGCTGCAAGTGCACAAATGCTCCGAACAGTAGTCATACGGCATGTAGGTGCAAAGGTCTCATCAAAATCAATGCCTCTTTCCTGTGCATAACCCTTTGCAACAAGCCTAGCCTTATACCTGTCAACTGTACCATCAGGTTTACGCTTCAGCTTGTATACCCACTTAGTGCCAATGGCCTTCTTGCCAGGAGGCAAGTCACATAAAGACCATGTACCATTCTTCATTATAGCATCATATTCAGATTGCATAGCAACCATCCAATTTTCTGAATTTTGTGTTTCATCAAAAGAAACAGGCTCATTCTCATCACAGAGACTAGATGCAGCCATAGCATAGCAATCTGATGCAAAGGAGGCACTATGAGAGCCTGAACGAGTACGATATGACAAAGGTGCATCTAATTTGCTGTCACGCAAAGTCTGCAGCAACCATTTTGGCATAGTTTTTGCCTGCTCAATATCAGCTCTCTCATCAACAAGTGCATCATGTAAATCTGCATCAGAAATGGAATGATCTACATCATCATATGAAACCTGCAAAGGTTGAGAAGTTGCCTCATTAGGACCAGCACTAGCCTGTCCACCTGTAAAAAGAGGCATCAAAGTATCATACATGTCTTTGGAGCTAACAGATGTCTCCTTAGTACATGAAAGCAATGGCTGAATAGCATCTTGCACAAAGACAACATCATGGCTAACCAGAATGCGTTTAGTCTGTGGATGATACAGACGATAGCCTTTACTTTCAGAACTGTACCCAACAAAAATACATTTTACTGCCTTATCATCCAATTTTCTCCGATGTTGTTCAGGCACTAATGCATATGCCAAACAACCAAAAACACGCAGATGAGCAACAGATGGCTTGCGGTCATGCCAAGCCTCATATGGAGTGATAGACTGCAATGCTTTAGTGGGACACTTGTTCAGTACATATGCTGCACACATGACAGCCTCAAGCCAGAAACTATGTGGTAAAGCCTGACTTTTGACCATGCACCTCGCCATCTCCATGAGTGACCTGTTCTTTCGTTCAGCAACTCCATTCTGTTGAGGTGTATACGGCACTGTACATTGGTGTTTTATCCCACGTTCAGCCAGAAATGCATTAAAATCTAAAGACATATATTCCTCCCCTCGATCAGAATGGAGGGTGCCCATTTTACATGTTGACAGATTTTCAGCCAAAACCAAAAACTGTTTGAAGCACATGAACACTTCGGACTTTGCTTTGAGTGGATATACCCGTGCATGCCTGGAAAAATCATCAATGAAAGTCACGAAGTAAAGGTAATTTCCAAAAGAGGGTGTCTGCATAGGACCACAGACATCACTATGTACAAGCTGCAATTTCTACGTAGCCCGAACTGAACCATCTTTTGGAAAGGGAGAACGCTGCATTTTGCCCAAAATACAGCCTTCACAAACATGTTTTCTAGGTGCCTCAAGTTTGGGCAAAGAGGACAGCATTTCAGATTTCTGCAGGCGTAACAAACTAGCAAAATTCAGATGACCAAAGCGTGCATGCCAAAGCTTTGCATCTGACATAGCTTGAGAATCATGAACTGCACATGCCGAATCATTCACAGATCTTTCATAGTCTATGAGCTTATACAGCCCACGACATAAAATGCCAGAAGCAATAATCACATCGCCATTTGAGAGATCATGGACTGTACACCTGTCATCAACAAATTTCACAACCAAGCCAATCTTGGCTAATGCAAAAACTGATAACAGGTTCTTTTTGATCCCTGGCACAAATAAAGCATCTGACAAAGTGAAAGAACTACCATCAGCAGTAGTCAAAATGATCTTACCAACTCCCATAACAGGATAAGAGGAGTTATTGGTGCATGTGACAGTATTCCCTGTAGGGGAAGGCTCGAGTGAAGAGAAGAAACTGCGCTGCAAGGTAATATGTTTGGTCGCCCCACTGTCAAAGTACCAAACATCTGAGTCTACTGCAGACATGCACTGATCATGAGAAGATGGGTCAAAACTGCAGACAGTAGTAAACACCCATTCTTCTTCCTGCACAAGATTTGCAGACTCTGTTTTTGGTGTAGAGGCCTCTGCAACAACCATTCCAACCTCTTTCTTCTTTGCCTCTTTAGCAGCCAGTTTTGGACAGTTCTTTATAATATGATCATTTCCTTTACAATACTTGCAGAACAATTTCTGCTTTTCTGATTTCTTCTCATCTTTATCCTGGTTCTTCGATTGTGCAGCATTTGCAGATTTCTGCTTACTAGTAGAAGAGCTCCATTTTCCTTTGCCCTTCTGACTAGCCAGGAAAGCTTGATCTGCAACACGCATAATGGACCTGTTCTGCATGGACTGATCTTCCTGCAACAGAACAGAGACTAATTCCTCAAATGACAAGGCATTCGGATTGGCTTTCATCATCAACCGAAGAGTAGAGGCAAAACTCTGATATGAATCAGGAAGACCATTCAGAACGGTCTGCACAAGTGAGCTATCTGGTATAACCTCATGAGCAGAAATCAATTGTTCCTTCAGGTCTTTGATCTTTGTAAGAAAACTGTCCATAGAATCACCTTCATTCATGTGCTCACTCTCCAACTGTTTTCGGAGGTAAGCAACACGAGCCTCATTCCTAGCCTGGTACAAAGTGGTAAGTGTATCCCAAGCATCCTTTGCTGTTCTGCAAGAGCGAATGTGAGGAATAATGGCACGTTTGACAGACAAAGCTATCAATGCATGTGCCTGGGCTTCTCTGCCATCCCAACGAATCTGCTCTGCAGTAGGTGCAACAGAAACAGCAGCACGAACAGGAATTTGCGGAATATCATCTTCGACACCATCTTCATTAGCTCCAACACCTGTATTTGCAGTACCTGTCGTTACAGGTGTAACAGGACGTCTTTCAACACCCTGCACAATGTTCCACAATCCTTTTGCAACCAGTACATGTCGCATCATATAAGCCCATAATGGGTAGTTGGTACCATCCAAATTATCCTCAACAACCAACATACGGAATACATCACTGCTTTCAGCCATGGCCAGTGACTAAAATACCTTGATGTAGAAAATTGACTGTATCTCAAAAAGTTGAACAGAACTGCCCAGACGAGTTCTGCTAGACCTGTAGGAGACTTTGAGATGCTTAAACTGGCAAACAGAAACTGGTATATACCTTTGGCACAAAAGGACAAAATAGCCAAATTTCGTGCGAATCTGAGACTGCAAACGGAGGAGTGTCGACAGCGCCCTAGAAGAAGCGACGACCTGCTCTGATACCAATTGTTGGAGATAGATGTCTACGGAAGCACGCGAACAGCACAAGGAAGAAGAAGAAGAAGAAGCTTGGAGCACAAACAAACAATACAGAATGTATTACTAGAGAATGTACAAAGATAAGTAGCCCATTAGGGCAATAGGCGTACATACAAGCCGGGGGAAAAAAACCTCCTAAAGAGGGAAAAAAGTGCCCCGGCGGTCCAAGAGTGTTCACACACATCACTACCTAAATATATCAACACCATGCAAGGGGTTTCCATTGTTGAAGATTCACTCACTAATTAGACATAAAGACCTGAAGATGGATGAAGGTTGAAGAAAGACAAAGAGAAGCAGAAACAAAGCATTCAGAAAAATCAAAGCCTTAGTGAAGGGACAAATTCACGACTGTAACATAGTTCACAGAAACTTCCAGCATTACGAGTTTTTTCTCGGATCAAAAATGTATATAAGAGAGTTGAGAGAGTGCTTAGAAAAAAGATATAGTGGATGTAGAAGCGCTTGTAGTAGACGCAAGTGTGCATATGTAGGGATGAATAATAGAACCTGAAATGTCGGGTATTCATCTGAGAGAGAGATGGTAATGAAGAACTACTCAGTATAGGAGAGTTTTCCATGGCTATGAGCGAAGTGAGGCCAAGCCATTCTGTACACATCTTCTCTAATAGAAAACACATACTTATGTGGAAAGATCTGAGCGCATTCTTCTTGTGTGAAGAAATCTAAGTGATTTCATGTTATTGTGAAAGTTAGTTAACAGTTACAGTTTTCTCAGTAAGCATTTTCCGGTACTTTTGCAAGTTAGATCTCGCAGTATAGTGTAAAGTTTTTCATAAATGATAGCTTAATGTGAAGCTAGTAGTCTCAACTACAAACTGATCAAAGAGTTTTGTAAAACGGGACATGTACACTCAGTACTAAGTCTAACCGTAAAGACATCCAGAACTGGTGACGTTTTTTCCTCAAACTTCAGATAAAGTTTATTCATTGAAGGAAGCTCAGGTATTACTTCCTTACTTCAATTACAAACATTTGAAGTAATTACAAACATAATTACATTTGATTCCGGTGACATTCGAGTGAGATTACGGTGACAGTATGGTAACATTCCGATGATATTCTGGTGAGTTCAAAACACTATTTTTGGTAAATTTAAGTGATGAGAAGAAGATCTAACAGTAAGCAAACAAAGAATTGGAGAAACTGAAGTAAATCAGATCAGAATTGAAGCCTGTAGAAAGGCAAAGGTTTTTGTAAAGTGAGTTTTCGGAGTTCACTAAATACAGTTATAAAGTTTTTCAGTTTTCAGAAGGTTGCTAAGCTATTGATGAATATAGAGGTGTTCTAACATCACTTTAGCTTAGTTCTTGTGGTGTGGCGAATTCCATAGCTAAGTTCAGCTTTCGTCGCATCAACAAGTGGTATCAGAGCAGAAAGATTCTGAAGAGCAGATAAGGTTCTCAAGAGCAAATGGAAGTAAAGATACAAGAGAAAGTGAAGAATCCTTCTTAAGAAAGGTGAAATTGAGGAGATCAACAACAAACGGCATCAGAGAAGCGTTCCGAAGTCATTCTCAAGGGTAAAGGTTTACAAAAGGTAAAATCTTTTAACGTTATATTCACTCGTGGTAATAGAAACAAGAAGATTATGGCAGATCACATTTCTATTGACAAATTGGACAGAGATAACTATCCCGCATGGGTAATGGGAATGGAAGCCTTACTTATGAGTAAGGACTTAATGATATATATGACAGGAGAAGAAAAGAAGCCTACTTTTGGAGACGACAGTCAACCGAAGAAAGAAGAGTTAGAAGCTTTGAAGTTGTGGCAGAAGAAAGATGCAACGCCAAGAGCGTATATCTACAATACTATTACAGATCATCTATTACCACATATTAGAGGTTTGGAGAAAGCGAAAGACATATGGAGTGCATTGGAAGATCACTTACAAAATACTACTAAAGCTAGGAAGGCTAGCTTATGGTTAGAATTTACAACGTTCAAGAAAAAGCAAAGTCAAAGCATTAGTGATTATGTCACTAAAATGAAGGACTTGGCAGATAGTCTTGGATCTATTGATGAGGATATCGAAGATCACAGGTTAATAGCGCAAGTGCTTGCAGGATTGAGACTAGATGAAAGGTGGAAACCTTTCGTACTCTCAACTGAACTTTCATTAAATCATTTTGTACCAGATTTAAATCAGTTGCTTGGACTAATGCTAACATTTGAGCAAGATTTGAAGACAGATGGAGATAAAGGACATAGTTCTGCTATGTACGCAAAGAGTAAGAAGAAAGGTGACAAAGGAAATGAAAAAGATGAAGAAGAGATGACTACTCAAGCAAATTATGCAAAAGGAAGAGGTAATTTTAGAAGTAAAAGTAGAGGTAATACAAAAGGAAGAGGTAATCAGAATAACAACAAGAAGTCTTGTTGGATTTGTGGATTAAGCAATCATTTGGCTCATGATTGCTGGCATAATTCTCAAGGATCAAGTCAGAATCAGAATAACAATAGCAGAGGTAGAAGCGGAAGATATCAAAGAGGAAGACAAAGCCAAAGAGGCGGATATGGTAGAGGTGGAGCAAGAAGTTGGGGGCAAAATTAGTCTCACAACATTACCTACTACAACTATGCAAATGATACACAGAATGACAATCATACTACATTGATGATGAATTCGATAAGCGTGTCAGAGAATGAAGATCTGAAGGTATTCTATATTGACTCTGGTTGTTCAAATCATTTGTCAAGAAATATAGAATTGTTATCAGAATTGGAAGGAGGTATTTCAAATCAAACAGTACAAACAGGTGATAAGATAAAACATAATGTGCGGTCAATTGGGAAGGTAAAGTGTAAGAATGGAGCTTACCTACTAACAAATGTTTTGTATGTTCCTACAATCCCAAAAAATCTGATCAGCGTGGGACAGATAGTAGAAAAAGGTTTTCAAGTCAAGTTTACAAATGAAGGAGTATTTGTTGAAGATCCAGAGAAAGGATACAAACAAATTGTCCATGGTAAAAAGGAAGGTAGACTTTTTACTCTTAAAGTACAAGGGAATGTTGGTCAAGCTTTAATCACACTGGTGATAAAGAATTTACAGAATTAGACCTTTGGCATAAAAGGTTAGGACACTTTAATGAAAAAGGAATCAAAACTATGGTGGAAAAACAATCTGTACGAGGATTACCAAATATGAAAAATCAACATATGATTCACAAATGTGAAGCCTGTCAGATGGGAAAAGCCCACAGGTTACCATTTCAGAAAAATGGTTATAAACACGATGGTGTGCTAGAGCTCATACATACATATGTATGGGGACCAACAAAAGAAGGATCTACAACGGCTCAAGGTAGTACGTTCTTTTTATTGATGATGCAACAAGATGGAGAAATGTTTATGTTTTGAAAGAGAAGTCAGAAGTGTTTGGAGCTTTCAGGCATTTTCATGCGTATGCTGAAAGACTTACAGGACAAAAACTCAAAAGACTAAGGTCTGATGGAGGAGGAGAATATTGTTCTCAAGAATTCAATGATTATCTATGGAATGCAGGTATCAAAAAAGAAATAACTTGCAGGTATACACCGCAACAAAATGGAGTAGCAGAAAGGAGAAACCGAACTCTAGTTGAGTTTGCAAGAGCAATGTTAAAGGAGAAGAATTGTCCAAACTATCTTTGGGCTGAGGCTGTAAATATAGCCACATATCTTGTAAACAGATTACCATGTACAAATTTAAATGGAATGACCCCTTATGAAAATTGATGGGGTAAGAAACCAACACTTGATCACTGCAAAGTGTTTGGATCAGTAGCTTATGCTTATGTACCATTACAACTTAGACATAAGCTTGAACCAAAAGCTGAAAAATATGTGTTCATCGGATATGATGAAAAGCAGATAGGTTATAGACTATGGAGTCCTTTAACCAAACAGTTTACTGTTTCCAGAGATGTGACATTTGATGAAGGAAAGAGCTGGTATGCAGATAAAGAGTATGATGATGAAACAATTGAAGAAGAGATAAGAAGAATTGAAAAAGGTAAATCACATATGCAGGTGAATGGAGATGAAGATCATATGCAGGCAAGTTCATCCAGGATCGGATCAACTATGAGAAATGAAGATGCACCGAGATTCGATGAAGAAGTGTATTTAGATACACATGAAGAATATGAACCAAGAAGGTCAAACAGAGTAAGGAAACAACCAACAAGGTATTCCTATGATACTTCTAATTTGACTCAGAAAAACTATGCTTACTTAGTAAAGGAAGATGAAGAACCTCAGAATTACAGTGAAGCAAAAGGTAAGGAACAATGGGAAGAAGCAATGAAGGAGGAGTTCAATGTGCTGGAAGAGAACAAGACTTGGGAACTTGTTCCATAACCAAATGGTAAGAAAGTGATTGGAAATAAATGGGTTTACAAAGTTAAGAAACTTGCAGAGGGAAGAATAGCCAGATACAAAGCTAAACTAGTAGTCAAAGGCTATGCTCAGATGCATGGCGTAGATTATGATGAGACATTCAGTCCGGTGGCAAAGATGTCAAACATAAGGACATTGATTGCTATAGAAACATCAAAAGGATGGAAGCTAAGTCAATTGGATATAAAGAATGCATTTCTAAATGGATATATATCAGATGAAGTCTACATGGAACAACTTGAAGGGTTTGTAAGTTCCAATTACCTGAATCATGTTTGCAGATTAAGAAGAGCACTCTATGGATTGAAGCAAGCTCCAAGAGCTTGGAATTATAGACTTGTGAAGTATCTCAATGATCTTGGATACCAAAGTTCAAAGGCAGATGCAAGTCTACTCATAAAGAGAATAGATGAAGGTATGATCTACATTTGTATTTATGTAGATGACATTATAATCACAGGTACCTCAGATGAAGGAATCAAGGAGGTAAAGAGATTGCTTGAAAAAGAGTTCAAGATCAGTGATCTAGGAAAGTTATCATACTCTCTTGGAATGGAAGTTACATATACAGATCATGGTGTATATGTTTCGCAAGAAAGGTATCTCCTAAACTTACTGAAGAATTTTAACATGGAGAATTGTAGAGAAGCTTCAACACCACTTGAAGTAAATCATAAACTCAGCAAATATGATGGTGCAGAATTTAAAGATATGAGAAAGTATCAATCGTTAGTGGGAAGTTTGATTTATGCTACGCTAACAAGACCAGATCTTAGTTATGCAGTAGGAGTTCTCTCACAGTTTATGCATTGTCCGAAGGACCAACATTGGGTTGCAGGACAAAGAGTTCTTAAATATAGCAAAAGAACTATAAATGAAGGATTATATTATCCTTTTACATCAGATATAAAGCTGAGAGCATACAGTGATTCAGACTGGGCAGGAAGTCAAGATGACAGAAGGTCAACACATGGGTATATGATATACCTAGGAGATAAGCTTGTCAGCTGGTGTTCAAAGAAGCAGCATACAGTGGCTTTATCTTCAACAGAAGCAGAATATAAAGGACTTGTGGAAGCAGCTAAAGAAGTGATATGGATGCAGACCTTGTTCAAAAGCATGGGTATTGATCAAGGTATACCTATCATACATGGAGATAATATGAGTTCGTTGTATCTTGCAGCAAATCTAGTATTTCATGCAAGAACAAAACACATAGAGATTCCATATCATTTCCTAAGGGAAAAGGTAATGGAAAAGGAGATTGAAATAGTATACACTCCTACGAAAGATCAGATTGTAGATATTTTGACAAAGAGCTTGGATGGAGTAAAGACAAGCAGATTCAAAGAAATGGCAGGAATAAAAGAAAAGAAGAATATATGAAAGATCACAAGATGCTAATTAGTGATTGAGGAGGAGTTGTTGAAGATTCACTCACTAATTAGACATAAAGACCTGAAGATGTATGAAGGTTGAAGAAAGACGAAGAGAATCAGAAACAAAGCATTCAGAAAAATCAAAGCCTTAGTGAAGGGAAAAATTCACGACTGTAACATAGTTCACAGAAACTTCCAGCATTACGAGTTTTTTCTCGGATCAAAAATGTATATAAGAGAGTTGAGAGAGTGCTTAGAAAAAAGATATAGTGGATGTAGAAGCGCTTGTAGTAGACGCAAGTGTGCATATGTAGGGATGAATAATAGAACCTGAAATGTCGGGTATTCATCTGAGAGAGAGATGGTAATGAAGAACTACTCAGTATAGGAGAGTTTTCCATGGCTATGAGCGAAGTGAGGCCAAGCCATTCTGTACACATCTTCTCTAATCGAAAACACATACTTATGTGGAAAGATCTGAGCGCATTCTTCTTGTGTGAAGAAATCTAAGTGATTTCATGTTACTGTGAAAGTTAGTTAACAGTTACAATTTTCTCAGTAAACATTTTCCGGTACTTCTGCAAGTTAGATCTCGCAGTATAGTGTAAAGTTTTTCATAAATGATAGCTTAATGTGAAGCTAGTAGTCTCAACTACAAACTGATCAAATAGTTTTGTAAAACGAGACATGTACGCTCAGTACTAAGTCTGACCGTAAAGACATCCAAAACTGGTGAAGTTTTTTCTTCAAACTTCAAATAAAGTTTATTCATTGAAGGAAGCTCAGGTATTACTTCCTTACTTCAATTACAAACATTTGAAGTAATTACAAACAAAATTACATTTGATTCCGGTGACATTTCGGTAAGATTACGGTGACAGTCTGGTAACATTCCGGTGAAGTTCCGATGATATTCCGGTGAGTTCAAAACACTGTTTTTGGTAAATTTAAGTGACGAGAAGAAGATCTAACAGTAAGCAAACAAAGAATTGGAGAAACTGAAGTAAATTAGATCAGAATTGAAGCCTGTAGAAAGGCAAAGGTTTGTGTAAAGTAAATTTTTGGAGTTCACTAAATATAGTTATAAAGTTTTTCAGTTTTCACAAGGTTGCTAAGCTATTGATGATTATAGAGGTGTTCTAACATCACTTTAGCTTAGTTCTTGTGGTGTGGCGAATTCCGCAGCTAAGTTGAGCTTTCGTCGCATTAACATCCATGCCTCCTAGCCCTATGAGGTATGCCTCAATTGGATGCATTTCTATTCCTGATTCCTTATAGTGGGACCACCTAATTGCACTAGTTGCAGCACCTGAATCAATTAAAGCCCTGAGCTCATGGCAAGGGTTTCCGTGCTCTAGCCTAACTGTAATGAATGGTCTCCTATCCACTATACTAGGATGAGTTTTTGACTTTGCTTGACACATGGCCATGGAGTATCTAGGTGTTGTTTCCAGATGGTTATAATGTTCTCTACCTAGTTTTTTTCTTCTTAGCTTCATGCGCTTAATGCATTCTATAGCTTCTACCTGAGATTTCGCGGATATTCTTTTTTTTCCTCCTTATGCTTCTTTGCCAATATGAGTCTTCTAAGTATATCCTCAGTAAGAGGTTCCTGATAAAGCTTGACTCTACAGCCACTAATGTAATTAGGCATTATGTCTCTTTCTAGGGGGGCTAATTGTATCGCTCCACTTGTCGAGAGTCGATTAATGATCATAGGTCCATAAACTCACTTTTCTAGTTTCTGTGCATGTTGTTTCAACGTATACACTAGGACTAAATCTCCTTCTTTTAAGCCTTTATCTTTCACATGTGCATCGAAATAGGCTTTCTGTCGCTTCTTTGCTGCATATATACCTGCTACTGCTTTCAATCTGGTTTCTCCTAATCGTTCCAAGTCCATTCTTCTTGATGATAATTCATGGCCGGTCTACTAATGTTTGTGTGCAACCTTAAGGGTTGGTATCAAGAAGTCCAAAGGAAGCACATCATTCTGACCAAAAACCATCTGAAAGGAAGTTGCATTGAGTACGGTCTTGTAGGCCACTCGATATGCCCAAACAACATGTTGTAGCTGTTTGTCCCAATCTGAACGTTTATTATTCACAAGTTTTGTCAGTACGTTACAAAGGATCTTGTTAGTGCTTTCTGCTTGACCATTGGCCTGAGGATGATATGGTGCGGATTTCTTGTGAATCACCATAAAATCGTGTAACAAACATTCAATGACTTGGTTTAGAAAGTGAGTTCCTCGATCGCTCACTAACTCTATAGGTAGTCCATATCTTATAAAGACATTTTCAAATAAGAATTTTGCAATCGTGTGTGCATCATTCTTTTTTGTGGCCTTGGCCTCTACCCATTTTGGAAGGTAATCTGTCGCAATAATGATGTATTCTGCATGTGTACCTTTTGCAGGGGGGTTAATGGGTCCTACAAAGTCTATACCCTACTTTGAAAATGCACGTCCTCCCATCATGGGTTTTGATGGCATTTCATCTCTGCGAGTAGGAAATTGAGTTCTCTGGCACACATCACACCTCTCAACATAGGTATGTGCATCCATATGAAGAGTGGGCCACCATAATCCTACAAACAGTATGGCTTTGATTATCCTATCGTGGCCAAAATGATCTCCTACAACACCTTGGTGTGCAGTCTCTAGTACGCTCAAATAATCATTCTCGTGAACACACTGTCTTAGGTATCCATCTCGTCCTCGTTTGTATAGATTGTCGCCAATAAGTGAATAGTCTTGAGCTCTTGCTCTAGACTGTGTTGTCGTGCTAAGGTCATTCCTTGAGGGAATGTTTTCATCCTCAAGTACGTCACTAAAGGTTCACTCCATTCTGGTGTGAAAGACACATGATATAACATAACATGTTCTACTAATGGTCTTTCACAACAAACAGGGCATTCTTTACACAACTTGTAGACATTTGCTTCCATAGAAGGCCAATATACTCCCAATCTATGTAGAGTCTGCAATGTACGATGTTTTGCATGATGTTGCTTTAATGCACCTCATGTGCTAATTGCAACCAATTCGCATGTTCTGATTCATCTACACAACAAGCAAGAATATTTTGATTATCCTGTTTATATATACTTCCTACTATTATTTGATATCTCTGAGACTTGGTAATCTCTCCTTATTTGATCCTTATCCTAGGATTCTTGGGTCCATATGTGAGAATAAGAACAATAGACTTAGCCCATTCTGGTACTATCTCGAGGTTAAACAAATATGCATCGGGTAATTCATCCGCTATTCCTTGAGGAGCTTGTCCTGTGGTTAATCTTGAGAGGTGGTTAGCTCTGAGGTGTGTCCTTCCCTTTCGGACTACTGCTTCAAAGTCGTACTCCATGAGCAATAGAAACCATCATATTAATTGTCCTGTGTTACATGGCTTATTGACTAAGTACATTAATGCTTGGTGATCCGTGAAAAACTTGAACTTATTTGCCAACAAATAATGCCTGAATTTCTTCACTGCGTCGATCATTCCTAATCTTTATCATTCTGTAGTGGTGTAGTTTCTTTCTGCTGTGTTCAACTGTCTGCTCGCGTGTGCTATGGGAAGATCTATATTTCCTTCATTCATGGGTTGCACTGACACACATCCCACGGCATAGTTGGATGCATCCACATGTACATGGAATGACTTGCTGCAATATGGGGTTGTTAATATAGGTGCTGAGCACAAACATCATTTAAGTTCATTGAATGAATTTTCACACTCGTCTGTCCATTCAAACTTGGTCAAAAGAGAGTACAAAGGCTTGGCTATGATTGCATACATGTGTATGAATCATCTGTAATAACCGCAATGACCCATAAATGCCTGTACCTCTTTTACGTTACTTGTTCTAGGTGGATCTGCAATTACTTTCACTTTTTCTTCATCCGTAGAGATTCCATTCTTTGACACAATGTGTCCTAGAATTTTGCCTAAACACATTTTTTTGGGTTCAAACAAACCTGATATTCTCGACATTTATCAAATACTTGCCTTAATTTTGGGATATGAGTCTACCTCATATTCAAATGTGCACATATGTCATCGACATAAACTTCCAAATTCTTGCGTAAGAATTCCTTAAAAACATGACACATGAGTCGTTGGAAAGTGGTGGGTGCATTTGTTAGCCCAAATGGCATCACACAAAATGCAAATATGCCCCATTTTGTGGCAAAAGCCCTCTTTTATTGATCTTCTAGAGCAATGGCTACTTGATAATAGCCTGAGAAACCATCAAGAAAGTTGTAAACTTCCTTGTCCGCAACTCTTTCCAATAAATGTTCTGTGATAGGAAGATGATAACTGTCTCTGATTGTGGCGGCATTAACTTTTTTAAGGTTAATACACACACACAATTTTCCATTCTTCTTGTGCACTACCACAATGGGGGATACCCATTCGGTATGCTCAATTTTGTAAATGAATCGTGCTTCTATCAAATGATCTATTTCTTCTTTAATCTTAGCAGTGTAGTTATCATTGTACGTGTATGGTTTTTGTTTCGTAGGCTTTGCATCTGGAGTCATAGGGATTCTATGGGAGCATATATCTAGGTCTACTCCTTTCAAGTCTTTGCATCTCCAAGCAAACACATCTCGATATTCATGTAGTAGGGCAATTAACTCTTCTTCTTCTTCATTCCTCAAATCATGCCCAATGTATGTACATTTTTCTTCTTCTCCTTCTATGGTGACTATGATTTTTTTGGTTTTCTCTCAGTTGTCATATAATTCTCCAACATCAAGTTTTCTTTTCGGCATTCATACCATGATTCATCTATCTTCTATTTCATACTTCTTGAAATACTCTGGTACTTCCATGAGTGGTAATCTTCTTCTTCTTCTTCTGTCTTAGGTGTTTTCTTTCTCTTCTTTTGCTTACTCTCTGTATCTCTTATGGATGGCTCAAGTTGTTCCACTTGGCTTTCCTTTTCCTCTTCAGGGGTTTTGGCTTCAACAAAGTAAAGATATTCCTCTTCTGTGGAACAGAAGGGTTCCATGATGATGGATTCTAGGTCCTCATCATCACTACTCTCGTCTGGTTCTTGGATCACTTCCATGCATTATTCTAGGATAAAGTCTTCCTCAATAGGTTCAATCATGAAAATGGAAATGTCATACCCATCTTCATCACAGTGAGGGGCCCATTGTTCTTCGTTCACCGCTATGTCCATCGTGGCTAAGATTTCTACCCAATCGTGAGGCTTGAATTCCTCGTCTGGAAATACTATAGGTGCATAAGCTGGGTCTTGAAGGGTTCGTGGATGTTGTTTTGAACCTAAAGTCCTGGCTGCTAACCATTCTTCCTCTTGTTTTGCTACCTTACACATCCATAGATGAGTATCCTCGTGTAACCATGAGGGGTTTGATTCCAATGAGTGTACCAATTCTATTTCCTCTTGTGTCTTATGGATTGTATTCCATTGTATTGGGGGTACATCTCGATGGGAATAGTCTTTAAGATTGACTTTAGTAGTCACTCATAAATGTTGCAAGTACAAAGAATTTGTTCTCCAATCTTGTACAATTTGGAACTAACACATGAATGGTCGTCCTAAAATCATCTCATAAGCATGATTTTTCCCAAAATCACAAATGGCGAAAGTATGCTCAAACTCCACACCATAAGTGGTGAGAGATATGCCTTGTAGTAAGCCCAATGGTTTCTCTATGTGTTTATCGGCCATTTGTAGCTTCATCCTGGTGGGTCTTAATGCTGGCTTACCCCAACGTTTCCATAAAGCAGTGGTAGCGATGGCTACTCCGGCTCCTGAATCTAAGATGGCTTTGGTGGTGTAGCCCTGATGGGTTATTGGAAGATAGTTACCTTCCTCTCCTTTGCTCACATCTCCGATTCATTCTATGGGTATCTCTGGTACCTTCTTGTGTGATCCTATTTGTGAGGGAGCAATAACAACCTCAAGGACTTGGTTTGCTACGTGCTTCCACAATTCTGATTTAATTTTCAACCATTCCTGTATAGTAATATGACACTGTATTTTGGTGTTCTTGATCACTTCCGTGTTCCTAGGGATCACTGATTCTTCATTCCTCACTATTATAGTGGGTGCTCTCATGCTAATAGACTTGGCTTCCCAAGATCCTGTGAACTGAGGTAATTCTTGCAAAGAATTGGGTTCAAAATCTATGTGTTCACTCAGTTGTTCTTCCTCTACATCATCATAAATGGAGGGAATGTCTTGGGGAAGTTGTTCTTGCAAGTCGTCTATTTCTTGAATAGGAGAATGGGTTCCTTGTTCTTTTCTCCACTTCTCTTCTTGGATTTCTCTCAAAAATTCGTGTGAGTACTTATGTATGGAAGACAAGTTGTCTCCATCTTTTGTGTTTGGCACTTGAGACAGGGATGGTGCATTTCTCTCCTGTGTCTGTGAAATAGTAGGGTTCTTATGCAAATTCGTTTTCTCTTTGCTATCGATCAAGTATTCTAACCTCTCCAATAGTCCTTGAAAGTGTAATTCAGGTTTTGCCATGTTGTTCCAATTAAGATAATGAGAGGCTTCGAACATTGTTTGTGCTAGTTCTACCATCTTCATGCAAAGTTTAGTTCTCTCAATTTCTAAGTCTGCTCGTGGATAATTCTTACTCATTTCAGCTATTTGGGGTCCTTCTTTCAATCTAGCCTGATATGCACGAAACATCATGTCTAGGTTTTCTAGTATGGAATCCGCTAGAACTGATCCTGATCTTTGAGCTAGGTTCTCCTGATTAGATTCTTGAGAAGTCAATTCTAGGATTTTTAGCTCTGGATTCCTTTAAACTACCTTCCAACTCAGTTATCTTTTTACTCCACTTTCTCTTAATTCTTTCTCTGGAATCTTTCCAAGATTCCGTCTTTTTGTTACCAGACTCTCCAACTTCACTAGTTCCAGCTAATTTCTCAAGATTAAGCTGTTGATTTCGTAAGAGCGCCTGGGCTCTTGTTATAGCTTGGATAGGCATGTATGTAGGGTTGGATCCATCTGCATTGTCTACAATACCTATCACATTGATCGGTGTCACTTTTGAAGCATTAGCGGGGTTCTTGGGACAATCTTTGATGATATGCTCTTTACCACACTCGACACAAAAGCCTTGTATGTTATAGTATTGTGACTATCCTCCTATAGGAGGATGTGGGCAATCCTTAATGAAATGATCTCCTTGGCATCTAAAGCATGGTCCTCTAGGGCCCTGTGGTCTTTGCTGTCTTAACTGGGGCCACAGATTAGGGTTGGCATCACATTAGCATAATCGGGCTCCCAACTGGGTTCCAATGGTGGACTATCGTATTGATACGTTTCCACATGTTCTGGTGACTCCAAGTAATATGCGGGTGGACTATCTACATGAGTAGAGTCAAAACTATTAGGGTCACTTTTTGTGATTAGGGGTGAAGAAGGCACTAAAGCTCTATTGAGGTTTTCTTCTGCAGCATCATATTTGACTGGGATGACATTAGCTAGTGGGGGTGGCTGCTGAGCTAAAACAGGTTGTGGTCTCTGTTGATCCTGATAAGGGTAGTTTTGAGGAGGCCTATAGTAATGAGGCTGAGCATTGTATTGGCCTTGATACCTACCTGGTTGTGGGTATGCTTGCGGGTAGTTCTGTCATACTACTTGTTTATTGTATGGGCAGTCCTGAGCTGTGTGATTCGTATATCGTCTCTCAATTGTACAGTACTGGCCACTAGGGTTGGCTTGTGGTTGTGTTGCATTGGGACACACATTTGCCATATGATCACCACCACAGGTGTAACAACGCTTGTTAGTTGTTAACCTAGGCATCTGCTTGCTAGAAACTCCTAGTTTCTGGGCCACTTTCTCTACAAGATCCTCTATCGAGCTAGAAAGTTTTGAGGATGCTAGAGATGAACAATCAGAGTCCTTGTAGACCTTTGAGGGTTCCAACTCATCTCCAAGGTTGTCCTCAATGTCTTTGCAAATTCTTACACATTGCTCTAGCATTCCAGGTTCCTTTAAGTATACATAGGAGTGTAGTTTAGAGCTCAAGAGGCCATCTAAAAACAATGACACTTGCTTGGCCTATGAAGGTAGCTCTTGCCTCGGACATCTGCCAACATATTGTCTAAACCTACATCCTGCTAGTCTAACTGTTTCTTGGGGGGTCTGTTTGAAGCTATGAATCAACAAAGACGTATCATGCCTGATTCCACTTTTAGAGAATTCTGTGATGAACGAATCTAACAAGTGATGGATATCCCTAAATTGCCTTTGTTGCAATGGTTGGAACCAAGTTAAAGATGTGTTCTTTAACATTAGTCCAAACACATTGTATTGCACAAACATGTCTTCTACTTGCTCTGCTCTTAATACCTGCTTAAACTCTGCAACATGTTCATAAGGGTCTCCTGTCCCATCAAAATAGTTTTTCATGGACTTTACTAACTGGGTGGGTCTCACTACCCTGGGGTGTTCACGTGGTCTAGGTAGAGGAAAATCATCTCTACCACCTAGTATTCTAGGTTCCCTTTGTCTTTCCAATCCATTGGTGTCCATGGTTGGTCTATCTCTCCCTATGGGATGAGTGAAAGTTACTTCAATCGTCTCTCTTTGTTCTTCTCTCTTTGAGTACCATGGGCTGAGGATGTCCCAACACCCTGATGGCTTGTGTTTACATTTACTCGAGATGGAGGGAATACTAAATCGCCTCTCCATGTGTAGGTATTTCTCGCGTGGTCTAGTACTACAAATACTCGTTCTGAAGTGTCATTTAGGTATACAACTTCTCCAGTAGTATCGCGATCCTTGAATTCGTGAATCATGATGGAGCCTACCTCCATAGGTTGTTCCATTCTGTACTTCCAAAATGCTTCATCGGTTTCCTTATTCAGAAATAATTCTATACCTCTATTATCCTGAGGGATCCAATCTGGGATTACTACTCTCGTCAATACAGATTTCCCTCTAGGTGTCCTTGGTTCTTCTCCTAGTGGTTCTTTTCCTTGGGTTCTTGCTTCCATATTTGGCTGAACGACACAAAACTCATTGGTATGATTTGGCTGAGTGCTTATGATGTACATGGTTCCTTCTTTGTCTATGTATGCATCTGTCTCAAATTTCACCACTGGACGATCCAATCCAATGGGTTGATCAGGATTGTGCAATTGCACCACTGATCTTCACAAACCATCCTGATAGATGCGAGCACCTAAGTGGTTGGTTCGGACATATTCTAATTAAGTTCTATAGGGTCCTTCGGGTCTTTCCAAATATGCTATGTTTAACCCTCCTTCTGGCCTTTCTATGCTAAAGGCCATTTCTGATTCATTGGTATCTGAGCTCAACTCGTAAGTATAGCTATTCAATTGTTGAGCCCATGAACATGTAGTAGTTCCTACACTTGCTTCTAATGATCTAAGGCTTTGTCGATCTGACTTACCTATATGCTTGCCCGATCTAAGGTTCATGAATTTACTTCCTGGCACTCGAAGATGCCCATATTCAGAAGCAAAGGACAACTTACAAGAGAGGAGTATGAAAGAATCAACACATGGTGTGCCAAAGATGCATTAGCAAGGTCCTACTTACTTAACTCTGATTTTCTTCTTCCACATATTAGGAACTATGAGACATCCAGGAGACTTGGGAAACATTGTCTTCATATTTCTCTTCCAACACAAGGGCTAGGAAGAACCAACTGTGGATTGAGTTTACCACTCAAAGAAAGCAACCTAAGCAAGGCATCTCAGAGTATGTGACCAAATTCAAAGATGTGGCAGATCAATTGGCAAGCATAGGAGAAGAAATTGAAGAAGAGCAGATTGTAAGACAACTAATCAATGGTATTAAAACTGATGACAAATGGGAAAGCTTCACAACTGCCATGGACTTGTACGTGGACATGCAGATTCAAGAACTTACCACACTCATGGGGAAACTATTTACCCATGAAGCCAAGCTCACCAAGAATGGAGATTCATCAAGAGGTAATAGCTCTTCTGACCTATACATTGATAAAAGTAAATCCAAAGAGAAAGGGAAGAACAAAAAGGTTGAAGATGACGGAACTACCTCCCAAGCCAACTATGCAGGGAGAGGTAGAACCTCAAGAGGAAGGGGCAGAGGAGGTAAGCAAGGTAGGGGGAGACCCTATAACTCCTCACCATGCAATATTTGCGGTTTATCAAATCATACTATAGATGATTGTTTCAGGAACTTCAAGAATCAAAGAGGTAGAGGATATCAAGAGGTGGATATACACAATCAAGAGGAAGATTCAATCACCATCAAGGATACAACAAAAACTACAACAACAACTACAACAACAACTACAATAGCAATTACCAAGGAGGTTACAAATCAAGGAAGGATTACAACAACTATAGAGAGGAGCAAGAAGATTCTCTTTTGATTATGAACATGACTTCAAAACCATGTATAAATGATGACCATCTCTTCTACATTGACTCAGAATGCTCAAATCATGTGGCAAGCAATGTAGCTCTTCTCTCTGGCCTTGAGGAACCAAAGGGTAAGCATCAGGTACAAACAGGTGATGACACCAAGCACTTAGTGATTAAAGTAGGGAATGTTAAGACGTCTTATGGAAACAAGAATCTGTTGAGTAGGGTTCTATATGTACCTACAATTACCAAGAATTTAATGAGCGTTGAACAGATTGTGGAAAAGGGTTTGCAGGTTAGATTCAACCAATATGGAGCATTTGTGGAGGATCCCCTACATGGGTTCAAGAGGATAGCCAAAGGAGAAAAGATAGGTAGATTATTTGCTTTTGAACTTGAAGATACAAGAAATATTGCACTCTATAGCGACAAAGATCAAACACTTTCAGAGCTTGAAATTTGGCACAAGAGATTAGGGCATGTTGGTGAGAGAACTTTAAAACAAATTTGTAGATACCAATGTGTGCTTGGGATACCTAATGTATCCAAGCAACACATGATTTATAAATGTGGTGCTTGTCAGTTTGGAGAATCTCATAGGTTACCCTTCTCAAGGAAAGGCTACATGCATGAGGATTACCTAGAGCTTGTCCATACAAATGTAGGGGGACCAAGTAAGGATCCCTCAATTTTTGGATCAAGGTATTATGTATCTTTCATTGATGATTATAGTAGGTGGATTGTATTGTACTTTATGAAGCACAAAGATGAAGTATTCATTTGCTTTAAAAAGTATCTTGCACTTGTTGAGAACCAAACAGGGAGAAACCTAAACAGACTAAGGTCAGATGGAGGAGGTGAGTACTTCTCAAATGAGTTTGATATATTCTTGCACGACAGAGGAATCAAAAGAGAAATCACAACAAGGTATACCCCTAAGCAAAATGGGGTGGCAGAAAGGAGAAATAGATTAATTGTTGAAACAACTAGGTCAATGTTAAATGAGAAAAAATTACCTAACTACTTGTGGAGAGAGAGTGTATCTACTACCACTTATCTTGTAAATAGGTTGTCATCCAAATCTCTTGATGGGATGACCCCATATGAAGCATGACATGGTAGAAGACCTTCACTTGATCATTGCTGGATCTTTGGATGTGTAGCTTATGTGCATATCCCTTCTCAGATAAGAGGTAAGCTAGACCCTAAGGCAGAGAAGTGCATCTTCATAGGATATGACTTGAATCAGAAAGGATACAGGTTCTACATCCCTTCAAACAAGGGATTCATGGTCAGTAGAGATGTTGTCTTTGATGAGAATGACTCTTGGTTTGCTAGTGAATGTAGGAAAGTAAAACTACCTTATAACTTGGAAGAGGATTTTCCAAGCCTCACTAAGGAGGAGTCTACTCAGAATGGTGACATCAACTCAGATGATGAGGACGTCATCAACCTAGAAGAGTTCAAGGCATGGAAGTCCAAAGGCAAAGTCAAGATGAAGAAATTGGAGGATATACCTGAATCATCCAACCAAGCAATCAAAAGATCACAAAGGGAGAGCAAGAAGCCTATCAGATATGGGTATGACACTTCCCTAGTTACTAAGCACTCTGTTTATCTTGCAAAAGACTTGTCATTTGAAGAGCCATCTTCATATGAAGAAGCAAAGACCAAGGCAGAATGGAAGGAAGCTATGGATGAGGAAATTGAAGCACTCAAGGAGAGTGATACTTGGGAACTAGTACCAAAGAAGGATTCTATGAAGGTAATTGGTTCTAGATGGATCTATAAGATCAAAAGGAATTCTGATTGATCAATAAGCAGGTACAAAGCTAGACTTCTGGCTAAGGGTTTTGCACAAACCCAAGGAGTTGATTATGAAGAAACCTTCTCACCTATGGCCAAAATGCCAACCATCAGGGTATTGGTAAGTGTGGTGGCTGCATTGAAGAATTGGAACATGTATCAGTTGGATGTAAAAAATGCATTTTTAAATGGCTAGATTTCAAAGGAGGTGTACATGTCACAACCTCCTCGCTATGAGGACCCAAAAAAGGTAACATATGTATGTAAATTGAACAAAGCTCTTTATGGATTGAAGCAGGCACCTAGGGCATGGAACCATAGGTTGACTACATACCTTCACGATCAAGGTTTTGTCATGAGTAAAGCAGATGCTTCTCTGTTCATCAAGAGAAGTAATTCAGAGGTAATATACCTATGTGTATATGTTGATGATATCATACTTACAGGAAATGAGCATCAAGCAGATTAAAAATCAGATGATGAAGGAGTTCAAAATTAGTGACCTTGGATCACTAAAAGACTTTCTTGGACTTGAGTTAGTCTATACTAACTCTGGAATTTATATTACTTAGAGAAAGTATATACATGATATGTTTAAGAAGTTTCATTCGTAGGATGCCAAAGTTGCTAGTATTCCAATGGAGGTAAACCTAAAGTTAAGTGCTCATGAAGGTGATGTACTTGAGAACATTGCAGTTTACCAAAGCATAGTGGGAAGTTTGAACTATGCTACATTGACAAGGATTGATATTGCTTATGGAGTAAATGTTCTAAGTCAGTTTATGCACAAGCCTAGGGCACCTCACTTGGAGGCTTCCAAAAGGATTTTGAAGTACCTTAAGGTTACTCAAAATTATGGATTGTATTTCCCTTACACATTAGACTTGGACATCAAGATATATTCAGATGCAGATTGGGCAGGTTGCAAAGATGATAGAAGGAGTACCTCAGGATACCTATCTTTTGCAAGTAACAAACCTATATCATGGTCTTCAAAGAAGCAGCCTACTATTGCTTTATCTTCTACAGAGGAAAAGTATAGAGGATTGGCCAATGCTACTCAAGAGGCCATATGGATCAAGCTATTATACGCAAATTTAGGTTTGCATACTACATCCAATGATTTTTGGAGATAATACAAGTTCATTACATCTTGCAGCAAATACCATTTATCATGCTATGGCCAAGCATATAGAGGTCCACTATCATTATGTGAGAGAGAAGCTATTGAGCGAGTATATTCAATTGGCATATGTATCAACTAATATGCAACGTGCAGACTTATTGACTAAAGCATTGGATGGTACAAAACTTTGCAGGTTTAAATCAATGATTGGATTGCAGGATATACATGAAGATTGAAGATGAAGATCAAGCCAAAATGTTTGGCTTGAGGGGGATCTGTTGGTGCAAATTACAGGCCTACATATTTGTCTTGAAGTTCATAAACATATGAAGCTCCATGGAAACCATTGCTAGAAAGATATTTCATCTTTACCAATTGTAAAAGTCATTTTTGACTTGCAATAATATTTGTAATCACCTACCAAAAACTCATGGATTTGTTAGATAGAAAAGTAACTACTTCATTGAGGGAATATTTCCTAAATTGAAGAACTACGTTTTAGAGAGAGCCAAAAGTTGAATTCAAATTCAAATTTGAATGTAACACTTATATAAAGTGACTTGAAAAAGTCAAATGTAGAAGTCTCCATTCTCGAGCTCTCCATTGCCATTGTGTAAGAGTGTGATGTCTACATTGTAGCCTACACTACTCTCCATCATTAGGCTATGATTGTCAAGCCTATGATCTTGTACAACATTGTTCATTAATACAATACATCTACATTGTTCATCTATGGTTTCTGTATTATAGTCATTCATAACTATCAACTTGTGCTACTCATATCTCAGTCAATTCTCCACCATTTTCAATGATCTATAGCTTATTGGAATCAGCTTCAAGTTATCTATGTGCTCAAAAATTTTGAAGCAAATTTGTTTAGCCAATTTTGAGAAAAGCACATTGAAGCACTCACTGGTCAAGGTCTGTAGAGCCTAAAAAATCGAGGGTAATGATTCTATTGCTAAATTGATTGCTCTGTGTATAGTGCATCATTTCACGTTATTCCACTTGGAATCATTATCTTACTAAGCTAATTTGATACCTCTAAAAGGTATTTTTCTAATTCCTACCGTACTGGTAGCAGTGAGCATAACAAGCAGCACGTGTGTGATAAAAAATAGAAGGTTTTCCTTGATCCTTGTATTTGGAAGTAGTCTGTTTTGATTCAATCTTTTCTTACATCACTTCCAAAGTACATAGGCACTTGTATAGTGTCATTGGAAAGCTAAAAGGGCCCACAACACAACTCTGAAGCTACAAGGGACTGGTACAAAGTAGGATTTGGCAGTACTTACTCATTTCTTGGAGTGTCCATCCATCTATCCCAACAGTCAAGAGGCTACATCTAGAGAGTGCACAGTTAGAGTACTCCTACACAATAGAGTTAGCAAGATTCTTTTCTTCAATAATTAGCATGGATACCAAATCAGCAAGATTTGGAATATTTTCCCTAGTCTGTATAGAAGTTCTGAACTGCTTATATGCAACTCCTAAACCACGAAGGCACACTTCCACCTTATCATCATCATCTATATTCATGCCAATAGATGCAAGTGACTCACATATGCTTTTGATTTTCAGAGTGCAGTCACTTACCGACATGCCCTTCTTCTCCAATGTATGTAGCTCGTTCTTGAGTTGCAATTTTCGTGCCTTTGTATTGGTCTCATATAATGTGACCAAACTGTTCCAAGCCTCTTTCAGAGTCTTGACATCCTGTATGTGCCCAATCATGCTATCTTGTATGTTAACAGATAATTAGTACATTACCTTTCGTGCTCCTTGATTCCATTCCTCATATGCTCTTATCTGATCTGCAATCCGATTCCTCTCTGGAAACTACGGAGCATTTTCATTCTGTCCTTCGATGTATTTCCAATAGCCTTTTCCCATCAAGAAATTCATCATTTTGAATCTCCACGCATGGAAGTTGTTTTTGTCCTGCTTATCACTCATAAGCTGACTCATTCCATCTACGTTTGCCATTTCTGTAGCAATTCACAACACTGCAAAACACTACAAGCAGCGCTCCTGCTTGAACACTATCGCACTATGACATGACAGATTGATCTCAGAAAAACATAGTTTTTGTGTATCAACAGTACATGGAATTGCTTGAAATTCTGGATTTGGAATATATGAGTGTTGCCAAACTCAACGCAAGTTATAGTTTCTGAAATTGACCTAGTTTTTCTATGAGCCCCATCTTGTAGGCTCGAAATAGAGGTCGTTTGTGAATGTAATGCCTTTTTCAACTTGCACACTTTGTTTTCATGCCCTTTCTGCATAAAACCATGGGGCAAGAAAACATACACTTCTTCATGCAAGTCACGTTTTAGAAATGTTTTTTTAATGTCCAACTAATGTACATTCAAACCATGATGAGATGCAAGTGCACATATTCTACAAACAGTATTCATTTGACATGTCAGAGCAAATGTCTCATCAAAATCAATGCCTCTTTCTTGAGCATAACTCTTTCCAACAAGCCTAGCTTTATACCTATCAACTGTTCCATCAGACTTATGCTTTAGCTTGTATACCTGCTTAGTGCCAATGGCTTGCCAAGAGGCAAGTGACATAAAGAACAGGTACCATTTTTCATAATGACATCATATTCTGATTGCATAGCAGCCATCCAATTTTTTGAATTTTGTGCTTCACCAAATGAGAGAGGTTCATTCTCATCACAAAGACTAGAGGCTGTCATAGCATAGTAGTGTGATGTAAAAGAAGCACTATGAGAGCATGAACGAGTACAATATGATAGAGATGCATCTAATTTGTTATCTTGCAAAGTTTGCACTAGCCATTTAGATATAGTTTTTGCCTCCTCTAGGTTAGCTCTCTCATCAATAAGTGCATCAAATAAATCTGCATTAGAAATGGAATGATCTGCATCATCATGTGAAACCTTTAAAGGATAAGAAATTGTCTTATTTGGACCAACACTAGATTGTCCACCTATAAAAAGAGGCAACAAAGTGCAAAACACATCTTTAGAGCTAACTGATGTCTCCTTAGTACATAAAAGCAATGGTTGAATAACATCTTCCACAAAAACAGCATCACAGCTAACCAAAATGCATTTAGTATGTGGATGATACACACGATCGCCTTTGCTTTCAGAATTGTAGCCAACAAAAATGCATTTCACTACTTTATCATCCAATTTCGTCCATTGTTGTTTAGGCACTAATGCATATGTCAGACAACCAAAGACATGTAGGTGAGCAAAAAATGGCTTGTGACCATGCCAAGCCTCATATGGAGTGATAGATCACAATGGTTTAGTGGGACAATTGTTAAGTACATATGCTGCACACACAACAACCTCAAGCAAGAAACTATGTGGCAAAGCCTGACTCTTGACCATACACCTCGCTATTTCCATGAGTGGCCTATTCTTTGTTTCAACAAATCCATTATGTTGAGGTGTAAAATTAGAAGACATATACCCCCCTCCCCCCTATCAGAACGAGGGGTGCCCATTTTACATGATGATAGAATTTTAGCAAAAACTAGAAACTGTTTGAAGCACATAAACACTTCGGACTTTGCTTTCAATGGATATACCCATCAATGAAAGTCATGAAATAAAGATAGTTCCCCAAAGAAGGTGTTTGCATAGGACCACAAACATCATTGTGAACAAGCTACAATTTCTTAGTAGCTCGTACTAAACCATATTTTGGGAAGGAGGAATGCTACATTTTGCCCAAAATACAGCCTTCACAGACATGTTTACCATCTGCCTCAAGTTTGGGCAGAGAGGACACCATTTTGAGTTTCTACAAGTGTAGCAAACTAGCAAAATTTGGATGGCCAAAGCATGCATGCCTTTTGGAGTTCGATGTTTGCGGAAGCACACAAATAGCACAAGGAGGAAGAAGAAGCTTGGAGCTCAACACACAATACTGAATGTATTACCACTAGAATGTACAAAGATAAGTAACTCATTAGGGTAGTAGGCGTATATACAAGCCGAGGGAAAAAACCTCCTAAAGAGGGAAAAAAGTGCCACGGCAGTCCTGGTGTGTTCACACACATCACTACCTAAATATATCAACGAATCCCCCTAGGAGTGATGCAGTGAACAAGAAGCTGGCACTCATGTATAAGGAAGTGCCAAGCTATGTGGAAATCACTCCACAAAAGGAAGTAAGCCCAAAGCTTTGCGGAAAGCTTCAAACTTCTCCCTAGGCAGAGCCTTCATGAAAAGGTCTGCAATGTTCTCTTGCGTGTGCACATATGCCAAGTTGATCTCTCCAGCAGAGAACCTCTCTATGACATAATGATAATGCACCTCAATGTGCTTAGTGCGAGCATGGAACACAGGGTTCCTTGCAATTACCAATGTGCTCTGACTATCAGCGAAGATGGTGGTGGTAGAAGACACTAACACCCAAATCAGCCATAAGGCATCTGAGCCACACACACTCAACAATCGCCATGAAAGCTTCCCTATACTCAGCCTCACAAGTGGAAGTGGCCATAGTAGGCTGCTTCTTGCTCAACCAAGATATACATGAGGTACCAAGCATGAAGCAAACGGCAAAGGGTTATGCTCAGGAAAGAGGCATAGATTTTGATGAGACCTTTGTTTCTACATGCGAAATGACTATTGTTCATAGCATTTGTGTACTTGCAGCTCATCGTGTTCGGAATGTACGTTAGTTGGACAATAAAACTGCATTTTTGATTGGTGAATTGCATGAAGAAGTGTATGTTTTTTAGCCCCCTGGATTTGTGCAGAAAGGGCATGGAAACCAAGTGTGTAGGTTGAAAAAGGCATTATATGGTTTGAAACAAGCACCACATGCTTGGTATGAAAAGATACGTGCCTACTTGATTGCACATGGTTTTGAGAACAATCCAATTGAGAGCACATTATATGTTAAGCATGCAAATGAGGTGCTTCTCATCATTGTTGTCTATGTCGATGACATGCTGCTCACTAGTCCTATTGACAAGAATATTGCTGATTTTAAGGCTGATTTGCATGCCTCATTTGAGATGTCAGATTTGGGGTAGTGTTATCATTATTTGGGCATTCAATCTATGCAAGTTGATGGCGGAATAGCTTTATGTCAAACACAATATATTAACACATTATTACAATATTTTGGCCTTGAAGACTGTAAACCTATTGCCACTCCTATGGAGACAGGTTTACGATTGAGTCTTCATGATCCTGGAGATGCGTTTGATGCTATTCTCTATCAACATGCTATTGGATGCTTGATTTACTTATGCATTACTCAGCTAGATATTTAGTTTGTTGTCTCATAGATGAGTGTGTATCAAACTAGCATAATTTAGATGAACAAAGTGTGCATGCCAAAGCTTTGCATCTAACATAGCCTAAGAATCCTGAATTGCACATGGTAAATCATTTACAAATTTTGCATAATCTATGAGCTTACATAGCTCATGACATAAAATGCAAGATTGAAAAGGTTCAAGGGGAGAAACAGATTGCAATGGAAAAAGATGCTGTTGTAAAGGCTATCCTGAGCGTTGGCAAGCATCACACGTTTTAATAGAAGTAGCAATGTCATGTTGCATAGTGGGGCCACCATAAACCACTGTGTAGAATTTTTCGGTAGGTAAGATTGACCAAAAAATGACCATCAGAGGGAGTAGAATGTGCCATGGCAATAACTGAAGGAATATGGGGTGGAATACACCATAATAGTGCATGTAATACAACTGTCCCACAATGAGACGGAACCGCCGACTATACATTACCAATTTACGACGAGCCAAAGTAGACGTATGAGGTGGGGGACTTCCGCTGGTGAGGAAGGTCAGAAGAGTATCATAATACAACGGGGTCACTAGAAGCTTCTATCCCTCATCGTGGACCGGATCAATCACATAGATAGCAGGGGTAGTATCATCAATTCCACCGGGAGGTTCACCGAAATCAAGCCGAGATAAGAAATCAGCTAAGGCATGAGCTGATCCTAGATGATGTACGACCATGTAATCAAATTCTTGTAGTAACAACACGCACCTGGCTAATCTGCCCCCTAAGTGTTGCTGACAGACAAGATAAACCAGAGCAGCATGATCCACATGGAACGTAAATTGGCATCCTAGCAAGTAGTGCCAGCATTTCTTCACCAATTAAACTAAGTCGAGACATTCTCGCTCAGTGACTGAGTAATGTCGTTTAGCAGCAGCTAACTGTTGACTAGCATAATAGAACGGATGAAACCACTTATCCTATTGTTGCACGAGCGCACTACCGCTAGCACTATCTCAAGCATCCACGAAGACATGGAATGGGAGCTTCCAGTTTGGTGCTTATAGTATAGGAGCTTGGGTTAATAGTGTTTTCAATCGATCAAAGGCAATTTGGCACTGTTCTGTCCACACGAACTGTCGGGGAGTACTAGTAATCAACCGATTCAAGGGTATGGCTAAGTGTGCGAGCCACCAAATATGATGCCCATGCCAGCGTATTTGGCCAAGGAATTGCATAACCTCCTTGGGTGTCATCAGGGCAGGTGCGTCTAATATGGCTTGCACTTTGTCTAGATCCTCCTGAATACCTTGCTTTGAAATAATATGACCGAGCAACTTGCCACAGGAAATCGAAAAGACCGACTTGCTGGGATTTAAACACAACCGAAACTCTCGACACTTAGAGAGACAACACCAAATGTGGTAAAGATGAGCCAATGTATCACACGATAACAAAAAATCATCCAGATACACGTGCATGAAGGTGGTTAAATAGGGGAAAAATTTCTTGCATACATCGTTGGAAGGTACTAGGAGCATTGCGAAGACTGAACCACATCACCGTACATGCATATACACCCCAATTTGTAATAAACGGAGTCTTTGGTATGTCCATTTCAGCCATGCGCACCTGATTGTAACCATTGTAACCATCCAAAAAGGAATACATCTCTCGTCCAACAATATCATCGAGCATTGTATCCAGAAATGGAAGGGGAAGGGATCCGATACGATCGTCGCATTTAGTTTTCGGTAATCCACACAAATACATAGCTGCTTATTTTTCTTTGGGACTATAACAATAGGTGAAATCCATTCTGCATGCTCGATAGGAACTATGAAACTGACTTTCAGCAAGCGATCCAACTCAGCCTTCACTTGAGCAGCATAATTTGGGTTCATGCGGTAACTGGGTTGCTTGATTGGGCATGCATCCGGCTTAAGCATCACGCGGTGTTGATAAATGCGAGGGTCCAACCCTTTCATATCTTGATAGTCCCATGCAAATACGTCTTGGAACTCGGTTAGCAACTATAGTAGACTATTTTGAAAAATTTCTGGTAATCCTGCCTTTATCTTCACCGACTGTGGTGTTGCCTCATTTCCCAAATCGCAGGTGATAAGTTGATCTTCCGGTACATAAAACTGTCGTGGCATGGGTATATCCTCTGGTGACGGGAATAAATGCTGGAAACTTTGGGCATTCAAAGATGGATCCAGATCTAGGTCCCCTTCTTCTAGAACTGGAACTACCGAATAGATGACCGGATTCCAATTGTCTGCAATCGCTTGTAAGTCAATTGACCCCAAGGTGAGAAAATCTTGGTTAGCCTTGAGAAAAGTTTCTTCTTCATCATCTGAAAGTCCATCCAACATATGCACAGGTTCGGCTATGTAGGGTCGAACATGGAGATCGCATGGTCTCATCTCATCTAACGGAACGACATACTTCTGGTGGTTTTTTTTGAAAATAAGCTTGTGTGTTGACCAGTCCTGCAATACTTTGGCTTGCTTTAGCCAAGGCCTTCCGAACAACAAGTTGTAGTCCAAAGTTGACTCAAATAATTCTAGAACAACAAAAGTCATTTTGAACACTGCTCCTTAAAGAGTAATGGGTATATCTCGTACCAGACCCATTGGATAGACCCTGGATTGATCCGCCATTGTGTACCTAAGTACTAACCTAGGGACTTGTGGAGAAAGAGACTATACCTTGATCCCCCTCAAGTGCATATAGTGGGGATTCATGCTTTAATTATCAATCCGAGGAGTATCAAAACCTAACCGAGTGTATGAAGACATGCATTCAAGTGATGATCAATGCAAATGAGCTTCCCAAAGAGTGCAAACAAGTCCCAACCTATTCCAAACAAGCTTCAACTGTCAGTCATGGTGTCACGATACTTAGAGCAGTAGCCAGCAGTAAATTGAGCTTTTCTCTCAGCTCCAAACTCCGAATATAGCAAATACATGTGCGTTTTGAAGCTCTCGCAAAGACGCATCCAATGATGGTATTTTCACTCAATTTTGACACTTTTGCTTCAAGTTATGAGCAAAATATTGAGTTGTGGGAATGACCTTCCTACACTTTAGCACTTCCTACACTTCACACACACCTTAACAACAGCAAACAAACACTTTCATGGATAGACAACACTTCCGAACACTCTTTTCAAACAACACACATGCATACAAGCTCACAAAGAAGGTGATACAGAGAGGATAAGAAACAAATTCGGAATTCTGTGCCCATGATTCTCACAATGGCAAAAAGGTCTCTACAAAGAGTCACAAATTGACTTATATACATGTGCCCTAAAAATGGTCCTTTCACACAAGTGACCGGCACTTTATTCACTAAAAGGTTAATTTCCTACTAATTTACATGGGTAAGCTACTAATCTCCAAGGGTATGCATCTATAGGACTCCTCTAGTGCATTTACAACGGAAAATATATTACAAGATGGTTATGATACAAAAAAGTGTCCAAATCGGAAAACTTTTGGGGCCCATCTTTTTCTCTGCCTTATGCTCTTCTTAGCTCTGCAACACTCTCCCCCTCTTTGTTTCTATTGTCCCTTGACAGGATTTACTTCTTGTCTGTCGCTTGTTTTCCGCATGCATCTCTTGGTCAGTTTTGCCTCTTTGTCAGACTGGAATTACATTTTAATGGCCCTGTTCTTGATTCTTGTTTTACATCCTCTGGGCCTGATGCATTTGTTTTGCCTGTTCTTTTCTTTTCATTGCCCGCAACCCGTGGAGATGGACTACCTGAGATTTGTAGTCTAGTTCGCCAATAACCTCTTTAATTCTGGGTTGCTGTGTTAAGTCGGGCTGCCACGCACGCCACCAGTGGAAGGTATGAGGATGTGATCCTTCAGCCTTTGATCTGGACCTTCCAAAGACCCAGATGTTGAAGGACCTTCTTGTGGTTTTGGAACCGCCGGATATCTTCTTGCACTTCTTCAATACTTCCTGGCCCCGGTTCCTCCTTCCCTCCTACGTGCTTTTCCTTGATGTGTGCCCTTGCAAGGCTCTGTGCAGAGATGGGTGTTGTACCCCTGCGGGGCTTCTTGCAGATATATATCTTCAAATATGATCTTTTAGTGAAGCTTCTTCCTTTGTCTTCTTCTTTTCTTCTTTTTGCTTGACTCTCCCTCAACACTGCCCCCCTCTTGAACTCTGTCGTCCCCAACAGGCTTTGGAAGTCGACGGGAGTATGTTCTATACACTTTTTGCTCTGTTTAGTTAGGCACATTAGCTTCACGTATCATTAGTTGCTTCCACTGTTCTGCTTTCACACCGTCATGTGGTGGCTGTCTGTGGTCAGCGAAGAAGCTTAGCCCATATGCCACTAATCTGACATTCAAGTTGGATGACATCTTTAAGAAAATTTCGGAATCGATTTCAAACAATCCTGCGAAAAAGGCTTCTTTGAATGTTTGCATATATGTACTAGGTAAAAACATAAGCCTAGAATAATATGCCATTATTGTGGGTCGGCTAGGCATAACAAACAGATAAAAAATGAGGATATCTATTCCTTGATTAATACCAATGAAGTTTAAAAATGTATAAGCCACGTGCTTGAACACCTTCAAAACTGTAAGGATCATGCTGAGAATTTTATTCGTCATTTTGATAGTTAGATCGGGTACTGTTGCATAACAATGCAACCAAAATTCAATGGTTTTTACCAGATAATCTTCGGTTGGTAGATAGTTATGAGGTGGACTTGGGAGTAGCGGATAGTTCAGCCACTGTTTATTGATCACACCATTCTTCTGCATGTCCAAAAATTCTCCTGCTTCTCTGCGATGGGGTGTTGGACAAAATGAAGGGTTTACCTCTAATAAATACGGTGCTGCTTGCCAGTGCACCCGCAATGTAGGATTTTTCTCCAAAAATTTTCTTCTCCATACAGGTTGTGCCGCTTCAAATTCCTCTTGAGTATACTGGAATGTATCATTTTTGAAGTGTAGTTGCTCATCACGATCTTTCTTCGTGATCTTCTTTATGTATTGCCTTGTTTTCTCTTTCAATAGGCCATATGGAATGTTGAAATGATTCATTATGGTATCCAAGTCTTTGCCTTTTATTTTTGCTTCTTTCATTACTTTAATCACTTCATTTTCAAAATTCTCTGTCAACCACAAAACCAATAGTGCCTATTCCTTCTGACCTATTTCTGCAGTGTATGGCATGGGATGATCATCACATGGGTCCGCCATCTACTCTTTTATTGGAGAATTATAAATCGGGGGAGATAGAGGACGTACCTCTACCTCGTGAGTAGGATTCTCTTGTGTTGGCTCTACTGGTGTCTCGATGGATACTTTTTGCTCTGATTTAATTTCCCATTGGGCAAGGCATTCATTCTTTTCTTTAACTTCTTGCATAGTGGCCCTAAGTGCTTCTTTTCGTTGCAAGCAGTTCATTACCGATTTTTGTGACCTGGTCCATGTTTTCACTGTAACTCACTGCAAGTTTTCCGTTGGTAATGTTCAGCTATTTCTTTAGCTCATTGGTTTCTTGAACGTACTTACGTTCCCATTCTTCTTTTAGGGCTTGCTCTTGTTTCAGCAATTCCGCATACTTCTCAATCTGATCTCTCAATTCCGTCTGGTTAGTAGCAGATGTCTCTGGCTTCTCTATAGGTTGGTCATATAGTAATGCCTTCATCAGTTCTTTATTTCTGTTGCGTAAATTATCATTTTCTTCCATGGATACTTTTAGTTGTGTTTCAAGTAGATTACTTTGAGCTTTCATCCTCTCTTTGTCTGCTCCACTGGCTTCATGCTGTCTTTGTAAATCTTCCAGTTGTGTCTGTAGCTGATGATGCTGTCTCATCAATGTATTACATTGCTCTTTAACTGCGGTTATCTCCATATCGTTAGCTGAAATTTCTTGTTGTGCTTGGATTAGTTGTGCGGACAATTGCTCACTTATGACTTGAAACTGATTCTTTTCCCACATGGCCTTGTCGTAATCCGCGTCTATTTCTGTCATTTGCTGTTGCTTGTCCATGGCCATTTGTATCATTTGCTTGACAATAGGTTTCAATTGAGTTACATCAACATTTAACCATGTGGTAGGGATACTAGGTTCTTCACCTGTTGTAACATCTTTCCCTTGTGCAACATGTAGTGTAGTATCATGGGGCTGCTAAATATGGAGTTGTATCCTTGGCTCAGCCTCCCTATGGTCACTCTTGCCTTGTGGTGTATCATCAAGTACTTCAATCACAATTGGTTCCTTATTTTGAGGGAAACTGTCTCCTCTATCCATGCATGTCTGTATTTCTTCTTTTACAGGTGGTACTGCATCTTTATTTGTGATTGGAGCTTCCTTAATGCTGATTTTGGACTGATTGTTTAATTGAATAATATGTACCGTTTCAGTGGGAGCTTCTTGGTTTCTTTCCATTGACTATTGATTGTCAGGTGTAAATTCGACCTGATTAATCTCTGTCCATTCTTCATTGTGCGTTTTTTATCTTATATCAGTGTCTAATGTGTCTTTCTCATGGCTGGATTCCTCATTAGAACTCGAATCTTCTAATCCCAGTTCTTTATATCTGGCAGCCTGTTCTGGGGTTTGTTCTTTATCCTTTTGTTTAGTTCCTTGATTGGCTTGTCTATATTGATAACCTTGAACATTCAAGTTTACTTGCCCTTGCATGTACATATGTATCTCCTCTAACGCTGCTGAGAGGTCTCTTTTAGTAATTGGCTGCTGCATCATAGAAATCTTTGGTAGAGTGTGTGTCCGCTTTGATTGTGGTGTCTCTTGAGCCTCTTCCTCTCTAATGTGTTTAGTCCTTCTCATAGGTTTCTTTGAACTAGTTCCCACTTCTTCAATAGGGATGACTGTTTTCTTTTTCTTTGGAACCGTTGCAGACTTTGCATATTCTGCAATCTCTGTGGAATTTGGCATCAAACGTAAACAATTCTTCATTCCTCGTAGATGAGCAATGTCAATGCTGAACTTCCATTCAAGAACTTTTTCTGACCCCACTTTTTCTTTGCTTCAAATAGGCGGTCTTGAATATATGGAGTCATGTTTACTTGATTTCCCACTTGTCTCATAGCATGTGAGAGTAATTGCACAACATTTTTTGAGGTGGCGTGTATCTATGCATACTCGGGAAACAAAAATGTTGGTGCACTAAACGAACCGAGTCTTCAATATCTGTTGTATTGATTTCCAAAAACGTTCTCTTTTTAGGATCGTGACATTCATCCTTGAAATTGGAGGCCATCTTGATTCCATCCAAGAGCTCTGTTGATTAGCTCATGAGTGAATTGAACTGTTTTCCATGTACCAACTTTGTCAAGTACTCTTGCCTCTGGGATTGATGGCTTATTCGGTGCCGACTGGAGTGTATTCATCACTTGTGTACATCTCTGAAAATCTCGCAGATATATTGGCAGTCTGAGGAACGCATCAATGCCTACGCGTGTCCAGACATCTGTCATGCACGGTAATCCTTGGATGATAGTCTTGAAATATTGTGACATGATAGGAAAGTAGTAATCCCTATCCATGATCTTAATGGTAGCCATAAAGAGAAGCTCGGACACTGGTTGATCGTCGAGAAACCAATGACCTCTTTCTTTTGTGATTGACTCTAAAGGAAGAAGAAGGGTCTCTTCTTCTTGCGTAGCCTCGCAATTAGATGATGCCATCTGCACTCAATATATACCAATAATTAGGGGCGAATTGGTATCAAGAATCATCCTTCACTTATCCTTCTTGAATTTGCGACTCTCCAAGTGAATTGTGTCGTCCCTTCCCCATGGGTGTGAGAAAGGTAATACCTGGGAGTTTTCATACTTATTTATATAGATTTTTTGTTTATGTCTGAAAAGACAACAATAAAGTTAGTTCATAGCCGAAGCGGTTATTGAATCATTAGTTATTTTCCTGAGGATTATTTGTACAAGTGCTCTCCTATTTCCCAAGAGGGAAATGTGCTTCACTATCCTGAAGTAGAAGAAGAATGTGTCGAATGCTTGGCCTTGTACTGTGGCCCTATCATGCATACTTTGGATTCTGGTGACTCCAAATGTGTGCAACTCGAATTACTTGGTTGATGCATTGTAGCTCAGTGATGAGTAGCACCTCCTTTAATGTCAATCCGGGAAGACGTGAGGATGGTATGAAGACCACGAGCAAGTGGAAGCACAAGTGCGTGAGTGAGAAGCACACAAGCATGCACACACATACACGCACACGCACGCACACGGCAAGAACAAAGAGAGTAAGACAATGGAATCACTTCTATTGCAACAAAGTTCTCATACAAGCTCAAAACTACAACAAGCTAACCCAAAAATGAGCTCTCTAGCTCTATTTATAGTTTTTGACTAGCTTTGGCCCTGTCCAGACCTAGTGTCCGGCCTAGTTAAAAATTAGGTTCCAGGGCTTATTTGAGGGCTCAAACGAGGTCTAAAAAATACGAAAATTGGTAGGCAACTACTTCTAAGGCTCCTCAAGCTCGAGGACTCCTCGGCTTGTACAAAATGGAGCTTCAAAAAGGTGAAAATGGTATTTATAGGGGTTTTTAGTGATGAGAATCACTTTTAAATGGTGTAAGGGTTTTGAAAAAAATAAAGGGTTGCCTTAGTGCTAGATGTGCTTGTATACTCGTACTTGCTTCTTCTCGTATACTGCCAACACTCTCCCCCCCTAGCGTCTGTCGCCTCTGACAGACCTCTGCTCCACTGTTTGATCAATGTACTTCTGCAGGAGGTCGGTTGCCACTTCATGTTCCTTGATGCGTAGTCCCCGGACCAAGTCTCTCTGGAGGGCATCCCAATTGACTGCACCCGGTATGTCCGGTTGTGGCGTTGTGTAGAGTTCTGAGTGCATCGTTTGTTCGCATGCAAAGAGGTGTAACAAATGGGTGGGCCTTGGCGCGAACACCTCTGAGTGTGCTTCCCAGAACCCTGTGGTGAACATATCATCGAAAGTTTGCTTATAGCAGGCAGGGAGATATCTGATGCGTGCGTGCCATGCATAAGCAACGCGTATGCTCGGGGTGGTGCTCATATCATATAGCAGGTCATAATTACCATTAACAAACCCGGGAATCGGAGGCTGAATATGGCATACATTGCGGAAAGTTTTGAGCACCACCTGCATCATATCGAATATCTTGAGCATCATCTGGGCAGCTACATGTGGCATGGGGTGGAGGCGTGGCATCCAATGTCTGATGGTTGCAATCATGTAAGATACTGTGGGGGTGCCGGTTGGGGGTGCAATGGCGGGGTAATTGAGCCATTCTCTACAGTTTACATTGTTCTGAACCTTGATGGCGAAGGCTTTCCATGATCTTCTTCTTTGTACTGGCCCATAACAAGGGTTATACTTCAAATGCATGGGAGCGTGATCCCATGTTCTAAGCATTTCCGGGTATGTTTCAAGTAATCTTTGCCTCCAAGTAGGTTGGAATATCGCCCCTTTTCTGGCTGCCTCTGGTATATCTTCTGGTTCGAACTGGGTGGCGAAACTAGGGCACTTGTTGGTGACTCTTTTGATCTCTGCGTTGTAGTCGGCCAACAATACAAAATATGGTTTATATTGTAATTCTGAGCTCGTGATGAGTCGTCTAGGATCAAGGTGCCTGAAATATTCAGACTTGAGTATAGACTCCTCAATGGTTTTCATGGCCAGCATCTGATTTGCTACGCACTCTTCGTGAGTGTGGCCCATCTCCTCTACCTGCTTCATCCATGCCGATGGGGGCTCCTCATATGTGTCTTGGCCTTCCTCCGTAATTCTGCCTCCTGGAAGGGGTTGAGGCTCATAATTGTCTTCAAATGTCTCCTCCACTGGAATGACTACTGTTTCTTCTTCTATGGTTTGATCAAGTGGAGAGGGAGGTCGTTCATACTGTAACAACTTAATTTTTAGTTCTGCAACCTGTTGCCGTAGCTCAAGTACCTCACTGTTGGTTGAAGGTTCAGGTTCTGGCGAAGTAGCGGCCTCGACCGTCTCTTTAGGTGTGGGTGGGTGTGTTGTCGGTACTTTGGATTCTTGTAGTTCCTTTATCTGGTCTGCCAACTGATCATGGGCCTCCAAGAGCGTCGCATAACCTTCTAAAACCTGTTGAATATGCTCTGAGGGGACAGCTTGGAATTTTGCAGGGTCTATAGGTGCTCCCAGGGTGTTTTCCATGGCCGCTTCTAGGTTCTCCTGGTTTTGTTGTTGTAGCCTTCTGTTCTCTTCTTGAGCCGCTGCTAGATGGCGACGTAGTAGCGCCATGTTGCGTTGAAGTCTCGCATTGCGGCCCATTTGTTCTCTGAGTCGTTCCTCCATAGCCTTGCCTGTCTCTGCATACGTAGCTTCGAGTTCTGTCTTCGATTGTTGGAGGTCAGTCACCTGGTGTTGTAGTGCTGTATTACCTAGTTCCAAGGCATCGACTCGTGCCTGGAGTTGAGCCGAGAGATTGCACAGCTCTGTGTTATTTTCTTCTAATAACTTATACTCTTGCTTAAGCTGAGTGGCCGCTTCAACCATGGTGTCTAGTGCACTACTAAATGATGTGGATGCATGGTTAGAGATGGAACATGCAACGGGTCGGGAAATGGGGAAGGGAAAAGTGGATGATGTGCCTATGAGTGAAGTGAGATGTGATGATGGTAGAACAGACGTGGCGGTGGGTGCTCTTGTGGATGGTGAAATATCCATGGGATCGGATGTGATAGTGTGTGAAGTGTTAATTGTGAATACGGGAACGGTAGGTGGTGTGTTAGTGGTGGCAGTGAATGTGGGGGAGTGGGGTTGGGGAAGGGACTTTTTATAATTCTCAACTTGTTGGAGTATATTTACAAGGTTTGTCCAGAATGATGGTTGGGTGATTTGGGTTGATTCTGAGGGGGTTAACAGGGGTACAGTGGGTAGGGGTTGGGAGGAAGGAACTGTGTGGGTGAATGGAAAAGGTTGGGATAAGGTTTGGCTAGTGGCAAGTGGTTGTCCCAGGGCGGGGAGATAAGAGGGGTGACCTATTATGGTTTGATCGGTGGCAGGATGACCTATGTGGGGTTCAAAAATTTGGGCAGAAGTGATGGTTGTGGGTAAAGGAAAGGTTGTAGAAAAGGAGGTGTGTACATTGGTTTCACCATGGGTGAATATCGGTTGTTCGGAAAGACTCGTGGAAAGGGGTTCTGAAGGCTAGCTGGGAGGTGATGGCGGAGGTGGTGAATGTGTATTTACATCTGGTTCGTCACTGGGACATGGGCTAAGCATCTGAACATCTTCTGTCTTTGAAGTAGGCAATACGGTAGATACCTCCATTTGAATCATCTTTCCCCGCCATGGCCTTGTATCTATCCTTCTTTGATCATAAGTAGGGTTCGCCTGATAGACCAATGTTCTCATGGCTTCCCGATGCCACAGGTGTCCGCCAAAAGGTTCAACGATTCTACAAAATGTGGGTCGATGTTCTCCGATTGCAACATGTGGTTTACTAGGGCTCGATTCGCTTCTTCTGACATCTTGTGTCTCCTCTGCACCTGCTTGATTGTCCGGTATAGTCTTTTGAGTTGTGCGGTATAGGCAGTGGCTTCCTCTTCACTGTCGTCTGGTTCATTTCTTTGTGCACCTTCCTGAACTTGTGTGTTTGGGTCATGAGGATGTTGTGCCACCTCTTCCCCATGTACTCTGCTTGTCTCGCCCCGTGGCTGTTCTCTTTGGACTGATGCTCCCGGATCAACATTGTCAGGGGAACCTTCACTGTCTGATAGGTGGACCGTCTGCAGGAATCTTTCAAAATCAAAGTTTGGATCCTCTGTGAAGGTGGCAATAGATGCAAACTCTGCATCGGTAGGTAGTGGAGGGGCGGATGGAGCGGGTTGTACCACATCCCCAGCTTGAACTCCTTGAAGATGGATCGTGAAAGGTGCGACTTGAGCTTCTTGTCGGGGGGAAGCTTCGGTCGTGGCTTCGTGAGGGATCATTACCTGGGAGAGCGATCCACGCATTCGTTTTGCAGGCTGGCTCCCTGACTTCCGCCCTTTGAACAACTCCAGTTGTGCATATTTTAGGGCTCTGGCAACCGGCACATCATATGCAAGACATCTATAGATAATTCTTGTAAGCGCACAACAGCCATGTAAAGTAGGCTTCCTCACTCCCTGCTTGCCTGCCTCATACACTTGGTCCAAGATCCATACATGCATCTTAATGGGCAAGCTTCCAGTCTCTGCTAGATATAGCCCATACCATATTTTCTTGTGAGGTTGGGTGAAACGGTCCTGAGCTGGGAATGCGAAGTGTTGGAGGCACATCCGCAATGGTATGGCGATGTTGGGGGTGAGGGCGCACATTTCTTTTAGCTTCTTGATTCTGTTGCTTTTCATCGACTTAGGTATCAATGGGTCGCGGTCAGAAGGTACATGCGTGCCATACATCTGAAGTGCTTCCCTGATTAAAGTAACATTCAATTCGAACTTCCTCATTTCCTCCAGATTCGACAAGGAGGGCACCCAGAATGTGCCTGAATGATCTTTCTCACCTGTCGGCTTTAGTGTGGCAATTAGGTAGTAGCACCTGAGGAAATTGGGTTTAGGCAGGGCTGCACTAAAATAAGTTTGTAATCCTGCTTTTTGCCAGATATCTTGAAGTGGAGCTGCATTCTGTAAGGTTTCGAATTCTCTTGAAAAGAACTGGAAGGTCCACCACACTCCTCCACACTCCATCTTGGACTCCCATATATGATCTGCGTCTCCCAAGTCTCCTGGCATTTCGTTGAACCAATGAGAGTGCCCTTTTACTCTTTCAGTTAGGCCATTTGGTGGATCTGGAATAGGAATTCTCCGCACATTCACGAACTCTTCAGGCCGAGCTGTTGGTGGGGCCTCCACCGGCATGGCATCCCAATTGATTTGAGCACTAGAGCCTGCCTCAGAGCTTGTGCCTGCTGCTGCCATGGGAATCGGGTGCTTATCTGCTAGAAGAAGAAAGGCACATTAGTGTTGCATAGGAAACAGGATGTAATGGTGTTCCCTTCACAATACTAACATGACAATCCCGAAGGTTAGTGGTCAGAGATGAAGTGCTTGTGATAGGTGTGAGTGGTGATTAGAGGTCAGTATCATCCTAGATGCCTACTTTGGTTATGCAGTGGACTCGGAATGCACCTATGTCAGAGTGGATGGATTTACAAAAATTGGGTTAGGGGGTTTGATACATGGTTTAGGTCTCCAAACTTTGATAGGGGATTCGTAGCTCTTAGAGCTAAAGACAGGCAACGGTTTATGAACTAGGTTGTGATGGATTTGGGACCTTTTGGGTACCCATTTCCAGACATTCCTCGATGTGACTGCGTGTGGGTCAGAGTGGTATTTAGGTAGAGTTCCTGCGTTGTTAGTCGAGAGGACTTGAGAGTGTGGAATTATGCCAGTAACTAGAGTTGGAACTATTTGGGCTCGTAAACAGGCCTTGGGCACCCATATGTGTCTAGCATTGGGGCTAGCCTTCCTTGACCGCTTAGGGACCCAAATAGATGTGGTGTGCCTAGGAGGTTTCCTAGGGTACTCCTTCACTTGTGTCCGTGATGGTGTGGCTTGTTTGTTGTCTCCTCGGGAGTCTGCTATTAGAGTGGTGGGTTTTCCATCCTTGCGTATCCAGATCTGCTTCGCGCCACGAGGTGCTCCGTGTTGCACGAGTTGGCGCACCTGCCTCTTGATCAGCGGCCTCCTTCGTGTCGAGTGATGTTCGGTCTGCCCGTTTAGAATCTTCTTTGGATCAGTTAGGAACTCCTTATTGGCTCCTGTACCTTCAGTAAGATTGACAATCCTCTGCACCATAGAAGTTTGGACAAGAACAACATTGTTATCTTCATGTGGATTCTTGGAGGGACCAGGAGTTGGTGCCTGTTCTATTGGTTTGAGTGCTTGATTTTCTAATTCAATCGTGAGACGGCTTTGGCCTACCCAAGCCTGAAGAAGTCCACTTCTTAGGTTGAGGTTGACTGCGTGATCATAGATCCAGTCTTGGCCTAAGACAAGAGGTTCAGTCAGATCCTCGTCTTCACACACTAGCACTTTTGCTGGCATGAGGACCTCTTGTATGTAGAGGGGAAGATCCACCTCTCCCATGCAAGGGGTTTCAACACCTCCTAATCCTATCAGATATGCTTCTAGGGGTTTTACCTCCAATTGCAGCTGCTGGCAATAAGAAAGTCGAACTGCACTTGTGGCTGCTCCTGAATCAATTAAAGCTCTCATGCTTGTTGTGCTGTCTCTTTGTCCTATTTCTAGGGTCACAAAAGGTCGTCGGTCCACTATCTTATGGGTACGTTCACCTGAAGCCTCACACATGGCCATGTGGTAGCCTAGAGACTCTTGAGTGTTAATCATAGGCTGATCCCTCCCTTGTCTCCTCAACTTCATTCGTCTGATACGCTCTAAGGCCTCTGCCTGTGCTTCTTCTCGAATTCGTTTTTCCTCCTCTTTACGCTGCTTAGCAGTATTGAGTCGACTTAGCATTTCCTCAGTGAGGGGTTCCTGATACAGCTTGACTCTGCATCCGCTAATATAGTTTGGGAGAACATCCCCCTCTAAAGTGGCTAGTTGTACTGCTCCACTCGTGGAGATCCTATTAATGATCATAGGTCCGTAGCCTCTCTTTTCTAGCTTCCTTGCGTGTTGTTTCAATGTGTAGACTAAAACTAGATCTCCTGCTTTCAAGCCCTTATCCTTCACATGGGCATCAAAGTATGCCTTCTGTCTCTTCTTAGCTGCATATATCCCTGCAGCTGCTCTCAGTCTTGTTTGTCCTAATCGTTCAAGGTCAAAAAGTCTGGAGGAGAGTTCATGACCCGTCCATTCTTGCTCTTGTGCTACTTTCAATGTAGGTATTAAGAAGTCCAAAGGTAGCACGACGTTTTGGCCAAATACCATCTGAAAGGGGGTGGCTTGGAGTACCGTTTTGTAGGCGACTCGGTATGCCCAAACAGCATGGTGTAGTTGTTTGTCCCAATCAGAGCGTTTATTGTTCACTAATTTTGTCAATACATTGCATAGGATCTTATTGGTGCTTTCGGCTTGCCCGTTGGCTTGAGGGTGATAGGGGGCAGACTTCTTATGCACTACCAAGAATTCTTGGAGCAGATTTTCAATAACTTCATTCAAGAAGTGAGTGCCTCTATCACTAACTAGCTCTATGGGTAGCCCGTATCTTGTGAATACATTCTCAAACAAGAATTTAGCAGTTGTCTGAGCGTCATTCTTCGTTGTGGATTTTACCTCTACCCACTTGGTTAGATAATCCGTGGCAACGATGATATACTCAGCATGGGAACCCTTAGCTGGGGGATTGATAGGTCCTACAAAGTCTATTCCCCACTTAGAGAATGCACGTCCGCCCATCATAGGCTTCAGTGGCATCTCATCTCTGCGTATAGGATACTGGGTTCGCTGACAAATCTCACACCTCTTCACATAGGTATGTGCGTCCATGTGAAGGGTGGGCCACCAAAATCCTGCAAATAGAATTGCTTTGATCACCCTATCTGGACCAAAATGTCCTCCTGCTACACCCTGGTGAGCTGTTTCCAAGATCTTTAGGTATTCACCTTCATGGACACATAGTCTCAGGTAACCATCCTTACCCCTTTTGTATAAATTATCACCAATGATGGTGTAATCCAAGGCTTCTTGTTCCAAACTTCTTTGCCTGACCAAAGTCATATCTTGAGGAAATGTTTTCGTCCTCAAGAAGGATACTAGGGGTTCACTCCAATCCGGCACTATGGACACTTGATAAAGAGTGGCATGTTCCACAGGTGGTTTAGTGCAGCAGATTGGGCATTCCTTGCACAACTTCTGGACATCAGCTTCCATGGTCGGCCAATGCACTCCTAGTCTCCTCAGGGTCTGTAGGGTTCGTTGTTTTGAGTAGTGTTGCTCTAATGCACCTACATGTGCTAATTGCAACCACTTAGCGTACTCGTCCTCTTCTACACAACAAGTCAAGATTCCTTGATCCGTGTGCTTGTACATACTTCCAGCCATGATGTGGTACTTTTGAGCTTTGACTACTTCCTTATCCTGTGTGTTTACTATTGGATGATTAGGTCCATATGTAAGTATAGGCACTAAGGGCTTGGCCCATTGGGGCACCACTTCCAAATTGAACAAGTATGCATCAGGTAAGTCATCTGACACTCCTTGTGGGGCCTCTCCGGATGTGAGCCTAGAGAGATGGTCTGCTCTCAAATGAGTCCTACCTTTCCTCACCACAACCTCAAAGTCATACTCCATTAGTAAGAGAAACCATCTTACTAACCTTCCGGTGTTGCATGGTTTGTTTACCAGGTATAGTAATGCTTGATGATCAGTAAAAAACTTAAACTTATTTGCAAGCAAATAATGTCTAAACTTTTTAACCGCATACACCATGCCTAGTCCTTCCCTCTCAGTGGTGGTATAATTCCGTTCAGCTGCATTTAGTTGTCTACTAGCATAGGCAATAGGGAGATCCATGTTCCCTTCACCCGTAGGTTGTGCAAGTACGCATCCAATAGCATAATTGGAGGCATCCACATGAACATGGAATGGCTTGCTCCAATCTGGTGTGGTCAAGATTGGTGCTGAACACAATCGCTTCTTCAGCTGATTGAAGGAGTTCTCACACTCATTAGTCCACTCAAAATTTGTCAAAAGTCTGTACATGGGCTTTGCAATGACAGCATACATGTGAATGAATCGGCGGTAGTAACCACAATGCCCCATGAAAGCTTGAACTTCTTTGACATTCCTTGGCCTAGGTAGTTCTGCTATGGCTCTCACTTTCTCTTCGTCAGTGGATATGCCGTTCTTGGACACTATGTGTCCTAGAATCTTGCCTTGCCTGACCATGAAAACACACTTTTCTGGGTTCAAGCAGACTTGATATTCTTTGCATTTATCAAAGATCTGTCTGAGTTCGGGTATATGGGTCTGCCTTATGTTGGAATGAGCACAAAGATCATCAACATAGACTTCTAAGTTCTTCCTCAGGAACTCCTTAAATACATGGCACATCAGCCTTTGGAAGGTTGCAGGAGCATTGATCAGCCCGAATGGCATTACCCTAAAAGCGAATATACCCCACTCTGTGGCAAAAGCCGTTTTATGCTGATCTTCTGGTGCAATGGCTACTTGATTGTAGCCCGAAAACCCATCTAGGAAGCTGTACACTTCCTTGCCTGCTACCCTTTCTAATAGATGCTCAATGATAGGAAGCGGATAGCTATCTCTAATAGTGGCTGCATTAGCCTTCTTCAAGTTAATGCATACTCGTAATTTGCCGTTCTTCTTGGGCACCACTACAATGGGGGATACCCATTCAGTGTGCTCAATTTCATAGATAAATCCAGCTTCCACCAAGCGGTCTATCTCTTCTTTGATCTTAGCAGCATAGTTATCATTATATGTGTATGGCTTTTGCTTAGAGGGTTTAGCATCTGAGGTCATGGGAATTGTGTGTGAGCATATGTCTGGGTCAACACCCTTCAAATCCTTGTAGCTCCAAGCGAATACATCTCGGTATTCTCTTAGCAAGGCTATCAGCTCTTGTTCTTCTTCTTCTGTTAGGTCATGACCTATGTATGTGCATCTTTCTTCTCCTTCCTCGATGGCGACAACTATTTTCTTGGTAGTTTCCTTGCTATCATAGGCTTCTCCTGCTTGTGCCTCACGTTTAGGCATTCTTATCATGACCCTCCTATCGTCTATCTCATATTTTTTAAAGTTTTCAAGGACCTCAAACAAGGATTCTTCTGCCTCCAGAGTGACTTCCTTCTTCTTTCTTTTCTTTCCTCCGCTTTTAGAAGCTACTTGTGTGGCTAACCTCACCTCATTTGTAAGCTCTCCGTGCCTCTGGGGTTGAAATTCTACTTCATAGAAGTATTCTTCATCTGATGCAAAGGGTGGGTCCATAATGATTGACTCTAGATCGGAGTCACTCGCATCCTCAAATGCATCAGGGCTAGGTTTGCATTCTTCTAAAACTGCATCTCCCATGATTGGCTCTATTGAAAAGACTGAAATGTCATAGCCATCCTCATGACAGTGAGGTGTCCACTGCTCTTCATTGATGGCTACATCCATTGTTGCTAGGATTTCTGCCCAGCCATGGGGTTCAAATTCTTCATCAGGAAAAACTACAGGTGCATAGGCTGGGTCTTGAATTGATCTATGGTTTTCTTTTGCACCTACCTCTCTGGCTTTCTCTCTCTTCTCTTCTTCTACTGCTACCTTACACATCCATAAGTGGGTGTCTTCATGCATCCACAAGGATCCGGATTCTATGGAATGCACAGACTCAGTCTCATCTTTGGCTCTATGGATGGGATTCTATTGAATAGGTGGTACGTCTCTATGAGAGTAATCCTTAAGATTGACTTTGGTTGTAACACCTAGATGTTGCAAATACAAGGAATTGGTTCCCCAATCCTGGACTACTTGCAATTTCCGCATAAATGGTCGTCCTAAGATCATCTCATAGGCATGATTTTTGCTGAAGTCACATATGGCAAATGTGTGCTCAAACTCGACACCACAGGTAGTGAGAGTTATTCCTTCTAGCAATCCTAAGGGTCTCTCAATATGACCATCGGCCATCTGCAATTTCATTCTCGTTGGCCTGAGTGCTGGCTTGCCCCAACGCTTCCATAGGGAAGTGGTGGCAATTGCAACTCCTGCACCTGAGTCCAAAATTGCCTTGGTGGTGTACTCCTGGTAGGTAATGGGGAGATAGGTGTTCCCTTCTTCACCTTCACACATATCTCCTATCTTATCCAAGGGTATCTCTGGCACCGTCCTATGTGATCCTACCTGGGAATGAGGTTTCACTATCACTGGTACTTGTTTGGCGACATGTTCCCATACTTCTGGTCTAACCTTAAGCAGCTCTTCCAAAGTGAGATTGCACTGCACTTTGGTGTTTTTCACTACCTCTGTGTTCCTAGGTAAGACTGAGTCCTCATTTCGTACCATGACCGTGGGTGCTCTCATACAGGTGGACTTTACTTCCCATGGGCCTGTGAAATGGGGTAGTTCTTGTAAAGAATTAGACTCGAAGTCTAATCTTTCTTGAGATTGGGCACTCTCCTGCTCTCCATAAATGGAAGGAAGGTGTTGTGGGAATTGATCGTGTGTGTCATCCACCAGTTCAATGGGAGGAGGAACTTCACTCTCTTTAGCCCATTTCTCTTCTTGAATCTCTCGCAAGAATTCTGGTGTGTATTGATTCATAGAAGAAGAGGTGTCTGGCTCCGTAGAGTTAGGCACGTAGGCCTCAGGCACATAGGCTTTCTGGGTAGGAAGACCTGCTCTTACACTAGCCTTGTCATGGTGTTGAGGGGCGAGTTCCTTTTGTGATTGTGCCATTAGATTCTCTATTCTTTCTAGGGAGGGGGGGTTGTCTGGTTCAGTGGAATTGGGCACATAAGCTTTCGGTGGGGGATGGGTCATGTTTTTGCTTGCTTTATCTCTTTCTCGATTTTTTTCTTCCTTGGCAGATCTTGCAATTATGCCCTCTAACTTCTCTAGAAGTCCATCCAAGTGTAATTGTGTCTTGGCTGAGCCCGAGTAATTGAAAAGGCGACTGGCTTCAAACATAGTCTGAGCCAATGCGACCATTTTCGCGCAAAGCTTGGTTCTTTCTATCTCTAGGTCAGCTCTAGGGTAACACTTGTCATGATCCGTTACATTTGGCCCTTCTTGGATTCTGGCCTGATATGCTTTAAGCATCATGTCTATGTCTTCAGGAGTGGGATCAGCTAATACTGATCCTACTCGGGGTGGTGGGTGGGTTACGTGGGGTGTATTAGAGGGTGGAGGGATGGAGGGTGATGGGGATGGTAGCGGTGGGAATGTGTGAGAGTGCGGTTGAGATGTGATCTCTATGATTTTTGCTTTGGTTTCTCTCAAGCTTTCTTCAAGTTCGCTCATCTTTTTTGCCCATTGCCTTTTCATTCTTTCACGACTATCCTTCCAGGCTCTAGTTCTCTTTTTGGTTATGCTCTCTGTTTCACTCACCTCGAGGCTCTTTTCCTGACCAACACCTTGGTTTGGTTGTAGTGCTTGGGCTCTTGTGATCACTTGCACAAGTGCAGTGGAGGTCACACTCCCTGTGGAGTCTACCACTAACCCAACAACATTGATAGGAGTGATTTTAGGCATGTTATTAGGGTTCTTTGGGCAATCTCGCAGGAGATGCTCTTTCCCGCAGTCTTGACAGAAACCCTGAATGGTTACTGGTTGAGGTTGTGTAGGGGCAGGCAGTGGACAATCACGTATAAGGTGATCTCCCTGACATCTGAAGCATGGTCCTCTAGGAAATGGGGGTCGTACCTGCCTAGGTTGAGGTTTAGAGTTGGGGTTTGTGTACATGACATTGGCATACTCAGGCTCCCCACTATTTTCACTTGGGTCCTCATAATAGTATGACTCGTCATGCTCGGGTGACTGCATGTAATAAGCCTGTGGGCTATCAATATGTGTGGAGTCAAAGCTATGGTCACTTGGATCACTGTCTGATAGCAATGGGGTGATTGGGACTATGGCCCTGTTCGGATTTTCTTCAGCACATGCATATTTCACTGGGATCGCATTGGTTGGAGCAGGGGGTTGCTGTACTAGGACTGGTTGAGGTCTCTGCTGCCCTGGATAAGGTGGCTGATAAGTTTGCTGTGGTCGGTTGTATTGTTGTGGTGGGTACTGATTCTGGTATCTACCCTGTTGTGGATATGGCTGAGGGTAATTTTGCCTAACATTTTGTTTGTTATCTGGGCAGTCTTGTGCAGTGTGGTTTGTGTACCTGCGCTCTATGGTGCAGTACTGGCTACTAGGATTAGCCTGGGGTTGGGCCATAATGGGACATACATTTGCCATATGGTCACCGCCACAAGTGTAACACCGCTTAACTAGGGCAAATCTCGGAATTTGTTTGCTAGAGACACCTAGTTTTTGAGCTACCTTCTCTGCAAGTTCCTCAATGGATGTGGATTGACCAGATGTGAGGCTACTAGAGCTATCAGAATCCTTATAGATTTTTGATAGTTCTAATTCCTCACCTAGATTGTCCTCAATGTCTATGCACATGCGCACGCACTCTTCTATCGTTCTGGGGTCCTTCAGATACACATATGACCTGAGCTTGGTGCTCAACAATCCATCTAAGAACAAGGCCACTTGTTTGGCTGGTGTGGGTAACTCCGGCATCGGGCATCTCTCCAAGTACTGCCTAAACCTTCTTCCAGCTAGTCTGACCGTCTATTGAGGTGTTTGTTTGAAGCTATGAATTAGTGAGGAAGTGTTGTGCCTGATTCCACTCTTAGAAAACTCAATGATAAATGCCTCTAAGAGCTGGTCTATGTTTCTGAAATGCCTCTCGTTTAGTGGTTGAAACCACGTAAGGGTAGTGTTCCTAAGGGTTAGACCAAAAGCATTATATTGTGTGAATAGGTCCTCTACATGTTCAGCTTTCAATACTTGCCGAAATTCTACCACATGGTCATAAGGGTCTCCAGTGCCATCGAAGTAATTCTTCATGGACTTCACCAGTTGAGTTGGTCGCAGGGTCCTAGTGTGTTCTCTCGGCCTTGGCAAAGGAAAATCGTCAGCATTCCTTTGATTCCATGGGGTTCTATGTCTCTCAGGTTCCACTCTATTCCTTTCTGTTCCCGTTCTTTCTCTTCCCAGGGAGTTGGCAAAACTTACCTCAGGTTTGTCTCTACTTCTATCTCTTTGAGCTCCATGAGCTTGGGAGGTCCCAGCTCCTTGGTGACCAAAGGACACATTAGACCTTGAATGGGGAAAAACAAATTCACCCTTCCATGTGTAGGCATGTCTGCCATGCTCAGTGACCATGAAGATTCTCTCTGATGCATTGTCTAGGTAGGTTACTTGGCCTGGGCTATCAGGGTCTTTAAACTCATAGATTGTGAGGGCACTCACTTCCTGAGGTTGAGCAGATTTATATCTCCAAAAAGCCTCATCGGTTTCTCGGTTTAAAAGCAGGTCTATGCTTTTATTATCCTGTGGAATCCACTCTGGAGTCATGATTCTGGTCAAGACAGATTTACCCCGGGGAGTTCTCGGCTCTTTCTCTAAATTTCCTTGTTCTATATCACCCATGTCGGTCTCTGCAATCACATTTCTAAACTCGTCTGTTCTATCAGGAAGAGTGGTGACTACATAAATAGTCCCTTCTTTATCTAGGTATGCTCCATTCTCAAACTTCACTACTGGGTGTTCTAGTCCATGGGGTTGATCGGGGTTCTTCATCTGGACCACAGATCTTCTCAGTCCGTCTTCGTAGATGCGAGCACCTAGACGATTTGTCCTGATGTATTCCAATTGAGTCTTGTAAGGTCCCTCTGGCTTTTCTAGATAAGCCACCCCTGAACTACCTACTGGTCTCTCCATGTGATAGGACATCTCAGAATCACTTGTTTCTGATCTGGGAGTGTATGGGTAATCACTCAACTGCTGGGCCCAAGACCTGGCAGTGTGATTGACACTAGCTTCAGAAGATCTGAGGCTTTGTCTGTCTCGGCCTAAGTGTCTGCCTGATCTAAGGTTCATATGCCTGATTTATCTACCCCCTTGGACCCAAGCACACTCTCGTTGTAGGTACACCAATCACTTTGTTCTTTTGAGTTGAATATTATGTTTATGATCTTGTCTGAAATCGCGTCGTCAGGAGTACTTAAGTGAATTTTGCACTTGATAAGTGATCGACTCCAGTTTACCCTTAGTCCCTTAGGGTTTTCGCACTCAAGACCTATTTAATTCTTGCACTTGGTTGATTAATTCTCTTGGACTTGATTCGTGCCTAACGTTGCCCTAACTAATTACCACACCTAAGTCGTACTTAGCCTAGGCTAGGAATTGACAAAGGAAGGTTGAGAGATCTTCCAACCTCAATTAGCTGGTTGACCAGACTGCTACACAAGCCCAGGAAGCCTTCTCCCAAGCTTGGTACTCACCCCTGCTAGCTTGCTTTGGATTGCCTTGAGTGCACACAATGTTCCTCGAGGTGTCGCGATAGCTCGGGATATGGTGAATTTTTCTGTTCTGTCTAGTGATCCTGGGAGCTCTAGGCCTGCGCAGTGTCGTGGTACACTCAGAATCGTGATTGGGTGAAGTTTTCGGAGTGTCGTGATAGCTCGAGCTCGACGCCTCGGGGACTGTGCAGACAGATTCCGTACCTGCTGAGCTTGCTGGAGATGATGATGGAGCTGCAACCTGCAAGAAACATGCAAAAACACACAAAACAAGAACACACACGCTCGCTCTCTCTCAAACTCGCACACAACAAATGAGGGGAATGACAAGGAAGAGGGAATATGTAGTGGAGAAGGAGGTGGAGGTGGAGATGGAGAAGGAGGTGAAGATGGAGATGGAGGTGGAAAAAAATCAGAATTTTACCGACTACTTACCATTCCAACGCGTCCTCTCTACGTCTTACCATCACACGCTCGTCCTCAAAGCTCGAATCCCCGGCAACGGCGCCAAAATTTGGTGTAGCTCAGTGATGAGTAGCACCTCCTTTAATGTCAATCCGGGAAGACGTGAGGATGGTATGAAAACCACGAGCAAGTGGAAGCACAAGTGCGTGAGTGAGAAGCACACAAGCATGCACACACATACACGCACACGCACGCACACGGCAAGAACAAAGAGAGTAAGACAATGGAATCACTTCTATTGCAACAAAGTTCTCATACAAGCTCAAAACTACAAGAAGCTAGCCCAAAAATGAGCTCTCTAGCTCTATTTATAGTTTTTGACTAGCTTTGGCCCTGTCCAGACCTAGTGTCCGGCCTAGTTAAAAATTAGGTTCGAGGGCTTATTTGAGGGCTCAAACGAGGTCTAAAAAATACGAAAATTGGTAGGCAACTACTTCTAAGGCTCCTCAAGCTCGAGGACTCCTCGGCTTGTACAAAATGGAGCTTCAAAAAGGTGAAAATGGTATTTACAGGGGTTTTTAGTGATGAGAATCACTTTTAAATGGTGTAAGGGTTTTGAAAAAAATAAAGGGTTGCCTTAGTGCTAGATCTGCTTGTATGCTCGTACTTGCTTCTTCTCGTATACTGCCAACATGCATATAGATTGTCTTGCCTTTCGGCATCCAAATCTGCCTTACTCCCTTGGGATAGTCTGTATCCCTAGCATTCCTGGAGAATGTCGTACTTTTTATGTAGTACTTTTGCTTCGTCTTCTGTTCGAATCTTTGAATGATTTTTGTTGCATGTCGAGTTTCTTGCTTTGTCTTGTAGTGGTTTATCCGGGCGTTTTGCCTTTAGATCATATTGATTCTCCTTGTGCCTTGGCTCGTCTTTTTTGATGATTGTCACTTGGGCACATGACTTGGGAATCCATATTTGTGTTCTGGCCGGTTGGGCAGCTATCATCTTCTTCCGAATCCATACTCTAGAAATTCTTTATGGAACTGGGTGTCCAATGTGACCTGCATTCTCATTCTGTTGTTGTTTCTGATGTCGAGAGCAGTCTTGTTGTTGAAGATATGCTATCGCTTGATCTTTTCTGATCCAAGCCTTTCTAGTGTAAGGAATAGGGTATATTCTAATGTGTGTAGTTCTTTGAGAGTCATGCTGACTAGTCTCTCTTGTGCTTGGTTCCTCACTGAGGTTGTTACTGGATAGAATACTAGTCATGTGATTTACTGGATTAGAAGATTGTGTGCAATCGAGATTCGGTGTATCCTCACATGAACTATTTGATGAAGGGGTTTCCATAGTGCGAGTGAACATAAATTCATCATCAAGTTCATTTGAGTGAGCTCTCACGTCTATATCCTTGGCTTTGACCGGTCGTTCATCTAACATGTTGAATACCTCACGATGTCCTATCTTTGTCGAGATATCCTAGGGCCAACTGAATAGTCACTTCAGATTCGTATATCCACTCTTGACCTAACACGAGCTCTTCTAATAAGCCCTGATCGTGACACACTAAGAGTTTCTGTTCCATTGTGTGGTTTCCGAGATGTAGAGGTAAGGTAATCTCGCCTATACGTTTGGTAACTTTTCCTCCTATTCCAATCAGCTGTGCCGTAGATGGGCGTAATTCTTCTTTGAGTTTCTGAGTCAATGAATATTTGATACAACTTATGGTTGCTCCTGTGTCAATGAGAGCATCCACCAAGTAGTATTTCTTTGTTCCAGCACCCAAATTCAAATAAGGTTGCGTCGTTTGCTGACCTAGGTTTTTAGTGGCTCTAAAATTAGCCATTGGGATGAGTTCCTCTCCTAGTCGATATCTCTCATCTCTCTCTCTGTCATCCACTCCTTTCGTTTCCTCATTCATTCTAGAGCTTCTTGCCTAGCTTCTTCTCGTATTCTTTCTTCCTCTATGCGCCTATTTTTACCCATTACTAGTCGTGCCATTATCTCTTCAGTCAATGGCTCTAGATATTTTTTCACTCGACATCCACTGATATAGTTTGGTAATACTTCTCCATCTAGGGTTGCTAAGCTGATGGCTCCACTGGTAGATATATGATTGATGATCAATGGGCCATATCCTCTTTTTTGCAATTTCTTCGCATGCTGCTTCAAAGTATAGACCAAAACTAAATCACCTTCCTTCAAGTTTTTATCTTTAATATGAGCATCAAAATATGCTTTCTGTCGCCTTTTAGCAGCATAAATCCCTGCTACAGCTTGTAACCTAGTTTTGTGTAACTTTTCTATTTGATCCAATTGAGCTGATAATTCATGTCTAGTCCACTCGTAAGTTGTTGCTACTCTGAGAGTGGGCATTAAGAAATCAATTGGCAAAATAGCATTCTGTTCGTACACTAAGTTAAAAGGAGTAGTACCTATGGCTGTTTTGTAGGCTACTCTGAATGCCCATAAAGCATGATGTAATTGTTTATCCCAATCCGATCTACCATTGTTCACAATTTTAGTGAGGACTGTACACAAGATTTTGTTGGAACGTCCGGCCTGTCCATTGGCTTGTGGGTGATATGGAGCTGATTTCTTATGAATTACTAAGAATTCATTTAGTAGGTCTTCTACCACTTCATTCACAAAGTGCGTGCCTCTATCACTCACAATTTCTATAGGTAGTCCAAATCTAGTAAATACGTTCTCAAAAAATTGGTTGTAGTCCTCACATCGTTTTTCTTGGTTGCTTTGGCTTCAACCCACTTGGTCAAATAATCTGTGGCTACAATTATGTACTCGGCATGAGATCCTTTAGCTGGTGGGCTAATAGGTCCTATGAAGTCTATTCCCCATTTAGTGAAGGCTTTGGCACTCATCATGGGTTTCAGTGGCATTTCATCTCTTCTAATTGGATATTTCGTTTGTTGATAGGTATCACATCGTTGAACATATGTGGCTACATCTTGATGTAGAGTTGGCCACCACATTCCTGCAAAGAGAATCGTTTTTGCAGTTTTACCTGCAGAAAAATGTCCTCCTGCAGCTCCTGTATGTGCCATCTCTAGAACAACAAGATATTCGTCTTCATGAATGCACATTCGTAAATGATTGTCTCTTCCTCACTTGAAAAGCTGTTTTCCTATGAGAGCAAAGTCCTTGCTTTGTTCTGTGAGCGCACGTTTCCTTGCTAGAGTGGCTCCTTCTGGGTATTCCTGGGTCTTCAAGAATTTCACCAGAGGCATGCTCCACCTTGGGGCTACTCTGGAGTAGCATAAAGTGGAGTTCTCTTCTGGATTTCTTTCTTGACGATTTGGGCAGGCTGATACATAGTTATATGTATCCCTCTGCATGGTTGGCCAATATATGCCTAATCTCTTCAGTGTTTGCCATGTTCCATTCGCATATAAATGAGTTTTCCATTGATTTACATGTGCCTTTTGAAGCTACCTTTCTTGTTCCTCTTCTTCCACGCATCTCATGAGTATTCCACTTGAGTCTTAGTGATATAAGCTTCGAGCAATGATATGAAGGTTTTTAGTCTTCCATAGATTTTGGTTTCGGTTTGGTGAGATCCCATGTTTAGGGCCATATGTGAGTATTGGGATCAACTTTTTTGCCCATTGGGGACATACTTCGAGATTAAACAACTAAGTGTCTGGCAAATCATCAGGTACTCCTATGGGGGTTCTCCATGTGTCATTCTTGATAGGTGATCTGCTCTAATGTGGGTATTCCCTTTCTTGACTATTACTTCAAAATCAAATTCCATCAACAGTAGAAACCATCATACTAGTCGTCCCGTATTACAAGGCTTATTGACTAAGTACAGTAGGGCTTGATGGTCGATGAAGAATTTGAATTTGTTTGCCAAGACGTAGTGTCGAAATTTTTTTACTGTGTACACCATCCCTAGGCCTTCTCTCTCGGTCATGGTATAATTGCGCTCCGCTTGATTCAATTGCCTACTGGCATAGGCTATAGGGTGGTCTAACTTCCCTGTATCCGTGGGTTGAGCTAAGATGCAACCAATGGCAAACTTGGAAGCATCTACATGAATGTGAAATGGTTTGTTCCAATTTGGGACTCGAAGGATTCGTGCTGAACTCAATCGGCTCTTCGATTCGTTAAAGGCCTTTTCACATTCTTCTATCCAATTAAATTGAGACAATAATGCATAAAGAGGTCTAGCAATTATGGCATACATGTGTATAAATATTTGGTAGTATCCACAATGTCCCGTAAATGCTTGCACTTCTTTAGCAGTCTTTGGTCTCAGCAAATCCAGAATCACTTTGATTTTGTCTTCATCAGTTGAAATTCCATTTTAAGAGACGATGTGTCCTAATATTTTTCCTTGTCGAACCATGAAGACACACTTTTCTAGATTAAGGCATACTCTATATTGTCAACATTTGGCAAAGATCTTTCCTAGTTCGGGGATATGTTCTGATCGAATAGCTGAATAAGTACATAAATCATCCACGTATACCTCCATGCTCTTTCTCAAGAACTCCTTGAATACATGATACATCAATCTTTGGAAAGTGGGTGGGGCATTGGTTAGACCAAAAGGCATAACCCTAAAAGTGTATACTCCCCATTTAGTTGCAAAGGTTGTTTTATGTTGGTCCTCAGGGACAATGGCTACCTGATTATACCCTGAAAAGCCGTCTAGAAAACTATAAACTTCCTTCCCTGCCACTCTTTCCAAAAGATGATCCGTGATGGGTAATGGGTAACTATCTCTTATGGTGGCAACATTCACTTTTTTCAAATTAATGCATACCCTTAACTTGCCATTCTTTTTTGGCATGACCACCAAAGGTGACACCCATTCCGTGTGTTTGATCTCATATATGAACCCAACATCTAACAAATTATCTATCTCTTCCTTGATTTTTGATGAGTGAACATCGTTATACATGTATGGTCTTTGTTTGGAAGGTTTAGCTTCAGATGTCATAGGGATTCTATGTGCACAAATAGAAGGATCTACTCCTTTCAAATCCTTATAAGTCCAAGCAAAGACATCCCGGTATTCTCGAATGAGTCGTATCAACTCTTGCTCTTCTTCCATTGAGACATCTTGTCCTATAAATGTACATCGTTCTTCTCCTTCCTCTAATGTTACAACTATTTTCTTGGTTTGTTCTTTGTTGTCATATGCTATTCCTGGCCGTGCTTCTCGTTTTGGCATTTCAATAGCAATTTTCCTCTCTTCTACTTCATATTTTTTGAAGTGAGCGGTCACTTCAAATTGATCTTGAGGCTTGTTTTCTCCATCGTCTTTTTCTTTATCTAATGCAAGCTCTTCGTCCTGTGTCATTTCTTGATTTAATTCATTGGTGATGACACTTACTCTTTGATTTCCACTTTGTTTCCATTTGCTCTTGCTCCATTTCAATGCTCTCATAATCCTCCTTCCATTCTTTTTCAATTACTTCTCCTTCTTCAGCCTCTTGAAGAATTACCATGTATAGACTAACGTCATATCCTTCATTGTCAATGCATTCATTCATGGTTATTACTTCCTCATTTACACATACATCTAGAGTAGCTAAAATCTCCATCCAATCATGAGGTTCGAATTCTTCATCTAGGAATATTTGAGGCATGTAGGCTGGATCTTGTACAAACCTAGCCACTCCTTGCCTTTGCTGCCATCCTTTCCTCCTATCCTCTTCCTTTTTCACAGTTTGACATATCCATAGATGAGTATCTTCGTTCATCCACGATTGATCGCTTGAACCTATACTGTGAATCGACTGATCGTCTTCCTCCTTATGAATCTGATTCCATTGCAAGGGGGGAACATCCTGGTACGTGTATGTGTGGAGATTTATTCTTGTCGTGGTTCCTTCATGTTGTAAGTATATCGCGTCTTTTCCCCAATCTTGCACTACCTTTAGCTGTCTCTTAAAGGGTCTTCCAAGTATCATTTCATAATTACTGGCCCTTTCAAATTGACAGATCGCTAAGGTGTGCTCGAATTCAACTCCGCAGGTGATGAAAGTTACTCTTTCCAATAATCCCAAGGGTCGTCCAGTGTCTCCATCTGCCATTTTTATCTTCATGCGTGTTGGTCTTAGCGCTGGCTTTCCCCATTTCTCCCATATTTCTTTAGTTGCAATTCCTACTCCTGCTCCAGATTCTAAGATAGCTTTAGTGGTGTAACCCCTATAAGGAATTGGAAGGCATGTGTTTCCCTCATCTCCCTCGCTGAAATCTCCAACTTTATCGACTGGGATTTTGACTGTTGTCACTTCATCAGGCATCTCCTTCTCTTCTGACTTGGTTTCCAATTGATTGGTTAGCTTCTCCTTCAAATGTGGTTTTACCTTCAAAAGTTCTTCCAATGTTAGAGTACAAGGGATTTTTACCTTTCTAAGGTGTTGAATGATGTCCGATGTTTGGATTGAGGGGTTCTGCTCTTTTTTTCTTATTGAGGGAATGCACTATAATTCCGAATTATGTTCGTATTCTCCTGTGTAATTTGGCAAAATCTTTACACTGTCATTCTCCTTGTCGCTCTTATCAAATTGTACTAATTCTTCTGAGTTCAGCTCCGGCATTGAGTGTTCCAATTCACCTTCTACTTCTAGCTCCTCAAAGGGTGGTTCAATTCCTCCCACTTTCTTCCATCTGTCTTCTTGGACTCTTGCCCACAAGTCTTTAGGCCATTCCCCATCTACTTCGGGGACAACGGATCCTTCTCTTTTATCCTCGTGGAAATTTCCATTATGTGTCTCACCTTCTTTTCCTTTCTCGGGATCATTAGGGATGACACACTCTTGGAATTCCTTTTCAGGAATTCATGAGTTGGGTAGTCAAAGAACAGGTTTTTGTAGGGTCTGTTGAGCTACTTCGATTAATTTTTTGCATATTTCCAACCTTTCTTTCTCTAAGTCACCTCTAGGATATTCTTTTTCATGTTGTTCAATGGTCGGTCCTGCTCTTATTCGTGCCTGGTACGCCTGAATCCAAATGGCTAACTCTTCTGGCATGGGGTCTGCCAAAATTGATCCTACCTCTTCTTTTTTATCCTTTCCTTCCTGATTTTCTCCCTTCCGTTTCTGTTTTTCTTCTTGTCCTTGTTCATTCTTTTCATTCTCCTTCTTTTGTTGTAATTTCTTTTCCTTTATCCTGTCTCTACGGTTCTTCCATCTTTGTGTTCGTTTGCTTGTGATACTTTTTCCAGGTTCTTCCGAGTCTTCAACTATTTGAGTTTTAGGTATATTCATTTCTCTGTCATCTTGATCATTCTCTCTAGTTTTTTCTAGTGTCTCTCTAGCTTTTTCTCTTGTTATTGCTTTCAATGGTACAATGTACTCCTTATCACTCCCTGACGACTCTATCACTTCTATCACGTTGATTTGCACGTTCGAGTTAACTTTGTTGGGGTTCTTGGGGCAATCTCTGAAAAGGTGTTCTTTACCACAATCACTACAATATCCTTCCCAGACTCGTTGTGGTGGTGGTGGGTTTGGTATTGTACAATCTCTGATAAAATGATCACCTCCGCATCTATAACATGGTCCTCTATGTACATGTAGTCTGTTCATAGGTCGGGGGGTATGGGTGCTCTAGGAGCTATGTACATTAATGACACATAGTCCTGCTCATATCCGTAAGAGCTATCGGGTCCTTCCATACCATAGGCATATGGCTCGTACATTTGTCCATATTCAATTATAGTGCCCTCATATGCAGAATAATCTCCTTGACTATGGTCATAAGATGGGTCATATGGTTCATTACCAACCACAAGTGTGGCGGGGACTATTGCTCTCTCAGGGTTCTCTTCCTATCAAGCTATTTTCACTAGGACAACATTTTGAGGGTGGGTGGTTGTCCTAACACCGATTGTGGTTGAGTGTAACCTTGATAAGCATAAGGTCGTGGTACTGGTGCCCGCTGCTGATATGAATGATATCTGAAGGCTTCCCCTCCTAGATCTTTTTGAGGGTATCCATAAGGTCTTACTATCGGTTGTACTGGCCTTGACGGTCTATTGTAAGGATAATTTTTTGTGCTATGATTTGTGTATTTTTGCTCTATGCTGCAATATTGTAGAGGGCCCAGAACGGGTGGTCTATTGTAAGCATAAGCAGGTGGTGGGACTACTCCCCTAATGCACAAATGAGAAGGATGATCACCTCCGCAATGCATACATCTTCTAAGCATGGGTACTCCAATTGGGTTGTTGGGGTAGTTCCTCTGTCCTTGAACATTCAGTTTCTTTGCTACTAAGTTGGCTATTTCCTCTACATTGTTCTTTGAGTTTGATGTGCTGCTGGCGGAATCTTCACTTTTTACGCTACCTTGAGGTATCTTCAGGTCTTCTGCTAGATTGTCCTCTAGGTCAATACATTCTTTCATACATTCTTGCAATGTTTGAAATCTTTTCACATATACTAGAGATCTTAATGATCCATTCACTAATCCTTCCAAAAATAATGACACCATCTTGTTTTGAGTGGGTCTCTCTTCAACTGGACATCTATCCACATATTGCTTGAATCTTCTTGCTGCCAATCTCACTGATTCCGTAGGAGCTTGCTTAAAACTGTGGATCAATGAGGAAGAGTTGTTTTTAATTCCAGATTTGGTGAATTCTTCAATCAATTCCTGATAGACTTGTTCCATGTTTTGAAAATTATTAGGATTTAATGGTTGGAACCAAGCTAAAGCTGTGTCTGTCAAAGTTAGACCAAAGGATTCATATCGGATCAAGAAATCCTCCACTTGTTCGGCTCTGATTACTTGCTTGAATTCAGCTATATGATTGTAAGGTTCGCTAGAGCCATCATAATGGTTTCTCATGCATTTAGCAATTTGAATTGGTCTTAGTCTTCTTCCTGCTTCAGGTGGTCTAGCAATCACAGGGAAAACTGGTCTTCCTATGGGTATACCAGGTCCTCTTACTACAGGTGGTCTATCTGGGACCGGGATTCTATTCCTTGGTTCAACAGGTGGTTGAGGCCGATAGTTAGGGTTATTGGCCTGCATAGCGAACTGCACATGTGGTCTAACAGGTATATGCGTTTGTTGTGTCTGTCTAGAATGCTGATATGAATTATCTTGAAAAGTTCCTTGAGGGTTCTGAGAAGTAGTAGCTTGATCCCTAGGAGGGAACATTGGAATGTTCTGATATTTCAACCTTGCTCTTTCTAACTCCGTTAGAGGCCAGTAGCTCCTTTGGCTTTTGTCCAAATATGTGATAATGGTGGGGAGTTCAGGATCTTGTAACTCATAGATAGTAACTGGGTTAGGGGCCACATCCCATAATGAAGAGTGGGCTCTGAGAAGATGCTCCATTCCATTGATCAGATAGACATTTATTAGGGAATCATCTTGGGGAACTAGATCTCCTCTCCAAACCCTAACAACAGTGGATCTCCCTCTAGGGGTGGTCACTTGCTCTTCATGTCCCTCTTCATTAAGGTTATTAGCATTACCTTCTTCCCCTTGTTCATTGATGCTTTCAGGGTGTTCCGTAACAACATACTGAATCTCTCTTTTGTCCATATAAAACCCTCTTGCATACTTAATTGCTGGCCTAGGTACTATGTAAGCGTCTGTAACTTTCTTTAGCCTGGCCACTGATCGATTTAGACCATCTAGCTAGATAGGTATCCCATGTTGGTAAGTGATCACATATTCGAAAGATGTCCGATATTCACCCTCAATAATTGACATCATGCCAATTATTGGTACAGAACTTTGCATATCCTCGGAAGCCATAGGAATTTCTTCTTCAGACTCACTCGAGGTTTCAGAGTAATGTGAACGGCTACTTTGTTCGGCTACACTTCCTACAGAAGAAATCACACTTCTTCGGCTTCCTAGGGTTCTCCCAGACCTTCGGTTCATTCACTTAAAAATTCTCTTCTTGTTCCAACCACTCCTAGCTTCCAATGCTCCTTGCTATGGTCCCAATTTATGGAATTACTTGATTGACTGAGAAACTTCCTCTGATTCCACGATACACGATATTGCACCCCAAAAGAGTAAGTCATGATACTTGATATCTGACACACTAGATAGATACCACGAAACTCGATATTTGAGCAAGACGATACATGATATTCGACTACTTGACTGGGCACGATACACGATACTTGAGGAAACATGATACTTGAAGAATACGATACTCAATATTTGACATTGAAGGTCATGATACACGATAGTGGGTAGGTATCACGAGAAAAATCACGATACACGACACTTGGAAATGCCACGATATTCGATATTCGATATCTGCCAAAAATCATTTTCGGATCTCTACGATACTCGATGCTTCACATGTATCGCGAGAAATTTTTCCGTCGATACTTGATACCCACCAAGTATCGCTGAAAATCTACCTTCACGATACACGATATGTAGCAGATATTGCGACGAAAATTTCACGATACACGATACACAATGGGTATTGCGATCAGAAATTTATGATACACGATATGTGACACGTATCGCCAGACCCAATTCAATGATACCCGATACTTGCCAGGTATTGTGAAAAGAGTTCAAGGATACACGATATTCGACGACTTGCAAGTATCGTGATACTCGACCACAGGAGTTCACGATACTCAGGTATCGCAATACCTCAACCATGGGAGAACACGATACTTGACACTTTTTCAATTTTTTGCAAGTGTTTTTTGGACCTTGAGTGCATGCACATGTTCCTAAAGTGCATCTACCCTCTCCCCTGAGTCTGTATCACCAATAATAAACCTTCTTAATCCAGAAAGACCCTCACGATACTTGCCGCAGGTCGTTTTACTGAAGCACTTAATTTGAAAGGGTGTTATGAACAAAAGATTAATGTGCTCACCTTGGAAGCTATTTTTCAACTCCCCTATCACTCTTGCTTGCTTTGCGCAGCTCAAAAACCCTGATTCTCAGCTCACGATACCGACTGCTGAATCTCACGATACTTGTTCTAAAGACAAGTGATTTGAAAAAGGACAGTTTTTGGGTTTTATACTTTTTGAAAAGTTCTCCTCACTATAAAGACTCACAAGACTAAAGTTAATGACTAGTCTAACTTCCTAACTACTCCCTTCTTCCTCCTACTTTACTCTCTCCACTCACTTCCCTAAACTAACAACTCACTACACACACTTCAAGAGCTAGAAGTAGTAAGTGCGGATGAGTGTGACTTACCAAAAAAGAGAAATCAACTCCTCTACTTGCTTCAATGCTAAGAGCTACTTACCATCACACGAATGCCTCGCTTTGATTCGACTCTCCCCGACAACGGTGCGAGAAACGTGTGTACCTAAGTACTAACCTAGGGACTTGTGGAGAAAGAGACTATACCTCGATCCCCCTCAAGTGCATATAGTGGGGATTCACGCTTTAATTATCAATCGGAGGAGTATCAAAACCTAGCCGAGTGTATGAAGACATGCATTCAAGTGATGATCAATGCAAATGAGCTTCCCAAAGAGTGCAAACAAGTCCCAACCTATTCTAAACAAGCTTCAACTGTCAGTCATGGTGTCACGATACTTGAAGCTGCAGCCAACAATAAATTGAGCTTTTCTCTCAGCTCCAAACTCCAAATATAGCAAATAGCATATGCATTTCAAACCTCTCGTGAAGACGCATCCAATGGTTCTATTTTCACTCAATTTTGACAGTTTTGCTTCAAGTTATGAGCAAAATACTGAGTCATGAGAATGACCTTCCTACACTTCAGCACTTCCTACACTTCACACACACCTTAACAACAACAAACAAACACTTTCATGGATAGACAACACTTCCTAACACTCTTTTCAAGCAACACACATGCATACAAGCTCACAAAGAAGGTGATATAGAGAGGAGGACACAAATTTGAAATTCTGTGCTCTTGATTCTCACAATGGCAAAAAGGTCTCTACAAAGAGTCGCAAATTGACTTATATACATGTGTCTTAAAAATGGTCCTTTCACTTAAGAGACCGGCACTTTATTCACTAAAAGGTTAATTTCCTACTAATTTACATGGGTAAGCTACTAATCTCCAAGGGTATGCATCTAGAGGACTCCTCTAGTGCATTTACAACGAAAAATATGTTACAAGATGGTTATGATACAAAAATAAAGTGTCCAAATCGGAAAAATTTTGGGGCCCATCTTTTTCTCTACCTTATGCTCTTCTTAGCTCTACAACAACCATCCTCACAAAAAACTGAACAGGTTCAACTTGAGTCCATCCTAACCATTTACAAAGGGCAGCTATCGCAATATTCACACCAGAGCCTCCATCAATTAACACTTGGTTGATTTTATGGGCAAACTTGTTGCTGAAATTGTTGTCGTACACCTCGAACCAAGGCTAAAAGTTGCCCCAACGGTATTTTAATGGAGGCTTGCAAGAGAATATTCCACACAGAGTCAAAATTTGACATATTCCTTACCACATTTGGTGTACTCTCTGATGGTGCTTTCACCAGGCTCGACACTTCTGGTGGTGGATTCAGTATTGTTTGCTGAACCACTAGTACTGGATCGGGAAAAACTATTGGTTCTTGACTGGTCCACATACTAGCTTTGGTAAAAACTCTCTGTTGTTCTTGAATGCCAGGCTCAAAAATCTCAGCAACCGGTTGTAATTTTTTTGCCAGAATGGGTTTGGAGTACTACCGCTGAATTATATACCATGTTGGCCATTGGATTCTGTCGCTCTTTTCTTCGTTTATCATACTCGTCCGCCTCTCACTATGTTGAGGTGACTCTGTGTGATAAGCTTGTGGACTATCTTCATGGGATTAGTCTGCACTATGAGCATGAGAGTCATTTTCTGAGACCAACGGGGTTAGTGACACCAATGCTCTATCAGGGTTTTCCTCTGCCACTCTAAACTTCACTAGGATCACATTGGTAGGAGCTTGCGGTTGGTTTCCTAGGCCCAGCTGTGGCCTATATGGTGCCTGATATTACTGTTGTGGTCTATAATATGGCTGTTGATATTGGTTCTGGTACCTACCCTATTGGTAAGGTTGTTGATAATTTTGTCTGACAACCTGCTTATTGTAGGGATAATCTTGAGCCGTGTGGTTTATGTATTTTCTCTCAATAGTGCAATATGGAGCATTTATTTCTCTCATGTTCTGGTTTTGCATTGGGCATACATTAGCCATGTGGTCACCTCCACAAGTATAGCATCTCTTCAATGTGGTGACCCTTGATGTTTGTCTATTTTGAACTCCTAGCTTCTTGGCAACCTGCTCTGCTATCTCATCTATCTCCATGGAGGTCCTTGACATATGGCTAGAAGAATTGTTAGAATCCTTATAGAGTTTGGACAATTATAACTCTTCACCCAAGTTGTCTTCTATGTCAATGCACATCCGCACACACTCTTCTATGGATCTAGGCTCTTTCAAATACACATATGATCTTAGCTTGGTGTTTAGTAAGCAATCTAAAAACAAGGCCACTTGTGTGGGTAACTCTGGAATAGGGCATCTTTCTAAGTACTGTCTAAATTGTCTTCCTGCAAGTCGCACTATTTCTTGGGGTGTCTGCTTGAAGTTGTGGATCAAAGATGATATATTATGCCTCATGCCACTCTTGGAGAATTCTACAATGAATTCTTCTAGTAGTTGACCTATCTCTCGGTAGTTGTGACTATTCAGGGGTTGAAACCAAGCTAAGGCAGTACCCTTAAGAGTCAACCCAAATGCCTCTAACTATGTGAACAAGTCCTCAACCCACTCAGCTCTTAACACTTGTTTTAACTCAGCCACATGATCATAAGCATCTCATGACCTGTCAAAGTAGTTCTTCATTGCCTTGACCACTTGAGAGGGTCTAAGGGTTCTTGGCTGCTCGTGGGGTCTAGGCAATGTAAGATCATGCTCATCTTTTTGATGCCTCTATGCTCGATGTCCCTCTCTTTCAGGTCTTTCACCTTCAAGTCCTGATCTGTCTCTATCCAGTGTGTGTGCAAAGCTTACCTCAGGTCTCTCTCTAGTTCTTTCCCTCTGGGTTTCATGAGCCTCAGATGATCCTGCTCCTTGGAGGCCATGGGAAACATTAGATCTTGGCAGAGGGAAAATCAATTCACCCTGCCAAGTGTATACATGTCTATCATGCTCTGTTACTAAGAACATTTTCTCTGGATGTGTTATCCAAATAGACAACTTTGCCTTGCATCTCAGGATCTTTGAACTCATAGATGGTGATTATCGGGTTAGTTTAATCTGGCTTGAATCTCCAAAAGGCTTCCTCTATTTCTTTATCCAAGAATAGTTCTATGCTTCTATTGTCTTGGGGAATCCACTTTGGAGTAATTACCCTGGTCAAGACAGATTTTCCTTGAGGAGTTTTGGGTTCTCGTCCTAGGTCTCCTATCTCATTCTCAAAAATGAAATTTCCAAACTCATCATACAACCTTATTTATGTATTCTCTATATTCTACTTCATAGGTTGTTAATCTAGCCTTCATTACCAGAGATAATCTATTGAATATTTTCGAGTCTCTTTCAAAGAAACCATAATCAAAGGCATCCTCAAAAATTTGTACATAGTGGTTGCCCATGAATTTGATTCTTCTATAATATGCCATTAAGCAGATCCTATGCGGGGTCTCACTCATATAAAAAAGAAGTGCATCTAAAAGTGAGTTGAATCCTATAGAGTTGAGCATTCTAATATCTATATAAGTAAATGTCTATATACAACTGATGATCAACTTCAAAATTTTGATCATTAATATATAGAAGGGATCATTTACATCTTTCAAATTCTCTGTTACCACTTTGCAAGTAGTGAGCATGTGATTTCTTGATGGCCAGGTTTGCTATCTCTGGAAATTGATCCAATTGTTCTTAATGGCTTCATCCTTTCTCATTTGCCAAAATTTGGGCCAGTCTCTTCTTTGTGCAATTGGACAGAATGCTAGATTAATCTTTAATTGCAATGGAGGTTCTGTCTAGATTTTCTTGGACTCCCTATTCTTGTCCAACCATTTGTTTCTCTATGAGGGATTAGGCCTTTCAAATATTTGTTTGGTTGTTTCTATATTTTGCTCATACTCCAAGAATTCATTGGGCATTATTCCTACCCTGACACGTTGATAATTCTTTATGCTCTCTAGAACCATGCTGAATGGAATGTCTAACCCACATTAGGGGAAAAAACAAACCTTGCATGGGCCTTGTAAGGATTCATAATTTTTAGGGATTAAAATGCTTAATCTAGTGGTTTAAGAGAGCATATAAAACCACCAATGTTATTCTCAAGTAAAATGGTATTTGATAGCTTTCATATTTGAATTACCAAATCAAAATATTTTGAGCCCTTGAATATTTGAATTCAATGGCTTAGATTTATTTGAAGGGTCTCTCCAGAGAAAATTCATGGGAGTGTATCCTATTCATGTAGGCTTTTTTGAACACTCTCTACACAATCTTAGGCCCTTGGATTGAGGCAAATTTGATGGATAAGCTGATTTGGGGCTAAGCTTCAAACCATGGGCCATTTGAGCCATCCGATCAACTTTTGTTCTAAATGGGGAGGACAAAAAGGCGCCCAAAATCATTATGGGCACCCATGTTCTTGGAAGTCAAGGTCAAGCATGAGGAGTGGAAGCACATCAAAGAATTGGACACACAAGAAGAAGGAGCATATAGGGAGTTCCAAGAAGCACATGTCGATTTTTTTGAAAAAATCCCTATAAAAATAGTGATTTTTATCACTAAAAACCATTGTAAGTATCATTTCAATTTTTTGCAACTCCATTTTGTTCAAGCCAAGGAGTCCTTGAGCTTGAGGATATTAGAAGTATCATCCTACCAATTTTCATATAGACTCCATTTGAGCCCTCAAATAAGCCCTGGAATCGAATTTTTAACTAGGCTGGACACTAGGTCTAAACAAGGGCCAAAACCACTCAAAAAACTATAAAAAGAGCTAGAGAGCTCATTTTTTAGGTTAGCTTGTTAGAGATTTGAGCTCTTGTAATAGATTTCTTTTGTAATCAAAGTCCTTCCATTATTCCACTCTTTGCTCTTACCTTGTGTGCGTCTGTGTGTGCATGCTTGTGTGCTTTCACTCACGCACTTGTGCCATCACTTGCTCACGGTCTTCATACCAATCCTCATGTCTCCACGGATTGACATTTATGAGGTTGATCTCCTCACATTGGTACTTACCATTGTGCTAGAGTGACACCAAATTTGGCACCATTTTCGGGGAGAGAGTTTTGGAGGATGCGTGTGTGACGGTAAGACGTAGAGTACTAGCGATGTTGGAAGGTAAAAAAAAATCAGCATTTTCTTTTGAGTTTCTGAGGTTTTCTTCACCTTTATCATCATCATCATCACCATCTTCTCCCATCTTCATCTTCTCATATTTTTATCATTTTCGACTGTACATTCACCTCGTTTTTCACTTGTGGCTACAAGAAAGAAGCATAGAGGAGTTCAGAGCTTGAAACGCTGAAGAAATACGCTTCAATTACTCTAAATACATCAAAATTTGAGTGAAGTATCATGTGGCATGACACCACTGTGACAAGTATCGTGAGTGCAATATCGCCGATTTGGGGGGAGATTTTGCATCTACAAGCAGATAGGAGTGACAAGGAGGACACAAGGTACACATATTTGCAAAAAAATTTGAATTTGGGCTCCAAAAAGTCCAAGTATTGTGGTGGGTTGAGTTCAAGTATCACAACATCTGAATTCCCTTGTATTGCGATACTTGGCAGGTATCGTGTATGGTCGATACCTCACTCCTCGTTAGTATCACGATACTACACAAGTATCGTGTATTGCGACCATCTAGTATTGTGTATCACCGGATCGTATATCGCGATACTTACCAAGTATCGTGTATCGTGAAGTTCAAGTATCACCAACCTCGAGTATCGTCTATCCTGTCATGAGTCCAAGTATCATGTGTCATCACTCCCCAAGTATCGTGTATCGTGTATCGCCAAAATCTGGTATTGTGTATCGTTTCCCACTAAGTATCACGTATCATGGAGAGCCATATCATGTATCGCGATACTACACAAGTATCATGTATCACCGGGTTATGTATCACGATACTTCTCAAGTATTATGTATCATCCAAAGACAAGTATCGTGTATCATGGAATTTCTAGTATCATGTATCATTTGGTTCAGATATCATGTATCTTCTTGGCTCAAGTATCGTGTATCATCTGCTCTCAAGTATCACTGATACTTCCTAAGTATCGTGTATCGCCTATTCTGAAGCAATCCTAGAGAGGTCTTGTTTCCTTGTTTTAACCCCCAGAACCTTGAACTGGCATAGCTTTCTCATAAGAAATCCGTTTGTTGTGATTTTGGGTTCATTGGAAAGCAAGGGGACTCTAAAGGATGTTGAGCAATACAAAGGGAAAATTAGGACTAGAAAACAAAGCTTTTGAACCTAAGATTTGGCAGACACTTAGGCAAGGATAGGAAAAGCATTAAATCATTTGAGGCCTAAGTCTTGGGAACAACAACTAAGTGGTTATCACTACACACTAAGTTCATAAACAAGTGACTCAAAAATGTCTTTTAGCATGGAGAGGCCCACACGTACCTCAGGAACTGCCTACTTACAAACACCAGAAGGTCCCTATAAAACACAATTGGAGTATATCAGGACCAACCAATTAGGTGCATGCATCTATGAGGATGGCCTGAGATGATCAGTGGTCCAACTCAAAAATCCAGATCAAAATTTTGGACTTGAACACCCAGTGGTTCTTGGTGTGTGTCTATTTGTGGTTTTGCTGATAAGGTCTAGCCTCATCACATGAGAGGGATTCGATGCTACCTCGTGGGAAATGAGCTACTAGAAAAAAAATTGTATGGGTGATATGTACATGCAACATTGCTACTAGTGGCAAGGTTAGAGATAAAACGAAAGATGCTATACAGTGGAGAAAGGCACTTCTTGAAATGGTTAATGATCTAAATTTCACAAAAAGAAAGATTCATGGCCTAGTGGCTCAACTCTATCAAACAAAGAAGAAACCATGATTAGACCCAATACCAGTTTTGTCAAGGATGAAAAAAGGCAAGGAGAGGGAGAAATGTTAAAAAGTGATTTTTTGTAAAGGCAAAATGGAAAATCTTGTAATATAGTAGAATAGAATATCCCAATGGTTGTAAAAATGGGTCTTCATACCAGTCCTCTCATCTCCATGGATTGACATTTATGAGGTGAATCTCCTCACGTTGGTACTTACCATTGTGCTAGAGTGATAGTCTTTTCTTGTTTAACTTGATTGGTTTCTTGTTTGTTCAATTGGTTTTGTACCTCTCTAACTTTATCTTGATCAAAAAGTTTCTTAAACAACATTGGATCAAATGAAACATGGACTTCTTGAAGTTTCCTTACTCCTACTTGTATTTCATGATCAAACTCTCTTTGTTCTATACACAATTGTTCTTCCACAATTGGCTCAAAATTTGTCCTAGTTGCTTGGTGCATCTTTGGGCATGGCTAGCTTGGCTGGATGGAAATTGTTGTGGCAAAGCTCATGGTTGCTCTCCTTTTTGTACCTAAATCTGCTTCATGCCCTGAGCTTCTTTCTACTTGAACTTTATTTGTATATTTGATGTATCCATGCTCGTGTACTATTTTACTTCCCTCTTTGGTTGAAATGTTGTGGCTGCAATAATCTTTGAAAAAGAAGTGGGGTCCTCTCTCCTTTGAGATCGTGCTTCCATGATTGAGTCCTTCTAGATTATAGATTTTCTGACACATACAACACTGTAGCTCAATGATGAGTAGCACCTCCTTTAATGTCAATCCGGGAAGACGTGAGGATGGTATGAAGACCTCGAGCAAGTGGCGGCACAAGTGCGTGAGTGAGAAGCACACAAGCATGCACACACATACACACACACGCGCACACAAGGCAAGACAAAGAGTGAGAATCAATGGAGCTTTTTAGATTACTTTCAAAATGCTCTTACAAGTTCGTTTCAATTACAATCTAGCCTCAAAAATGAGCTCTCTAGCTCTTTTTATAGTTTTTGACTAGCTTTTGGCCCTGTCCAGACCTAGTGTCCGGCCTAGTTAAAAATTTGGTTCCAGGGCCAATTTGAAGGCTCAAACGGAGTCTAAAAAATACGAAAATTGATATGTAGGTACTTCTAAGGCTCCTCAAGCTCAAGGACTCCTTGGCTTGCACAAAATGGAGCTACAAAAATATGAAATGGTATTTACAATGATTGTTAGTGATAAGAATCACTGTTCAAAGATGTAGATTGGAAAAATTGAAGGGCCTATCTGCCAGATTTGCGTCGACTGCTTTGTCTGCTTACTCCTTCACCGTGTTCTGACTCTCTCCGTTGGCTTCCTTGTCTCGTCAATCCTTGGGTTCCCTGGCTTCCTTGTCTAGTCAGTCCTTGGGTTCCCATACCCATACTGCTCTCAACACCCCCCCCTCTCTCGCGTCTGTCGTCCCTGACAGACCCTTGTTGCTGGGGGTGTTGGATGTAATATTCCACAACCTGAGTGGCAAGCTGATGTTCTTGTAAGCGTAGTCCTCTGGCCAAATCTGTCATCATACGATCCCAATCGATTGGTCCTGGAACATCCGGATGTGGCAGACGTAACTGATCTGCATGGATCGCTTGTTCTACTGCAAATAGATGTAGCAAATGTGTGGGTCTGGGAATGAAAATTTCGGAATTGTATTCCCAGAAGCCCGTAGAGAACATTTCCTCAAATGTTTGCTTGAAGCATGCGGGCAAGTACTTGATTCGTGCATGCCAAGCAAAGATAACAGTGACCGAGGGGGTTTGGCTCATGTCGTAGACTAAATCCTTGTTGCCTTGGGCGAATCCCGGAGCGGAGATGTATGGAGCTTGGACATTCCGAAAGGTTTTGAAGACAATGGTCATGAGCTCAAATATCTTCATACACATTTTCGCTGCTATATCAGGTACATTATTTAGGCGTGCAGACCAGTGCCGAATGGTCGATATCATGTAGGCTACGGTTGGAGGTCCTCGAGGGGGAGCAAAATACGGGTAGTTAACCCAAGCGGAGCACTCTTTATTGTTGCGTACCTTGATTGCAAATGCTTGCCAGGATCTGCGACGTACCACTGGACAATAGCATGGGTTATACTTGATATAGAGTGGCATGGTGGCCCAGGTACTCATCATCTCAGGGTAATCGGTGAGTAAACGTGCACGCCAATTAGGTTGGAAAATCGAGCCAGCACGTGCGTCGGTCGGTAAATCCCCTATCTCAAATTGAGTAGCGAATGTGGGCTCCTTCCCAGTATGTCTTTTGACTTCTGCATTATAATCATGTAGTAAGACAAAATAAGGCATGTATTGCGCTTCTGATGTTGTGATTAACCGTTGATGGGATAATTGTTGAAAGTAGGAAGACCGAAGGACCGTTTCTTCCAGATTCGTGAGAGATTGCATTTGCACGGCCACACGATCATCATGTGTCTTACCCACTTTCTCGACCCTTCTGACCCAATCTGGAACTTGAATTTCTAACGTGTCTTGTCCTTCTTCTGTAGTTCGACCACCAGGCGTCGGCATAGGCTCGTAGGGCTCTTCGTAGCTGTCCTCGACGGGGATTTCCACTACTGTTTCAGGTTCTGGTTCTTCAATGGGCGAGGGTGGTCGTTCATATGGTAGGAGGCGTGCTTGGAGTTCTGCCACCTGTTTCCGAAGGGTCTCCATTTCTTCTGTAGATTGTTGCAAGATTACCGGTTCCTGTTGAGCAGTGGGTACACTAGCTAACTGTTTCTTTAGATCGGCACATTCAGTCTCGAGTTTCTCATATGACTCCAGGAAATTTGCATGCTGCTCAAGCAAAATGCGAATGTCTTCTGATGGAACTGCTCTATATCTGGTAGGGCTAATGGTTGCTCCTACGGTTCCTTCCATAGCCGCTTCAAAGTTGTCCTGATTTTGTTGTTGAAGTCGTTTGTTTTCCTCTAGGGCTGCGGCCATATGCTTTCTTAATAGCCCAATGTTGCGTCTGAGCATGGCATTAGATATCATTTGCGCTTGAAGCACTGTTTCTAACTCCTTAACTGCTTGGTCATCTACCGTTGATGCCTTTGATTCCAGTTCGGAGTGAGCCTGCTGTAGTGTGGCATGCTCGTCTAGGAGCGTCAGGTAGTCAGCTTCAAGAGTGGTGACTCTAGCTTGGAAACGTTGAGATTCTGCCTGGAGGGCAGCATTGCGTTCTTCTAAGTGATGGAAGTCGTGTTGTAGCTGATTTGCACACTGAAGTAATGTGTCGAACGTGCTATTTACATTATGAGATGCAAGGGGAAAAGTTTGAAATGCAGAGGAGGTGGGATTGGGTAGGGGGGTAGTGAATGCGGTGTGTGCCAATGATGTGAGTGGGGAGGTGGGGGGTAGTGGAGGGGAAGGTGGGGAAATCGTGGGGAGAGGTGCTGTGGTTGGTGAAATGTCCATTGGATCAGACAAGGTGGTGTGTGTAGGGGCTACCATATAGGTGGGTATGGTAGGTGAAGTGAGTGTGGTGTCCGTGTAAATTGATGTCGTTGCGAACATCGGAGGAAGGTGGCTTTGAAACATGGGAGAGCGGAAGAACTGCTCCACAAAGGACGGGTATTGTGGTGGTGAGGTCCGGTTGAAAGAGGTGTAGGGGCCAGCTGGGAAGTGAGGGTTATGGAATGGAGGTACACGTATTGGGGGGTAGGTCGGGAAACACAGGGTTCCTTCCGTGGGTGCTGGGTTTCCAACCACGCTAGTAATTATGGGATGGCCAGTCATGGGTTCAGCGGATAGATGGGACGAAGTGTACAAGGGATTGGTGACGAAGGAGAAAAGGGTGTCTTGTGAGGTGGGTTCTCGAAATGAGAATGATTTGAATGAGGATGGATTATAAGTGGAGGTAGAGGTGATGACTGTCGTTTCTTCCAAGGTGGGAGGTGGTGGCGGGGGCGGAGAAGGTGGTGATGGAGGACGCTGGGGTGAGATGGGTGATGTCTGAACGAAGGTTTCAGCGGAGAGGTCAGTGGTGGTGGTGGGAGTGGCTGTGGTCTCAATAGGTACTTCTGGTTCTGTGACGGGTATCCTAATAGTCTTACCTGCTCGTGGTAACGTGTCCACTCTGCGTTTGTCATACCTTACGGACTGGCGGACTGCGGTGTGGACAGCCTCTGGAACTCCTAAAGAGTCTGACACTAATTTGAGGGTGTCAATGAAATGTTGGTCCACTCCTTCATCTGATAGCATTTCTTGCATCAAAGCTTGGCCTGATACCAGAGAGAGCTGATGCCTTTCTTGTACTGCTTTGATAGTGTCGTATAGCCTTCTTAGTTGAGCTGTATATGCAGGTGCGCCTACAAGTTCTGGCACCTCTTGTTGCTCCTCTTGTTGCTCTTGATCATATTCCTCCTCATCATCCTCCTGCTCCTCATCTCCGTCATCTTCTTCCTCCACTTCAACAGGGGTGACGGGGGCTTGGGAGGTTGTGGCCTGCGTTTGTATATTTTCCACTTGTTGTGCCTCTGCTGTCTCCAGCTCGACGTCTTGTAGTAGTTGTTCGAAGTCTTCATTAGTGAGTTCTTCCAAAGCTGCACCACTAGGAAATTCGAGATCCGTTGGGATAGGAGGAAATAGCAAAGTGGAACCATCAGTGCTGCGTCTTGGAAGTCGGAGTGTGAATGGTCGGACTCTTCGGGGTGGCGGGGTGACCTCTGGTGTTAGGGTGGCTCCACGTGGCTGAGCACATGGGACTTGGACCGTGCCTCTCATCTTCTTAGATGGGGGTCCAGTGGATGTCCTGCCTCGGAACTGATCTACCCGATTCCACATCAGGGCTCGTTGGATTGGAATGTCATAAGCCAAACACCTATAAATGATTCTTGTCAGAGCACAGCAACCATATAAAACCTGTTTCCGTGGCCAGCGTTTGTGAGCTAAGTGTATCTGATCAATTATCCAGTGGGGTAGGTTGATGGTGAGGCTCTGTGTTTCTGCCAGATACAGGCTAAACCAAATCTTCTTGTGCGGCATGGTGAATCTATCCTGCGCCGGGAAAGCAAAGTGTTGCATGCACATGCGAAGGTGTATGGCAATATTAGGCGTCATGGATACCATGTCCTTGAGCTTGGTGAGACTTCGATTCTTCATGTAATCCGGTACTAGGGTTTCCTTTTCTGTAGGAATATGCATGCCACGCATATCCAGAGCTTCTCTCACCAAATTGTTTGATAGTCTAAACCTTTTGAGCTCATTCCCCTTTGTCAGAGATGGAATCACAAATGAGCTTGCACCTTTGAGGTTCGGATTTGGAGTCAAGGTGTTGATGAGATAATAGCATCGCATGAAGTCGGGTTTTGGGAGTCGGGCACTGAAATAGGCACTCAATCCGGCTTTTTCCCATATCGGACGTAGACTTTCCGCATTTTGTAACTTCTCAAATTCTCTTGTAAAGAAATGGTATCTGCCTTGCTTTCCATTGTAGTCCAGCTCTGATTCCCAAAGATACGTTCCTTCCCCCAAGGGTCCTGCTACCTCGGTGAACCAATGTGAAGTCTTTCCCACGGGCATGGTGTGGCCACGCGGAGGGTCCGCAATGGGTATGATTTTGACGGCCTGCAACTCTTCTGGTCTTTCAACTGTTTCAGGCAAAACGGGTAAACTGTCCAAGTCCACCACTTGCGGGTTTGTTTCGGTGTGAGAGCTAGTTCCTGCTGCCTCCGCCATGTTGATAATGTCGTAGCTGATTCTGTGAGAATATATGAATAAACGTTAACATTGCAATGGACACAAAAATGACATGGTGTCCCTCATTACAATATTAACTTAAAGTTCCGGAGTGGTTAGTAGTTAATAAGTGCTCGGTGCTGGTGTGTGTAGTTAGGAGTTAGGTAGACCTAAGAAGTAAGCGAAATGATGTGATAAGAGTGAAGCGGTTAGTAGGTGGTCATGGATTTACAATAGGGTCAGGGGGTTTGTTACAAGTCTTGGGCTGCCAAATGCAGTGGATGGGTTTTACTCGTGGTTCCGTGGAGATGCTCGAGAGCTTTCTAGGTGTGTCAGCTTTAACCTGAGGCCTCTTAGGGGCCCATTTACAACTGATTCTGTTCGTGTTCATGTGCCTTGATGTTGACAGTGAGTGGATGTAGGCTGTGCGAGTGAATAGATCATGCTGTGTAGAGTGTGTTCTTGGTATAGCTATCTGAGCCCGCAAACAAGCCTTAGGCACCCAAATTTGTCTTGATTGTGGGCTAGCCTTCATCGACCTTTTGGGCACCCAAATAGATTTCACTTTAGCCGAAGAATTTCCGGACGACCTCTTATTAGTGACGTGTCGATGGTTATTAATAAGAGGCTTCCCCCGTTCTGTTGGCGTGGTTGCAACCGGGTGTTCGCCTTTTCGCACCCACACTTGATTCACTTGTTGGAACATTCTGCTGCGCAGATTTTGATGTCCGGCATAGGTAGTACTCTGCTGCTTTTGCCTTTGCTCCACCTTTGGTCGTTGCCTCCTTCTGGTCCTTGGAAAAGAAGGGAGTTCCGTGGCATCCCGGACTCCTTTTTTGCAAATATCATTCCTCTGCAACACAGGGTTTTGAACAAGAACAGCATGGTCATCTTCATGTGTACCCCTGGAAGGACCAGGAGTCCGTGCCTTTCCTAGTTCCTTGAGTGTTCCGTTATCCAACTCTATTGTAATTCGACTATGATTAACCCATACGTGAAGAAGTCCACTTCTTAGGTTTAAGTTGACTGCTTGGTCATAGATCCAGTCTTGACCCAAGACAAGAGGTTCAATGAGATCCTCATCTTGACACACTAGTGCATTAACTGTCATTGCCTCATCATGAATGTAGAGGGGAAGTTCCACCTCGCCCATGCAAGGGGTTTCCACGCCTCCCAATCCTATGAGATATGCTTCCACAGGATTGACAGTTAACTGTAACTCTTGACAGTAAGACACTCTAACAGCACTAGTGGCGGCACCTGAGTCAATCAAGGCTGTTACAGTCCTTGCACTCTTTTCTTGTCCTATTTCTAGGGTTACGAAAGGACGTCGATCAGTTATCCTAGGTGAGCTGGTTCCTGCGACTTCACACATTGCCATATGATATCCTTGGTCTGCATAGTCATCTGTCCTAGGCTGCTCTCTACCTTGCCTTCGTAATTTCATCCTTCTGATGCGCTCTAAAGCTTCTGCTTGAGCTTCTTCTCTAATTCGCTTCTCTTCCTCTTTGCGTTTCTTAGCAGTGTTGAGTCGGCTGAGCATTTCCTCCGTGAGGGGTTCCTGATACAACTTGACTCTGCATCCGCTAATATAATTAGGGAGAACATCACCCTCTAACGTGGCTAATTGTACTGCTCCACTCGTGGAGATCCTATTGATGATCATAGGTCCGTAGCCTCTCTTTTCTAGCTTCCTCGCGTGTTGTTTTAGTGTATAGACTAAGACTAGATCTCCTGCTTTCAAACCCTTATCCTTTACGTGGGCATCAAAGTATGCCTTCTGTCTCTTCTTGGCAGCATATATGCCTGCAGCCGCTCGCAGTCTTGTTTCTCCTAATCGTTCAAGGTCAAAAATTCTAGAGGAGAGCTCATGACCTGTCCATTCGTGCTCTTGTGCTACTCTCAATGTAGGGATCAGGAAGTCTAGGGGTAGCACAGCATTTTGACCGAATACCATCTGAAAGGGGGTGGCTTGGAGTACCGTTTTGTAGGCCACTCGGTATGCCCAAACAGCATGGTGTAGCTGTTTGTCCCAATCAGAACGTTTAGTGTTCACTAATTTCGTCAGTACATTGCATAGAATCTTATTAGTGCTCTCAGCTTGTCCATTAGCTTGAGGGTGATAAGGGGCAGACTTCTTGTGTATTACCAAGAATTCTTGGAGTAGGTTTTCAATCACTTCGTTCAAGAAATGAGTGCCCCTATCACTTACAAGCTCTATAGGTAGCCCATATCTCGTGAATACATTCTCAAACAAGAATTTGGCAGTTGTCTGAGCATCGTTCTTGGTTGTAGCTTTTACCTCTACCCACTTGGTGAGATAATCTGTTGCCACAATGATGTATTCCGCATGAGAACCCTTAGCTGGGGGATTAATAGGACCTACGAAGTCTATTCCCCACTTAGAGAATGCACGTCCACCCATCATAGGTTTCAGTGGCATCTCATCTTTGCGTATAGGACACTGAGTCCTTTGACAGACATCACACCGTTTCACATAGGTATGTGCATCCATGTGAAGGGTAGGCCACCAGAAACCCGCAAATAGTATCGCCTTGATTACCCGATCTGGTCCAAAGTGTCCTCCTGCTACACCTTGGTGAGCAGTTTCCAAGATCTTCAGATATTCACTTTCGTGGACACATAGTCTCAGGTAACCATCTTTACCGCGCTTATATAGATTGTTACCGATGAGTGAGTAATCCTGAGCTTCTTGTTCTAAACTCCTTTTCCTAGCTAGAGTCATGTCTGGAGGGAATGCGTTTGTCCTCAGGAATGATACTAGTGGTTCGCTCCAATCTGGCACAATGGATACTTGATAAAGAGTGGCATGTTCCACTGGTGGTTTAGTGCAACAGATCGGGCATTCCTTGCACAACTTTTGGACATCAGCTTCCATAGTTGGCCAATGCACTCCGAATCTCTTTAGAGTCTGCAAAGTTCTTTGCTTTGAATGGTGTTGCTCTAACGCACCTACATGTGCTAATTGCAACCATTTAGCGTACTCATCTTCTTCTACGCAACAAGCCAAGATCCCTTGATCTGTGTGCTTGTACATGCTTCCTGCCATGATATGGTACTTTTGGGCTTTTACGATCTCTCTATTCCGTGTGTTCACCACTGGATGGCTAGGCCCGTATGTCAATACTGGTACTATTGGCTTGGCCCACTGCGGCACCACTTCCAAATTAAACAAGTAAGCATCAGGAAGGTCATCTGACACTCCTTGTGGGGCTTCTCCCGATGTGAGCCTAGAGAGATGATCTGCTCTCAAGTGGGTTCTACCTTTTCTCACCACAACCTCAAAATCATATTCCATTAGCAGGAGAAACCATCTTACTAATCTTCCCGTATTGCAAGGCTTGTTTACTAAGTACAACAATGCCTGATGGTCTGTAAAAAATTTAAACTTATTTGCAAGCAAATAATGTCTAAACTTTTTAACTGCATATACCATGCCTAATCCTTCTCGTTCAGTAGTGGTATAATTTCGTTCGGCCGCATTCAATTGTCTACTGGCATAGGCAATTGGAAGATCCATATTACCTTCACCAGTAGGTTGTGCGAGCACACATCCAATGGCATAATTGGATGCATCCACATGAACATGGAATGGCTTACTCCAATCTGGTGTGGTCAAGATTGGTGCTGAACATAATCTTCGTTTAAGCTCTTGGAAGGAATTTTCGCATTCATCCGTCCACTCAAAGTTTGTCAGAAGTCCGTACATGGGCTTTGCAATGACAGCATACATGTGTATAAATCGTCGATAATAACCACAATGCCCCATGAAAGCTTGTACTTCCTTGACATTCTTTGGCCTAGGTAGCTCTGCTATGGCTCTCACTTTCTCCTCGTCAGTAGATATGCCATTCTTTGACACTATGTGTCCTAGAATCTTGCCTTGCCTGACCATAAAAACGCACTTCTCTGGGTTCAGGCAGACTTGATATTCTCTACATTTGTCAAAGATTTGTCTGAGTTCAGGAATATGAGTTTGTCTAACATTGGAATGAGCACAAAGATCATCAACATAGACTTCTAAACTCTTCCTCAGGAACTCCTTAAACACATGGCACATCAGCCTCTGGAAGGTAGCTGGTGCATTGGTAAGCCCAAATGGCATTACTCTAAAAGCAAAAATGCCCCATTCTGTGGCAAAGGCTGTCTTATGCTGATCCTCTGGAGCTATGGCTACTTGATTGTAGCCCGAAAATCCATCAAGGAAGCTGTACACTTCCTTGCCTGCCACTCTTTCTAAGAGATGCTCTGTTATGGGAAGCGGATAGTTATCTCGAATTGTGGCGGCATTAACCTTTTTCAAGTTAATGCACACACGCAGCTTGCCATTCTTCTTGGGCACCACTACGATGGGGGATACCCATTCAGTGTGCTCAATTTCATAGATAAATCCAGCTTCGACCAGTCTATCTATCTCTTCCTTGATCTTAGCAGCATAGTTATCGTTATATGTATAAGGCTTTTGCTTAGAGGGTTTAGCATCTGAGGTCATGGGAATGGTGTGTGAGCATATATCAGGGTCAACACCTTTCAAATCCTTGTAACTCCAAGCGAATACATCTCTGTATTCTCTTAGCAAGGCTATCAATTCGTACTCTTCTTCTTCTGTCAGGTCATGGCCTATATACGTGCATCTCTCCTCTCCTTCTTCTATGGCCACTACGATTTTCTTGGTAGTTTCTTTGTTATCATAGGCCTCTCCTGATTGTGCCTCTCGTTTAGGCATTCTTATCATGACTCTCCTGTCATCTATCTCATACTTCTTAAAATTTTCTGGGACCTCAAACAAAGATTCTTCTTCTTCTGGTGAGGCTTCTCTCTTCTTTCGCTTCTTCCCTTCTTCCTTCGGGCTCACATGTGTTGCTAATCTTACGTCATTTGTCAGCTCTCCATGCCTCTGGGGTTGAAATTCTACTTCATGGAAGTATTCTTCATCTGATGCAAATGGTGGGTCCATAATGATTGACTCTAGATCGGAGTCACTTGCGTCCTCAAATGCATCAGGGCTAGGTTCGCATTCTTCTAGAACTGCCTCTCCCATGATTGGCTCTATGGAGAAGACTGAAATATCATAGCCATCCTCATCACAGTGAGGTGTCCATTGTTCTTCGTTGATGGCTACGTCCATTGTTGCTAAGATTTCTGCCCAACCGTGAGGTTCAAATTCCTCATCTGGAAAAACTACAGGTGCATAGGCTGGGTCTTGAATGGGTCTATGGGTTTCGTTTGCACCTATTTCTCTGGCCTTTTCTCTCTTCTCTTCCTCCACTGCTACTTTGCACATCCATAAGTGAGTGTCTTCGTGCATCCAGGAGGATCCTGATCCTATGGAATGCACCGATTCTGTATCATCTTTGGCTCTATGGATGGGATTCCATTGGATAGGAGGGACATCTCTATGAGAATAATCCCTGAGATTGACTTTGGTTGTAACACCTAAGTGCTGCAGGTACAAAGAATTGGTTCCCCAATCCTGTACCACTTGCAACTGTCGCATGAATGGTCTTCCCAAAATCATCTCATAGGCATGATTTTTGCTGAAGTCACATATAGCAAAGCTATGCTCAAACTCAACACCACAAGTGGTGAGAGTTATCCCTTCCAGCAATCCTAAGGGTCTCTCAATATGACCATCGGCCATCTGCAATTTCATCCTCGTTGGCCTGAGTGCCGGCTTGCCCCAACGCTTCCAAAGGGAAGTGGTGGCAATTGCAACTCCTGCACCTGAGTCCAAAATTGCCTTAGTGGTGTAGTCCTGGTAGGTAATGGGAAGATACGTGTTCCCTTCTTCACCTTCACACATATCTCCTATCTTATCCAAGGGAATTTCTGGCACTGTCCTATGGGATCCTACCTTGGAACGAGGTTTTGCAACTTCAGCTACCTGACTGGCTACATATTTCTGCGCGTTTGTTCTATCCTCAGACAGCTCTTTCAAAGTGAGATTACGCTGCACCTTGGTGTTCGTTACTACCTCCGTGTTCCTCGGTATGACTGAGTCGTCGTTCCTTACCATGACTGTGGGTGCTCTCATACATGTGGACTTTGCTTCCCATGGGCCTGTGAAATGGGGTAGCTCCTGTATGGAATTAGACTCAAAGTCCAATCTCTCGAGAGATTGAATACTCTCATGTTCTCCGTAAATAGATGGGATGTCTTGTGGGAATTGGTCGTGTGCATCGTCCACAAGTTCAAAGGGAGGGGCGACCTCGCTTTCGTTATCCCATTTGTCTTCTTGAATCTCTCGTAGGAAGTCTGGTGCAAACCGATTCATAGAAGAAGAAGTGTCTGGTTCCGTAGAATTAGGCACATAAGCAACCTGGGAAGGAGGGCTTATTCTATCGTTGGCTCTCTCCTTGTTCCCATAGATGGCTGGAGCACAAGCTTCTTGGGGAGAATTACTTATTCCATTACTTTTCCGAACAGGCTCATACGCTCTCTGAGAAGGAATGTGGGTTACCTGTGGAGGTACATAAGCTTTCGGAGGAGGCTCATGTGACTTTTGGGGGGGAAGATAAGTTTCTTGAGGAGGCACATGGGCTTCCTGAAGAGGCTGGCTTATCCGTTCTCTTGCCCTTTCCTTTCTTTGAGGGGCAGGTTCCTTCTCTGATTGTGCAATTAACTTCTCTATTCTTTCCAGCAGTCCATCAAAGTGTAACTGCGTCTTAGCTGAACTAGAAATGTTAAATAGGCGGCTGGCCTCAAACATGGTCTGAGCCAATTCCACCATTTTGGCACAGATCTTAGTTCGTTCAAGCTCTAGCTCGGCTCTAGGGTAGCATTTTTCGTGATCGGTGATGGTTGGCCCTTCTTGAATTCTGGCCTGATATGCTTTAAGCATCATATTAAGGTCTTCCGGAGTGGGATCTGCTAGGACTGATCCTACTCTAGGGGGTGGTGGGGTTTGATGAGGCGGTGGGGACGGTGGTGGGTCGGATGGAGATGGGAGTGGTGAGGGCGGGGTAATGTGAGAGGGAGTTGGAGCTGTGAGTTCAGTTATCCTCGCTTTGGTTTCTCTTATGCTTTCTTCAAGTTCGTTTATCTTTTTTGCCCATTGTCTTTTCATTCGTTCTCGACTATCTTTCCACGCTCTAGTCCTTTTCTTTGTCATGCTCTCGGTTTCACTAGCCTCTGTGCCCTTTTCCTGGCTTGCCTCTTGGTTTTGCTGCAATGCCTGAGCTCTAGTAACCACCTGCACTGGTGCAGTGGAAGTGACACTTCCTGAGGCATCCACAACCAACCCAATCACATTGATAGGAGTGATTTTTGGCATGTTATTGGGGTTCTTTGGGCAATCTCGTAAGAGATGCTCTTTTCCACAATCTTGGCAAAAGCCTTGGATCGTCACGGACTGATTTTGTGGAGGTGGAGGTAAGGGACAATCACGAATGAAGTGATCCCCCTGACATCGGTAGCATGGTCCTCTAGGAAAGGGCGGTCGTACCTGCCTAGGTTGAGGCCTAGGGTTGGGGTTTGCATACATGACGTTCGTGTAATCCGACTCCCAACTAGGTTCACTTGGTTCTTCACTATAGTATGACTCACCATGTTCTGGAGACTGCATGTAATAAGCTTGGGGACTATCGATATGTGTAGAATCAAAGCTATGGTCACTCGGGTCACTTTCTGAGATCAATGGGGTTACTGGTACTATGGCTCTATTCAGGTTTTCTTCTGCAACAGCATACTTTACTGGAATCACGTTAGCGGGGTTTGGGGGCTGTTGAGCTAGTACCGGTTGGGGTCTCTGTTGGGCCTGATATGGTTGCTGATAGGGTTGTTGGGGTCTTGCATATTGTGGTGGTGGATTTTGGTTCTGGTATCGGCCTTGTTGGTAGGGCTGCGGATAGGGTTGCCTAACTGCCTGCTTGTTGTATGGGCAGTCTTGTGCGGTGTGATTGGTGTATCTCCGTTCTATGGTGCAGTACTGGCTACTAGGGTTTACTTGGGGTTGAGCCATAATAGGGCAGACATTCGCCATATGGTCACCACCGCATGTATAGCACCTTTTCACCGGGGCAAACCTTGGGATTTGTTTGCTAGTTACACCTAATTTCTGAGCTACCTTTTCCGCGAGTTCCTCAATTGATGTGGACTGCGTGGAAGAGTGACTAGATGCACTATCTGAATCTTTATAGATTTTGGAAAGCTCTAGTTCTTCCCCTAGGTTATCTTCAATGTCAATGCACATGCGCACACACTCTTCTATAGTCCTAGGGTCCTTTAGATACACATAGGATCTCAATTTCGTACTCAGCAATCCATCAAGGAATAAGGCTACTTGTTTAGCAGATGTGGGTAACTCCGAAATAGGACACCTTTCCAGATATTGTCTAAACCTTCTTCCGGCCAATCTGACAGTCTCTTGGGGGGTCTGTTTGAAGCTATGGATCAATGAGGAGGTATTGTGTCTTATGCCGCTCTTAGAGAACTCTACAATAAATGCCTCTAGGAGTTGGTCTATGCTCCTGAACTGACGCTCATCTAATGGCTGAAACCATGTAAGTGCCGTGTTCCTAAGGGTTAGACCGAAGGCATTGTATTGCGTGAACAGATCTTCCACTTGTTCAGCTCTCAAAACTTGCTTGAACTCTGCCACATGATCATAGGGATCTCCTGTGCCGTCAAAGTAATTCTTCATGGACTTAACTAGCTGGGTGGGTCTCAAAGTTCTTGCGTGCTCTCTAGGCCTCGGCAGAGGGAATCCGTCTACATTTCTTTGGTTCCTGTGGGCTCTATGTATCTCAGGAGGTTCTACCCTATTCGTCTCCGTTCTCGTTCTTTCTCTGCCTACAGGGTTGGCAAAGCTTACTTCCGGTCTATCTCTACTTCTGTCTCTTTGCGTACCATGAGCTTGGGAAGTTCCAGCCCCAGGGTGACCATAGGATACATTTGATCTTGGTTGGGGGAAAATAAATTCACCCTTCCAAGTGTAGGCATGCCTATCATTTTCTGTCACCACAAAGATCCGTTCTGAAGCATGATCTAAATAGGTCGCTCTGCCTGGGCTGTCCGGATCCTTAAACTCATAGACCATGATATTTCCTATGTCTGTCGGCTGATTAGACTTATACCTCCAAAAGGCTTCATCAGTTTCTCGATTGAGGAGCAACTCTATGCTCTTGTTGTCTTGGGGGACCCATTCAGGCGTGATAATCCTGGTGAGAACTGATTTACCTCGAGGGGTTCTAGGTTCTGCACCCATGTTCCCTTGTTCCAGGTCACCTAAGTCCGCTTCTGAGATTATATTCCCAAAGTCATCGGTCCTATCAGGGTGACTAGTGACTACATATATAGTTCCTTCTTTGTCCAGGTATGCACCATTTTCAAACTTGACAGCTGGGTGCTCTAGTCCAATGGACTGATCGGGGTTTTTAATCTGGACCACAGATCTTCCTAAGCCGTCCTCATAGATGCTAGCACCTAATCGGTTGGTCCTAAGGTACTCCAGCTGCGTTTTGTAAGGGCCTTCTACCCTGTATAGGTAAGGCACTCCTGAACTTCCCGTAGGTCTGTCCATGCCTTGGGACATTTCTGACTCACTGGTCTCAGAGCTAGGGTAGTTGGAATGGTGGCTCAACTGCTGGGCCCAAGACCTTGCAGTGTGATTGACACTAGCCTCTGAAGACCTAAGGCTTTGTCTCTCTCGTGCTAGGTGTCGTCCTGATCTAAGGTTCATATGCCTAACTGATTGGCCCAATTCTTTTCAGAGTACAACCTCGTTGCCAATCAATTGGTACCAGTCACTTGATTCTTTTTAGTTAATTATTGTGTTTATGGTCTTGTCTGATATCACGTCGTCGGAATACTTGAGTGTCTTCGTAATTTCAGGTTGATCGTTCCACGTTAGGTTCTTTTCCTTTAGGTTATCGACAGTACAGTAACTAAGTTTTTAGCTTGAACTTGAGTTCCTTAATAGTCTTCAACTTGATAACTGCCTATCGTCGCCCTAACTTACTCCTATCTCTACTCGTTCTTAGCTTGAGCTAGGAAATGACAGAGGTAGTAGAGAATAATCCAACCTTACTTGTTGATCCCTGGCTTTATGGTGCTCAAGAACCCGGTTCTCAAGCTTGCAAAGAACCCTTGCTTTGTATGCTCTCAGTTGCTCTCACTGGACCTATAAAAGACCCACAGTTAGCTCAATGCTCAGATTCAAAGGACACAACCAACCACTTTTATTCATGTAACATAAACACATTTTTGCATTGTGACTTTTAGGATAATAATTCTAAAGACCCTTGACTTTTGATCCCCCTGGGTATATGCTACGAGCTTTCCAACAAGCCCTAGAGCTCAAAAAATGGATCTCGTATGAAAAAGTTGTGACCGTTCAGGGTTCTAGGGTTACGACAGGGTTCAAACAGGATCACTGTGCAACAGGTTTTCCCCAAGTTGTTTTCCTAAGACTTCCCCAAGTGCTCAAGAGTATCATATTTGTGACCAAAATTAGCCCAATTTTTCAATTAACAAACCTTAAAAATTTTGGCTAAAATTGGCTGTCAATCGCGATGGATAGGGCTGTCAATCGCGATGGACGCTCAGTCAATCGCGATGGACAGAGAATTCAGTCGGTCGCGATGGACACCCAATTCAATCAATCGCGATGGACAGGCAGTCTGTCGCGATGGACAGGGACCTCAGTCAATCGCGATGGACAGGGGGTTGAGTCAATCGCGATGGTCAGGCAGTCTGTCGCGATGGACAGGGACCTCAGTCAATCGCGATGGACACCCAGTCAATCGCGATGGACAGGGGGTTGAGTCAATCGCGATGGTCAGGCAGTCTGTCGCGATGGACAGGGACCTCAGTCAATCGCGATGGACACCCAGTCAATCGCGATGGACAGGGGGTTGAGTCAATCGCGATGGTCAGGCAGTCTGTCGCGATGGACAGGGCTGTCAATCGCGATGGACAGAGCTGTCAATCGCGATGGACTGAAATTTTGCAAGATTTTCAAAAATTCCAGTGGGAATGTGGTGTGCAGGGTCTCTAGTCCACTGTGGTGCACTCAGATTTACCAACAAGTGAAAATTTCTGTCAATCGCGATGGACAGAAGGCGGCGACTGCGAGACAGTTTCGTCGAGTTCCGTACCTGCGCGGAAGGCTGGAGATGGTGATGTGACCTGTACCTGCAAGATAGCTCAGAAAACATGCAAAAAGCAGCACATGCAATTTCGCTCTCTCGCTCTCTCTCACAAGTGAAATGAGGGAAATGAGGTGGGGGTGAGGATATAGTCAAAAAAACTGAAATTTTTGCGATGATGGAGATGGACGTGGGAGATGGTGATGATGATGATGGTGATGGAGATGGTGAAGAAAGTAAAAGAAAATCTATGAGAGTGAAGAAAATACCTACAACTCCAACGCGTCAACTCTACGTCTTACCATCACACGCTCGTCCTCAAAGCTCGATCCCCGGCAACGGCGCCAAAATTTGGTGTAGCTCAATGATGAGTAGCACCTCCTTTAATGTCAATCCGGGAAGACGTGAGGATGGTATGAAGACCTCGAGCAAGTGGCGGCACAAGTGCGTGAGTGAGAAGCACACAAGCATGCACACACATACACACACACGCGCACACAAGGCAAGACAAAGAGTGAGAATCAATGGAGCTTTTTAGATTACTTTCAAAATGCTCTTACAAGTTCGTTTCAATTACAATCTAGCCTCAAAAATGAGCTCTCTAGCTCTTTTTATAGTTTTTGACTAGCTTTTGGCCCTGTCCAGACCTAGTGTCCGGCCTAGTTAAAAATTTGGTTCCAGGGCCAATTTGAAGGCTCAAACGGAGTCTAAAAAATACGAAAATTGATATGTAGGTACTTCTAAGGCTCCTCAAGCTCAAGGACTCCTTGGCTTGCACAAAATGGAGCTACAAAAATATGAAATGGTATTTACAATGATTGTTAGTGATAAGAATCACTGTTCAAAGATGTAGATTGGAAAAATTGAAGGGCCTATCTGCCAGATTTGCGTCGACTGCTTTGTCTGCTTACTCCTTCACCGTGTTCTGACTCTCTCCGTTGGCTTCCTTGTCTCGTCAATCCTTGGGTTCCCTGGCTTCCTTGTCTAGTCAGTCCTTGGGTTCCCATACCCATACTGCTCTCAACAAACACCTTCTTTGCTCAGATTGGGCCTAGAGGGGCTAAGACAATGTGTGCTACTTGGATTTGTGAGCATGCAATTCTCTAATTCTAATGTAATGCATTGTTACTCTACCCAAACTTGAAGAAGTTGACTTCTTAGGTTCAAGTTGACTGCATGGTTGTAAATCCAATCTTGACCCAAGACAAGTGGTTCTGTAAGGTCCTCATCATGACATACTAGCATTTTGACTCTCATTGGGACATCTTGAAGGTAAATGGGAAGCTCCACCTTGCCCAAACAAGGGGTTTCCACACCTCCCAATCCTATGAGATAGGATTCTATGGAATTGATGTTCAGTTGAAGATCTTGGCAGTATCAGAGTCTGACTCCGCTATTTGTTGCACCTGAATCAGTCAACACTCTCATCGCTCATACAATATTTCCTTGTCCTACCTCTATGGTCACAAAGGGACATCGATCGATTATTCGAGAAGAAATTGCACCAACTATTTGACACATGGCCATGTGATATCCTAGTGCTTTTGGAGTGACATCTAGGCCTAGTTGCCTTAACTTATTTCATCTAATACATTGTCTAGCCTCTACTTGTGCCTCTTCTCTAACCCTTAGCTCTCCTTCTTTTTGCTTCTTAGCAGTGTTGAGTCTCATCACCATATCCTCTGTAAGAGGCTCTTGATATAGCTTGACTCTACATCCACTAATATAATTTGGCGAAATTTCACCTTCTAGAGTGGCCAATTGAATTGCACCACTGGTGGAAATTCTACTAATGATCATGGGTCCATATCCTCTTTTTTCCAATTTAGGGGCATGCTACTTTAGTGTATAAACCAATACTAGGTCTCCCTCTTTCAATCCTTTATCCTTGATGTGTGCATCAAAGTACGCCTTTTGTCTTTTCTTTGCAGCATAGATGCTTGCTGCAGCTCGTAGCCTTGTCTCACCTAAGCATTCTAGATCAAAGATACTAGAGGACAACTCGTGTCCATTCCACTCATGCTCTTGTGCTACTTTTAAAGCTAGGATTAGGAAGTCCAATTGTAGCATAACATTTTTTCCGAAGACCATTTAAAAGGGGGTGGCATTGAGTACCATCTTGTAGGCAACTCGATAAGCCCAAACAGCATCATGAAGTTGTTCATCCCAATTAGAGCGTTTATTATTTATCAGTTTTGTTAACACATTAGAGAGGATCTTATTTGTGCTCTCAGCCTATCTGTTATCTTGTGGATGATAGGGGGAAGACTTCTTATGTATCACCAAGAATTCTTGGAGAAGATGTTGAATGAATTTGTTCAAGAAGTGTTTGCCTCTATCGCTCACTAACTCTATTGGTAGTCCATATCTCATAAACACGTTCTCAAATAAGAACTTTGCCGTGAGCATCATTCTTTGTTGTGGCTTTGACTTCCACCCACTTTGTAAGGTAACCTGTGGCTACAATAACGTATTCGGCATGGGAGTTTCTAGCTGGGGGGTTAATAGGACCTACAAGGTCTATACCCTACTTTGAGAATGCACGTCCTCCCATCATTGGCCTCAAAGGCATCTCATCTTTCCTTATCGGATATTGTGCACATTGGCATGTGTCACATTTCTTCATCTAGGTATGTGCATCCATATGAAGAATAGAATGGTCTTAATTACTCGATCAGTTTGGTATAGGTTGTCTCCTACTAAGGCATAGTCCTGAGCCTCTTGCTCCATGCTTCATTTTCTTGCTAGAATAGCCTCGCTAGGTAGTGTTCCCGATCTCATAAATTCTACCAGTGGAGCACTCCAATATGGAATTAATTACACATGATAAAGGGTAGCATGCTCCACTGGGGGCCTCTCCTAGGACAATTCTTAATCCACTTATGTATTTGTTTATCCATACTAGGCCAATATACTCCTAAACATTTTAGATTCTGCAATGTTCGTTGTTTAGAATAGTGATTTCCTAGTAGTCCTTCATGGGCTTGTTGCAACCAACTGCTATGTTCATCGTCCTCAACACAAGCTAATACACCCTCTATATCTTCTTTGTACATGCTTCCTACCAATATCTGATATTTTTGGGATTTTACAATTTCATCTTTCCTCGTTTTCACATTCTTATTTGCGGGTCCAAAGGTTAGGACAAGTACCAACTTATTTTCCCATTTAGGAAAAACTTCTAAATTGAACAAATAAGTGTCAGGTAGTTCATCAAACACTTCTTGTGGTGACTCTCCTGAAGCGATGCGAGAGAGGTGATCCACCCTGAGGTGGGTCCTACCTTTCCTAACAACCACTTCAAAGTCGTATTCCATTTGTAAGAGGAACCATCTTACTAAGTGCCCTGTATTGCAAGGTTTATTGACCAAATATGATAAAGCTTGATGATCAGTGAAAATCTTGAACTTGTTGGCCAATGGATAGTGTCTGAACTTTTTCACAGCATACACCATGCCTGAACCTTCTCTTTTAGTTGTTGTATAGTTTTGTTCAGTTGCATTTAACTGTCTGCTAGCATATGCTATAGGCAAATCTAGATTTCCTTCACCTGTGGGTTGTGTAGCACACATCCTATTGCCTGATTGGATGCATCCACATGGACATAGAATGGTTTATTCCGATCAGGAGTGGTTAGTATTGGTGTTGTGCACAAACATCTCTTCAGCTCATCGAAGGAATTTTGACATTTGTTGTTCCACTCAAAGTTTGTGAGCAAGGCGTAAAGAGGTTTAGCTATGATTGCGTACATGTGGATAAACCTACAGTAATATCCACAATGGCCCATAAAGGCTTCTACCTCTTTGTGTACCTAAGTCATGAAGCATTAGGGACTTGTGTCAATGAGACTAAATCTCAATCGCCCCACAAGAACATATAGTGGTGGATGAATACATGTTTAATTATTAATCGGAGGAACCATAAGAACCAAGTGTATGAAGATGTGTGCACACATGATGGAAAGTGAAGTGGTTAAGCTACAATGTATGTGAAAAAACTTAACTACCTCTCTAACTCACTAATCCTCTGAAAATGCATGCCGTGATAGCATTTATAGCAGTAAGCACAAATTCAAGGTTTTCTCCTAGGTCCAAACTCTGAATATGGCCAATAGCGGCTTCCTTTTGAAGCTCTCGATGTGACGCATCTATTCGTCTCACTCAAATCTAACAAACGCTCTTCAAGTTCTGAGAAAAATAGTGAATGGTGGGGAACACCAACACTCGCTCCACAACTCGGGATGGCTCACACACACACTACAGTGGTTGAAAAGCGATGGGAAGGGATAGATAAGAATCCTACACACACATTTCGAGCATTACACACACATAAAAGATCATGGAGAAGGAGGCAATTAGTAGGAAAGAAGCAATTTTGAAATTCTCCTTCAATTCTTCACAATGGCAAAAAGTCTCTTACAAGATTCACAAAGTGACTTATATAAATGTGCCCAAATAATGGTCCTTTCACACAAGAGACTGGCACTTTTATTGACTAACTCTAATTTCCTACTATTTTACAAGAGTTATGTTACAAGGATTTGGGGCTCATGCATCTAGAGGACTCCTCTAGTGCATTTACATGGCTTTCATGAGATTTCCATAAGCATTTGAAGAAGAAAAAGTATGCCCATAATTTTGAAAATTTTGGGGCTCCTCTTTAGTGCTTTATTTTCTCTGCAACACTCTCCCCCTCTTTGTCTTTGTCGTCCCTTGACAGGCTTTGTTTTTTTTTTGCAGTTTGTCTATAACTCCTGAATGCACGCACCCAGTGGTCGAAGAAGCGATAAGGATTGCCAAAAAAATTGTTACTTTATCCAAACTAAGTCCTTTGCTTCTGTAATCCTCGTGGTATTCCTTAGGTTCATAAATCTAGGTTGTTGTGTTAAGTTGGGCTACCACACATGCATCCAGTGGCTAAGAATGTGATATTCTTAGTCACCCTCTTCAACTTTTTAGCCTCTACCTATTTCTAACTTTTGGTCCTCGAATATGTCTTTGTCTTCACTCATCTGACCCTATTGTATTTCCTGGAGCCTATTTATTTCTTTCCACTGCATGCATCTAGTAGAGGGAGAAGCACCTAGGATTCTCAAACAATTGGTTATCTTATCCGATGAAGAATCCTTTGTGTATTGTCTGCCTTTGAAAGGGCCTGGTTGTGATTCTTTTGTTTCCACTCTTCGGGCCCTAGTCCTTTGGTGTTGTAGCTTGATGTGTGCCTCTATGGAGCTTAGGGTAGAGGGTATTGGAGCAAGTCTATGACAAGACTAAGTATTGGCTTGAGTGCCACAAATTCAAAGAAGAAGTCTTAAAATGAAGACAATGTAAAGTTCACTTGTGAACTACCTCTTGTAACTTTTGAGGACTTTACTTAATGTAAAAGTGAAAGAATCTTAAGTGGTTGAGCCCACTTGATCAAAAAGGGAAAGAGGAGCCATGAATTTGTGATTTGTGGTAGATAGAGAATCAAATCAATCACTAATTGATTGGAGAGTGATTGAGGGAAGTTAGCCTCCCAAGCTCAACTATAAATAGATGGCAGCTTTAGTCGTGGTTAGAGAGGCCTCAGAGAAGACCTCGAAGAGCTGAGCTTTATGCCATATCAAGGTGTGATTCTAAGGCACACATATGTATCAGTAAGTCCATTGTATTGTACAATCAATATGCTTTCATTTTCATGATCATTTGAGTTCATATTTCCATGTTCTTGTGAAGTGTACTACTCACTGCCATATCTCTCAATTTTCTCAGTCAGATTGTAGAGATGGTTTCTCTGAGCTTGGTGTATCATTTTCAGTGATGTAACTTGATAAATTTAGCTCTATAAGTCTTCTATATGCTCACCAAGTTTCATTGCATTTGGGTGTTTCAATATTCAGTTATGTTCAGTTAAAGTTAACCCTGTTTGTTCATTTTCACTTCTCTATCAGGTACCCAACTTTTTTATTCATCTTGTCAGAGCTGTTTCACAATGTGTACGTAGCCAAATTCAATGATTTAAAGCTTGTTGGATTCAACATACGGTTTAGTATAAGCATACATAGTTTCATAATCATTGGATTCTTAAAGCTTGAGTTATGTGCATTTTGTTGCTCACTGGTCTCATTACTATAGCAGCCCGTGAAAATCGGTATGATGTCATCAATTGTTAAACATTATTCTCAGTGTGTGGTTCATTATTTTTTATGTGATTACTCTTGAAAGTTAGATCTTTAAGTTAACTAGACTTCCCCAAAAGGAATTAAGCTAATCTCTACTGTGCTTAGAGAATTATGCAAAACACTGGATAGGTGTATGAACCAAAATAGCAAGTTCTTCACCTCAGAGCTAACTCCAACTTATCTATTTTGATCTATCTTTTTTAGAGTGATCTTCCAAGGTACATAGGGTGTCTAATACATCCATTGAGAAGGCCCCCCACATACTCCTGGAGTTCATTTGGCTGGTGTAGATCAAGGATTTTGCAACACCTCTTCATCTTCAAGCACATACCTATCCATCTCTTCATAGTGGTATCAGAGCAAGGTTGGACAACATGGCAGATGGATTTCCTTCATCAATTGACAAATTGGACAGAGGTAACTACTCATCTTGGTCATTAAGAATGGAAGCTTATCTCCAAGGTAGAATTTTATATGGTTATGTGGCCGGAGATGTAGTTATGCCAAGTTTCAAGAACAAAAGTCAAACAACACAAGAAGAGCAAGAAAGATTGAGCACATGGTGCTCCAAGGATGCACTTGCAAGGTCTTATCTCCTCAAATCTATCTCAGATTTTTTGTTGCCTCACATTAGAAGTTTTAAGACATCTCAGGAAGTGTGGAATGCACTTGAAGCTTTCTTCTCTTCAAGTACTAAAGCTAGGAAGCATCAACTATGGCTGGATTTCACAACTCTCAAGAAGGATCCTAAACAAAATGTGACTGATTTTGTCACAAATCTCAAGGACATAGCAAATCAGTTGGGAAGCATTGGAGAGGTAATAGATGAAGAGCAAATTGTAAGGTAGATCATCAATGGATGAAAGCAGATGACAAGTGGGAAGAATTCACCACACTTATGGATTTGTACAAGGACATGAATGTTCCTGATTTCAATACACTCATTGGACAATTACTCACTCAAGAGGCAAAGCTTATAAAAAATGGAGAAAGCTCTAAAGGTAATCAATCTTCAGCTTTATACACTGATAAAAGCAAGTCCAAAGATAACAAAGGAAAGGCAAAGAAAGTGGATGATGAAGCAGGTACATATCAAGTTAACATGCAGGTAGAGGAAGACATGGTAGAGGTAGAGGAAGAGGAGGTAGAAAAGGCAGGGGGAGATCCCAAGACTCAAACCCATGTTCTATTTGTGGACTACAACTGAAAATTGCTTTAGGAATTCCAGGAATCAAAGAGGAAGAGGATACAATAGAGGAAGTTATGGCTACTCAAGAGGAAGGTTCAACAACTACCATGGCAATTACAACAACTACAATCATTCAAAATATCAAGGAGGCTACAAAGGAAGGAGAGACTTCAATAACTACACAGAAGACTCAAACAAAGAGGATTCATTATTGATCATGAACATGGCTATGCCACAAGGTAAATCTGATGAGCATGTTTTCTACATAGATTCAAGTTGCTCCAATCATGTGGCAGGAAATGTAGCTCTCCTATCAGATTTGGAAGATCTAAGGAACAAGCATGAGGTACAAACAGGAGATGACACAAGACATCCTGTGGAGAAAATAGGCAATGTCAAAGCACCTGATGGAAACATCAACCTACTCAGTAAGGTACTCCATGTCCCTACCATTACAAAGAATTTGCTAAGTGTTGTGCAGATAATAGAGAAAGGATTGCAAGTCAGGTTCACAAGAGGAGGAGCATATGTGGAAGACCCTAGCTAAGGGTTTAGAAGAATAGCAAAGGGAGAAAAGATAGGTAGACTATTCACCTTTGAGTTGCAAGACACAAGGAACATAGCTCTGTTCAATTATGGTAATCAAACACTCACACAACTAGAGGTAAGACACAAGAGATTGGCACATATTGGTGAAAGATAATTAAATCAAATTTGCAGGGACCAAAGTGTACTTGGACTCCCTAACTTGTCAAAACAACAAATGATTTATAAGTGTAGTGCATGTCAATTTGGAAAGTCTCACAGGTTACCATTCATGAAGAAAGGTTATATGCATGGAGATCTCTTGGAGTTGGTTCATACAGATGTATGGGGACCTAGCAAGGATGCTTCAATATCTGGATCAAGGTATTATGTCTCCTTTATTGATGATTGCAGCAGATGGACTATCCTATTCTTTATGAAACACAAAGATGAAGTTTTTTCATGTTTCAAAAGATATTTGGCTCTTGAGGAGAATCAAACAGGTAAATCACTAAAAAGGCTAAGGTCAGATGGAGGGGGAGAATACTTCTCCCATGAGTTTGATTCTTTTCTTCAAAAAAGAGGAATCAAAAGAGAGGTAACTACAAGGTACACTCCTGAGCAAAATGGAGTGGCAGAAAGAAGGAATAGGACAATTGTTGAAGCTGCAAGGTCTATGTTGAATGAAAAGCATTTACCTAATTACTTATGGGCTGAGGCTATATCTACATCCACTTACTTGATTAACAGGTTGCCTTCAAAATCCCTTGATGGGATGACTCCATATGAGGCTTGGAATGGAAGAAGACGAAGCTTAGATGATTGTAAAATTTTTGGTTGCATTGCTTATGCTCATGTTCCTTCACAAGTTAGAGGCAAGATGGGTCCAAAGGCAGAAAGGTGCATATTCATTGGATATGACAACAATCAAAAGGGCTACAGGTTATACAATCCTACCCACAAAGGATTCTTGGTAAGCAGAGATGTAGTTTTTGATGAGAACAATTCATGGTATGAAGATTCACGCAAGAAGGTCAATTTACCATATGATCTTGAAGAAGATTTTCCAAAGCTTGGTAGAGAAAAACCAAAGATTGAAGAACAAGACACCTCAGAGGATGATGAAGAATCTCAGATGGAAAAGATCAAAGCATGGAAGTCTAAAGGTAAAGAAAAATTACAGGAACTTGGACATGAGGTAGAATCATCACATCATGGCCTAAGAAGATCTATGAGGGAAAAGAAAAAACCAAAAAGGTATGGGTTTGACACCTCATTAGTAACTAAACATTCTATTTACATAGCACATGACATAAATCAAGAGGAGCCATCATCCTTGAGAGGCCAAAGCAAAATCAGAATGGAATGCAATGAAGGAAGAAATTGAAGCACTTGAGGAAAACAACACTTGGGATTTGGTGCCCAAGACTTCATCTATGAAGGTAATAGGCTCAAGATGTGTCTACAAGCTCAAGAAGAATTTTGATGGTTCCATAAACAGGTATAAGGCAAGACTTGTAGCAAAAGGCTTTGCACAAACTCAAGGAGTTGATTATGAAGAAAATTTTTCTCCTATAGCTAAGATGCCTACAATCAGAGTGTTACTTAGTATTGCTTCTTCCAAGAATTGGAAGATACTTCAACTAGATGTAAAGAATGCATTCTTGAATGGTTGGATAACATAAGAGGTATATATGGCACAACTACCTGATTTTGAGAATCAAGTTTATCCTGATTATGTGTGTAAACTTAACAAAGCATTGTATGGTCTCAAGCAAGCCCCAAGAGCTTGGAATTTCAGGCTTGTTTCATTCTTGCAGGATAAAGGCTTTCAACCAAGCAAGGCAGATCCTTCACTCTTTATTAAAAAGAGTAATTCTGAGATCATCTACCTATGTGTATATGTAGATGATATTATATTGACAAGAAATGATGCAGATGGTATGAAGAAGATCAAAGATCAGATGAGAGAAGATTTCAAGATAAGTGATTTGGCTTCACTTACCTACTTCCTAGGTTTGGAAGTTGTCTACAAAGATCATGGTTTGTTTCTCACTCAAAGAAAGTACATTAAGGACATGTTGGCAAAACTCAAGATGCAAGGATTGTAAGATTGCAGGTACTCCAATGGAGGTCAATCACAAATTGAGCTCACATGAAGGTGAACTCATAGAGGACATCACATCATATCAAAGTCTAGTGGGTAGTCTCAACTATGCCACATTGACAAGAGTATATATATGTTACAGTGTGAGTGTGCTAAGTCAATTTATGCACACACCAAGGAAACCACACATGGATGCTCCCAAAAGGATTCTCAAGTATCTCAAAGGAACCATAAATGAAGGACTTTATTATCCTTATGTATCTGATTTAGGTTTGAAGCTATTTTCTGATGCAGATTGGGTTGGTTCCAAGGAAGATAGAAGGAGCACTTCAGGATATCTTTCTTTTGCAGGTTCAAAGCTTATTTCATGGTCATCCAAGAAGCAACCTACAGTTGCTCTTTCTTCCACAGAGGCTAAGTACAGAGGTCTTGCCATAGCTACTCAGGAAGCTATGTGGATGAAGACATTATTCACAGATCTTGGATTGGAGTTTGGAACTCCAACTATTTTTGGTGACAATATGAGTTCTATTCATTTGGCTGCTAATCCTATTTTTCATGCAAGGACTAAACATATTGAAGTTCATTAGCACTATGTATGAGAGAAGGTTCTAAGCAAAGAGATTCAAATATCATATGTGTCCACTCATCAACAATGTGCAAATATTCTAACCAAAGCATTGGATGGTACAAAGCTTTGCAAATTCAAGGCTATGATAGGTTTGTAGGTAATCTTGAAAGATTGAAGACCTCAAGCATACTTCGCTTGAGGGGGAGCTATTGGAGCAAGTCTATGACAAGCCTAAGTATTGGCTTGAGTCCCACAAATTCAAAGAAGTCTTAAAATGAAGACAATGTAAAGTTCACTTGTGAACTACCTCTTGTAACTTTTGAAGACTTTACTTAATGTAAAAGTGAAAGAATCTTAAGTGGTTGAGTCCACTTGATCAAAAAGGGAAAGAGGAGCCACGAATTCATGATTTGTGGTAGATAGAGAATCAAATCAATCACTAATTGATTGGAGAGTCATTGAGGGAAGTTAGCCTCCCAAGCTCAACTATAAGTAGATGGCAGCTTTAGTCGTGGTTAGAGAGACCTCAAAAAAAAACCTTGAAGAGCTGAGCTTTATGCCATATCAAGGTGTGATTCTAAGGCACACATGTGTATCAGTAAGTCCATTGTATTGTATAATCAATTTCATTTTCATGATCATTTGAGTTCATATTTCCATGTTCTTGTGAAGTGTACTACTCACTGCCATATCTCTCAGTTTTCTCAGTCCGATTGCAGAGATGGTTTCTTTGAGCTTGGTGCATCTTTTTCAGTGATTAAATTGGTAAAGTTAGATCTATATGTCTAATATGTGCTCACCAAGTTTCATTGCATTTGGATGTTTCAATCTTCATTTATGTTCAGTTGAAGTCAACCCTGTCTGTTCATTTTCACTTCTCTATCAGGTACCCGACTTTTTTACTCATATTGTCAGAGATGTTTCACAGTGTCTACTTATCCAAATTCAATGCTTTAAAGCTTGTTGGATTCAACATACTGTCTATTATAGGCATACAAAGTTTCATAATCATTGGATTCGTAAAGCTTGAGTTATGTTCATTTTTCAGCTCACTGGTCTCATTACTATAGCAGCCCGTGAGAATCAGGATGATGTCCTCACTTGTTAAACATCATTCTCAGTGTGTGGTTCATTAATTTTTATGCGATTACTCTTGAAAGTTAGCTCTTTAAGTTAGCTAGAGTTCCCCAAAAGGAATTAAGCTAATTGCTACTATGCTCAGAGAATTATGCAAAACACTCGGCAGGTGTATGAACCAAAATAGCAAGTTCTTCACCTCTGAGCTAACTCCAACTGATCTATTTTGATCTATCTTTTTGAGAGTGATCTTCCAAGGTACATAGGGTGTCTAATACATCCATTGGCAAGCTAAAAGGGTCCAACACATACTCTTGGAGTTCATTGTTGGTGCATTTTACCCAAGCCTACATGCTTGATATGCTTGATATTATGATCATTTGTAAGCCACATGTGTAGTCATGTGAACACCTCTTGTAAAAGAGTACATTTTATCTCTTGTAATTGAAAAAAGAAAAAAGGAAAAAGATGGCTTACCTCATCCATGATGTAAAAGAAAATTCGTGGCTCTAACCACCTAAAACCACGAATTTTTGAGCTGAGGGAATATCTCCTAACTTTGGGAATCAGTTTTAGGTGGAGCCATTCGAATTCAAATTCAAAACTCCCTCCAAGAATAGCTATAAAAAGAGCAAGAAGGAAGAGGCGATTAGCAAGCCTTGTACGTGACCACTTCATGTCATTTTGTAGAGATTGAGGAGCTTACTCCATAGCTCTATCATTCTACTCCCATTGTGCGAACATTCATTGCCAATGTGGTTGTAATCATATGTGAATCTATACATTTATCATCATCTACTTCTTTGTTTTGTTCTCTACTATACTGACTCAGAGCAGTAACTTCAGAAGGTCATATCTCGAGGTATACGCAACTTTTTTCAGTGTTTTAACATGCACTGAATAGCTCTTACGATCTAATTTTGGCATACAAATTTTCATGGTCATTGGATTTACAGTTTTGGAGATATCTGCATTTTACTGCTCACTGGTCTATCTCTACAGAGCCCCGAGAATGGTGGGCATGTTCCAGAAATTTATGAATCTTGTTCTCAGTGCTCAGTCCATTATTTGAAGTGTTTTAACTTGGATTGGGAAGCTTGCTAAGTCTATTTCCAATTCCCAAAAGGAATTTATCTCTTACCAGGGTGAGAGCACTGTTCAATTTTTATAGCAGGTGTATGTCCAAAAATAGCAAGTTTTTGGGAGCTAGTCATCTTGCAACTTGTCTGTCTTCACTTAAACTTTTGGGATACATGATCCAAAGTACTTGGCTGATATTTTGGTGGATTTAGGAAGCTCAAAGGGTCTACTAATCAACTCTGAAGTCTCAGTTGGCTGGTGTGAAGCTGGTTGTAGCAGCAACTACTCATCTTTGGATTGCATCCACCATCTCTCTTCACAGTGGTATCAGAGCATAGTCAAGCAACATGGGAGATGGATTTCCATCAACAATTGACAAATTGGATCAAAACAACTACCCGGCATGGTCTCTAAGGATGGAGGCTTACCCTCAAGGGAGGAATCTATATGGATTCATATCCGGAGATGAAGCAATGCCAACCATGAGGAACAAAGGGCAACCATCACATGGAGAAGTGGAAGGACTTTCAAATTGGTGTTCGAAGGATGCACTTGCAAGGTCCTATATTCTAAACTCAATCTCTGATTTTCTTTTACCTCATGTGAAGGGATGCAAGACATCAAGAGAAACCTGGAATGTACTTGCTTCTTTCTTCTCTTCCAACACTCGAGCAAGGAAGAACCCATTGTGGATGGAGTTCACAACAATGAAGAAAAGCCCGAAGAAAAATGTGACTGATTATGTCACAAAGATGAAGGAGATTTCCGACCAACTTGGAAGCATTGGAGAGGTAATTGAAGAGGAGCAAATCATTAGACAAATCATAAATGGAATCAAAGCAGACGACAAGTGGGAGTCATTCACAATAGCCATGGATTTATACATGGATATGCATGTACCCGACCTCAACACACTCATGGGCCAACTCTTCACTCATGAAGCAAAGATTAGCAAAGGTGGTGAGTCCTCAAGAGGTAATCAAACTTCTGCCTTATATTCTGATAAAGCTAAGGTCAAGGACAAGTCAAAGAATAGGAAGAATGGGATGAAGGTAGCTCTTTCCAAGCAAGCTTTGCAGGTAGAGGAAGAGCTAGAGGAAGAGGGAGAGGTGGAAAGCAAGGCAGGGGTAGATTCCAATCATCTCAACCTTGCAATATATGTGGCTTATCTAATCATACTACTGAAGAATGTTTCAAAAACCCGAGGAACTCAAGAGGAAGAGGATTCAATAGAGGTGGCTATGGATCAAATAGAGGCAGGTACAATGGAGGCTACAACAACAACTACTACAACAACAATTACAACAACAACAACTATCAAAGTGAGCATAGAGGAAGAAGAGACTACAATAACTATGCAGAGGACCAAAGTCAAGAAGATTCGTTATTGATTCTGAATCTATCAGTGAAGAAGGGTAAGGATGATGATCACATATTTTACATTGATTCGGGATGCTCAAACCATGTAGCAGGAAATGTGGCTTTACTTTCTGATTTGGAAGATCCTCATAACAAGCATGAAGTGCAGACAGGAGATGACACAAAGCACTCAGTGGAGAAGATAGGTAATGTGAAGATATCAGATGGGAATATGAACCTCTTAAGCAAAGTCTTGTATGTCCCTACAATCACCAAAAATTTAATAAGTGTTGGACAGATTGTTGAAAAAGGATTGCAGGTTAGATTCAATCGATTTGGAGCATATGTTGAAGACCCAAGGCAAGGCTTTTGAAGGATTGCCAAAGGAGAAAAGACAGGAAGGCTTTTCACTTTTGAAGTGGAAGATACAATGAACATAGCTTTGTTTAGCTATGGATCTCAAACTCTTACAGAGTTGGAGATATGGCACAAAAGGCTTGCTCACATTGGTGAGAGGACACTCAAACAAATTTGCAGGGACCAAAGTGTACTTGGTTAGCCTAATATCACAAGGCAACACATGATTTATAAGTGTGAAGCTTGTCAACTCGGATGGGCTCATAGACAACCTTTCAATAAGAAAGGATATATGTATCAAAATCCTTTGGATCTAGTGCACACGGATGTGTGGGGTCCAAGTAAGGAGCCATATATATCAGGCTCAAGATATTATGTGTCTTTCATAGATGATTGTAGCAGGTGGACCATTCTGTTTTTCATGAAGCACAAGGATGAAGTGTTTAATTGCTTTAAGAAGTATATTGATCTTGTTGAAAACCAAAGAGGTAGGACTTTGAAAAGACTCAGATCAGATGGTGGAGGAGAATACTTCTCTTCTGAATTTGATGCCTTCTTGCATGAAAGAGGCATTAAAAGGGAAGTCACTACAAGGTATACACCCAAACTCAATGGTGTAGTAGAGAGGAGGAACATAGCTATTGTCGAAGCTGCAAGGTCCATGCTCAACGAAAAGGGATTGCCAAACTACCTATGGGCAGAGGCTGTGTCTACAACCACATATCTCATAAATAGACTTCCATCTAAGTCACTAAATGGAATCACTCCATATGAAGTGTGGAATGGAAGAAGACCTAGTCTAGAGCATTGTAAAATCTTTTTATGCTTAGCCTATGCTCATATTCCTTCTCAAATAAGAGGGAAATTGGATTAAAGGCAGAGAAGTGTGTATTCATTGGTTATGATCAAAACCAAAAAGGATATAGATTGTACAATCCAACCAATAAAGGATTTTCTGTGAGTAGAGATGTAATTTTTGATGAAAACAAATCATGGTTTGATGATGACAGGAAAGTGAAGCTGCCTTATGACTTGGATGAAGACTTTCCATCACTTCAACCAAAGGAGCCAAAGCAGATTGAAGAAAGTGATTCGGAGATTGACCTAGAAGACTTGGAAAGACTAAAGCTATGGAAGAACAAAGGTAAAGCAAAGATGCAGGATGCTACACATGGACCCGAGAGCTCACATCAACCACTTATAAGGTCTTCAAGGGAGAAGAAGAAACCAGAAAGGTTTGGTTATGATACTTCTTTGGTCACCAAGCACTCAATCTACATTGCAAAGGATTCAACCAATGAAGAACCTACCACATTCGAAGAAGCACAAAGCAAGAAAGCTTGGAGAGATGCAATGGATGAAGAAATGGAAGCCTTGAAGGAGAATGACACTTGGGAGCTTGTACCTAACAAGTCATCTATGAAGGTAATTGGATCTCGATGGATATACAAAATCAAGAGGAATCCAGATGGAAGTATAAATAGACACAAAGCAAGGTTAGTTGCTAAAGGGTTTGCTCAAACCCATGGTATTGATTATGAGGAGACTTTCTCTCCTGTTGCAAAAATTCCTACAATTAGGGTTCTCATAAGTCTTGCTACATCTAGAAATTGGAATCTCTATCAACTTGATGTAAAGAATGCTTTCTTGAATGGATGGATTTCTGAGGAAGTGTATATGGCACAACCTCCTAGATATGAGGATGCACATCATCCTAAATATGTATGCAAACTAAAGAAAGCTTTGTATGGATTGAAGCAAGCTCCAAGGGCTTGGAATTTCAGATTGGTGACTTATTTGCAGGACCAAGGATTCAAAGCTAGCAAAGCGGATACCTCTTTGTTCATAAAGAGGAATGGATCTGAAGTGATCTATTTATGTGTGTATGTTGATGATATTATTATCACAGGCAATTATCTTGAAGGAATCAAACATGTTAAGAATCAAATGAAGGAGGAGTTCAAAATAAGTGACCTCGGACCACTCACTTATTTTCTTGGATTGGAGTTTATCTACACAGATTCAGGTATATACATCACACAAAGGAAGTGTTAAACGATAATACTTTCTATCCAACTTTCGGAAGAGTATTATCGGGTCCTCGGGTTCTTGGGAGTGGTAGGGGTCTATTAGATAGAGGCCCTGTACTATTTTCCCATCTAATCATTCCACATCTTATCTAATCCTTTATCAATGTTCAAAATAGATTTGCGGACAATTCACAATAGTAAAATCGTTCTTAACACGGATCAGGTGCGTCAGTTTATTGCCATACTATCGTTCTTACTATTTAAAAGTTCTAACATCAAAGTTATTGTTATCTTCCTCGTCCTCTCAACAAAGGTAAACAGAATATACCGTATCTTATTCTATATTCTGATTGTAACAGAATAAAACATCGTACACAGTACTGCAACACCACAACAGATTACTCAATGGTTCACGATACTACACTTTCCAAACTGTCATATTCATCTTCAATCACACAATCCGTTATACCAATGGTGTATACCAGAAAATTATTATCAACAGTGCGCACACATACCGTCAAAAAATGATATAACAGTATACGGAACGTCATCTACTGTAACACTTAATTCAGAGTACTCAAAAAGAGGTATATCCCAATACATTAATCAGATTCACTACTACAAAGAATAGTATCACAGTTCTTGCAGATATCGACTAACCTTTCTTCTCAAGAAGTACTCAATGCTATGCACTTACAAAATAACAATCGTGACACAAACAACAATTGAACTCTTGCTTTCTCTTGACGTCTCTATCTCTCTGTCTCTCTTGAGTAAATTCCTGTTAACCTTCACATGCGCAATTCTCTTCCACCTTTCTCTCCCATCTCAACTATCAATCCAAAACGTTCTCTCTTTCTATCACACAGTGATCTCTGCTCCCACCAGCCAGACGGAGCGGCGGAAGTTCTCTTCTCTCTTTCTTCTTCATCCTACTTTTTATCGCTTTCGCATCCTTCATTTACCGACTCTTGCGTAATTTCTTGCATCTCCGTCATTTCAGCCAAAATTGCTGTTTGTTCTTCTTCTGCGGTTGCGGTTGTCTCGCTCCGTCGGCCTTGTAACACTGGCACGCACGGTGGACTCGAATCCGCAAGATCGACCTGAATCTTATCAGAGGTATCATTATCTTCAATCGAGGGCGTTTGTTTTTTGGGACTACCTGTTCCAGATTTCTGTTGCCGAATTTCTTTCTGTAATTGATTTATTTTCTGTTTTTGTTGTTCCAACTGCTGCTTCTGCTGGTTAATTATATCTACCAAATCATGGTCGTGTTGGGAGACAAAACCTGAGCGTATGTTTTCCATTTTTGGAATTGTAATGGCCAACCATCTGCGACGAAAAAGTTTCCAACTGTTATGTACATGAGTGGTCAACTTTTGTTTTAATGCTTCGATATCAATTTTTGTCATTAAAGTGGCATCCAGATTAATTCCTTCGCCAGTTAAGACCTGTTTTTCTAAATCCTGCAAGACCTGTATTCTGGATCGTAAGACTTCAATTTCGTTCTGTAGAGTGGCATTCATTGCCGAAAAATTGGTCATTTCGTCATGTATCTGTTTCTGCACCGCTTCCTGGTACTGTTGGAATTCCTTAATAGATTTGGTAATATTAACTAATGTAACTATCAGTTGATTATGTTCATTCTGTACTTCTCTCAGCAGTTCTATTTTATCTTTCAGTGCGTTTTGCAATTGTTGATTTGATGTTAACAAAGAATTAAAATGGTTCATATTGGCCAATGCCTGATCTTTTCCCAGTTGTAGCTTCTGTTCTTGTTGTATTAAAAAATCTGAGACTTCCTGTAATTTTTTCTGCATGCTATATACCTGATTTCCGGTTCCGGCAATAGAATCATTAGTATTCGACTTCTTCGATTTTACTGGTTGGGGTGACTGCTGTAACTTTCTTTTTGTTATCAGCGAAAAAGGTGTTCCAAACACCCTTGCCTGTTCAGTGCCTTGTGTGGGGCATACATCCTCAGAGGAGTCTAACAGTGTATCTGGTTCATCTTGTTCATTTGTGTAGTTATGCTCTGAGCTGAGCATACCGTGTTTTTCAACATTTAGTCTTCTAACTTGTATGAATTGAAAAATAGCAGCTAAATACACTGGTAAACGAGTGTATTTTTGGGACCTGCGTTTGTCCCCAACAAAAAACTGTTTGTGTAAATGGTTGTACAACCAGTGAGCCCAGCTCACTTTTCCTCCTGTCTCCGCTTGTACTAGAGGCGAAAAATTTTCTCTAGACATAAGATCAAATCTGACTATAAAGCAGAGCCTTTCTAAGTACCATTTAAATTGTTCACGGCGAGTATATGTGGCATTCTTCATCATAAAATAGCGTCTACGACCTTCGCCCTTACGAAACTCTTTTCGCAGGTCGTTATAAGAACATTTGGGAAAGTTTGCCTCTTCATACAACGGTAATTGAAATACTGACGAAACTAATTGTGGTGAAAATTGTACCTGATTTATAAGGAGACCTTTTGTTTGTCGCATGCTGTGTAACTGATTCTCTGCATCTTCATTACCTGTCCACTGTTCCCAGGGTAACTTAGCAAACTGGAGAAGTCCGATCCTCCGTAACCAGTTCTCATTTCTCCTAGAATGGATGTCAAGCTCTATTTTAAATTCTGTGGAAAATAATATGTTGTTATGCTGACCCGGTGATGTTGCCGAAGTTCTTGAGTCATCTTCATCATCCTGTAATGTAGTATCTGTTGTAGTCACAACACGGTTTTGTGCAATTGCGCGCTTCCTGAGTCGCCATCTTAGTATATCCGATTCAGACATAGTTGTAAGGCTTGCCGAAAATAATATGCTAGAAGTTTTGTTAATTAGTACGAGAGCTCGCAGAATACTATACAGAAAAATACTATGCTGGGCATACGCATTTTATAAGCACTAGAACTTGAACTGCCGTTTGCTGGAATGATGATATTTCATGCGGATATGACACTTCATACTTCTTACCGAAATTGTAGCATCAAAAATCATCATTCTGTATTTTATCCCGTAGATCGATGCTGGACTTGGAATGTCTTTTACATGTGCGAAGAGTATGATGCACCAAAAAATCGTGACTTTTAATAAAAATCATCAGTACAACACAGGATTTGTAGGACCGAATTTTACAGTTCTGCTGCGAGACCTTCTAAATACATACTTCTAGCTGATCGAAAGATACGGGCAATCTTTTTCTTAAGAGTTTCTAATACATTTTTCAGGGTGTCGGGTTCTAATAATTGGGCATCTGTGCGCACCGAACTGAGCACAATAGCTTCCGAAAGTAAATTTTCAGCCTCGGTTTGTAAGAATGCTTCCTGTAAATAAAATTCATTGGCCAATGCTGCATCTCTGGCTGTCTTCATGTCTGTTACTTGTTGCTGCATTCGATGGATATAATCATTTTGGTTGCGTACTTGATTGTCGAGCCTTTCTAACTGTTGGTTGAGGAACTGGATCGTTTTATGATATGCATCTCTTTCCCTTTTCGTATCTGCTAATCTTTTCTGTTTCTGAGGCTCTTCAACGAGATACTTATGCAGTATGTCGTTAACTGTTGATAAACTGTCTTTTGTAGTATTCAACTCGAGTTCTTTTTGCTTCAGTTCTCTTTGCTGTTTTTGGTTTTGTTGATCTTTTTGGGCCAGCTGTAATCTAGTTTCTTCCAGTAAGTTGCCTAATGCTACTCTAACATCTTCTGCATCTTTGAAGTTCTGTGTTAACTTATTGATTTCTGCATTGGCTACTATCAACAATTCTTTTTGATTGTTCATTGTTTTCAGAGCTTCATCCCGTTGTTTTGTTATGTCTTCTTGGTCACTGAGTCGTTCTTGCAGCTGCTTCACCTGTTCGTGTAGGGCCTGATTTTCTGCCTTTACTATGTATAATTCTTCTTGAAGAGGAGTAATATCGGCTTCCAGTAATTCTACTTTATGCTGCAACTCCTTGTAGATATTGTCTGTATCAGCTCTTATCTGAGCAGGTAATTGCTGGGAGAGATTAATAAGAAACTGTCCGATCGATGCTAATTCAGAAAATACCTGAACAGATTGTGTTTGCAGAAATTGTCGTGGTTGGGCAAACGTATCGGTGCGTAATTGTTGAGAATTCGGTGGCGAGTAGTTAGGGGAAGATGATGATGAATCGTTGGGGTGATCTTGGATGGGATGTACTTCATTTGCCGGTGGTAAAATGGGACGAGCTGCGTTAGAGCTTGTTACCTTATTTGTATCCTGTTGTTCATTCGCTGCGGTGCCGGCATCTGTTGCTTCTGCTGCCTTCAGGAGCTTATCCAGTGCATCATTAGTAGGTTGTTGTTCACGGATTTGTTGGTTCTCTTGATGCTGCTGCTGACAGACTTTATCAGTTGAAATTGCTTCAGTTTCAGTTTTCTTCTGCGTTTGTTGGTGCTCAGACGCTAATGAATACGCTGATGATTCCTGGTGCATAGACGTATTTGTATCATGGAACCTCTCTTCATCTTGATACTTGGCCTCTGTTTCTACTTCCTTGTCTTGCTGATCAGCTTCATTCTCTACTGCTTTGTCTTGTTTACTGGCTTTCCCTTCTTTATTTTCGTGTTGTTGTTCTGTGTCGTGTTGTACTTCTTGCTGTTGTTCGGCTTCCTTTTGTATTGCTTCGCCTGGATGTTGATCGACCTCCTGTTGTACTTCTTTGTCTTGTCCGACTGAACCTGCAACCTTACTTTCAGAAGAACTGATTCTGATTCGTTTGCTTCTGAATAACTGATTAATCTCTTCTTCATCTTCTTCGTCTTCATCGAAAGGTTGCGCTGATTCTTCAATCTGCAGTACTGGTCCTCTTGGTGGTGGTTGTGCTTGCATTATAGTTGGAAACAGAAATGACAGAATGTGCGGAAGTCGAGACCTAGGAGTTTTGCCTTTGCTAACTTGCTTCATGATTGAAACGCACTCCTTATGAATACATTGAAAGAAAAACGACGCGAAGTTAACAGGTTCTCGGGCAGCTATATCGATGGCAGAATAAAATGGTCGAGAGATACCATAAGTTCGTTTCTGGAAATTGAGTATAGCAACTAGGAATTGTAATGCAGTTCTTTCGGGTTCTGGTCGGCAGAGAATGGCGTATTCATTAGATGAATAACGAGGGAACAATTCTGCCATTCGGGTTACAGAAATCATGGGGAGATTCTCGCGGCCTTGTGGAGTCAAATGGTATACTTCAGCAAAAGCTTGGAATGTGATTACAGTTCTGGAAGGTAAGGAGAGGAAAACCCATTGTTTTTCGGTGGGAGATACTCGAGCGATAGCAGAAATGATCTGTGCGAAGAAGGGGTGAGCTTCTACTGAGTGCCAGGGCAGCTCGGCGAAACTACCCAATCCTCGTACACGCAGGTAATTTCCTACTTTAGCAGGGATACCATCAGCAAAAGCTGTGTAGTTTGCTAAGGATTCCATTGCGCACAGATACAAGACACAAAACACGAGTATTCAGAAAATACAGCCGTGATCGCAAGATACTATATTACCTATCCGGTGAGTTTAAATGAGTTATATAAGAGATTTATACAAAGAATATTTTAAACGGTACTAATTACACAAAACGGGCAGTAATGTCTATATCTGGTGTGCATGCATGCAAAGAGAGAAAAAGGAGCGGGTGGCTGGACATAAATAGATATTAAAATACGGCGATTTCACTTACTTTATTGATTATACCAAATTAAAACGAAAAGGAACTAAAAGACAGAAAGAAAATTAAGAACTTGCGGTACCCTGTGTACCCTTGTCATCTCAGCTATGACGTTACTTGATACGGCCGTAGCTTAGAACCGTTTATCACTTTTGGAAGTGGTTGTCAAGTCAATGTAGTCAATCAAAAAGTAGCCAGACCAACTTGTTCTGAAATCTTGAATGGACCGAACCAACGTAACTTGAATTTTCCTGCTGATCTGTTGGACTTCGCATTGTAAAAAAGAACAAGCTGTCCTACCGAAAATACTGGAGTCTTTAAATTACGGTCATGTGTCCTGGCCTGTCTTAGTTGGATTTCTTTCATAGTTAAGAAACTGAGCCATCGGTGCTCATCTAATTCTCTAAGTGTTTCCAACCGAAGTACCAATGACTCTTCGGGTAGAAGCTTCTGAGAAATTGCTACTCTTAAACTTGGTATTACAATTTCCATCGGGGCGATTGCTTCTAGTCCATAGGCTAATTTAAATGGTGTCAAGCCGGTGGTTACTTTATATGTTGTGCGATAGGCCCATAAGACTGCAGGTAGCAACTGATCCCATCTCTCCGGTGTTTCTCTAGTCAATTTCTGAAGCATGTTCAGCAAAGATTTGTTGGTACTTTCTGCCAATCCATTTGCACGAGGATAATATGGTGAGCTGAATTTATGACTGATCTGGAACGACTGTGTTAATGCTTTCATCAAATTGTTCATAAAATGGGTGACCTGATCTGAAACAAGCTCTAGTGGCAATCCAAATCTTGGAAAGACATCTGATAATAGACATTTTGCTACTGCAACTGCTGTAGCCGAACGTAAAGGCCATGCTTCTGCCCACCTGGTTGCGTAGTCTGTGCAAGTCAATATATACCGGTTGTTACTGAATACCGCGGGAGGTGTGATTGGACCAATAAAATCTAGACCCCACTTCTGAAATGGTTCTAAAGGAAGTACTGGATGAAGTGGAAAGTAATGGCGTTGTAGTGGTTGTCCAGTTCTTTGACAGCTATCACAAGTTTTGATAAATTCCAATACATCTCTGTACATAGTTGGCCACCAAAGTCCACTTTGCAGAATTTTTCGGTGAGTAAGATCTGCTGCAAAATGTCCTCCTGTTGGACTTGAGTGAGCCAGATTGATGACTGAGTTTACTTCATGTGTAGGGATACATCGGAGTAAGGTTCCTGTATGATCTGCATAATAAAGTTCTCCAGCAACTAACCGGAATCTTCGACTAAAAACTGCAATTTTTTGGCGTGTAGCTGTAGGGACTTCAGAAGGTAGGCATCCATCCCAAAGGAAGGTCAATAACTGATCATAATACGTAGTTGGTACTGGTTGGTTCGACAATTCCTCAGTAGTTGGTTCTGAAGTATAGATGGCTGGCGTTGTATCATTTATGCCGACCGGAGGTTCACCTGAATCTAAGCGTGACAAAAAGTCTGCTAAAGCATGTGAACTACCTGGCCGATGAGTGACATCATAGTCAAATTCCTGCAATAGTAGGACCCATCGTGCTAGGCGGCCACCTATATGTTGCTGCCGAACCAAGTAAACAAGTGCAGCGTGATCGACATGAAATGTAAATTTTCGGCCCAGCAAGTAATGTCTGAATTTTTTTACCGAATACACTAGTCCTAAGCATTCCCTCTCTGTTACCGAGTAGTTCTTCTCTACAGGTGCTAATCTTCTGCTAGCATAGTATACTGGTCTAAACCATTTATCGGTTTGTTGCATCAGTACACTTCCTATTGCTATATCAGATGCATCAACGAATACGTGAAATGGGTGATCCCAATCTGGTGGCTGTAAAATGGGAACCTGTGTTAATAACTGTTTCAGTCGATCAAATGCTATCTGACATTCCTGAGTCCATTCGAATTGCCGTGGAGTCTTGGAAATTAATTTGTTCAGTGGTATTGCCACATGAGCAAGCCACCGTAAATGTCTTCCATGCCATCTCACTTGACCCATAAACCGCATTACTTCTTTGGGTGTATTAGGCACCAGAGCTTCTAATACTGCTGAAATTTTATCAGGATCGACTTGAATACCCTGTCCCGATATGATGTGACCAAGTAACTTACCACATGAAAGCGCAAACACAGATTTGTTTGGGTTTAAACACAATCTATATTCTCTACATTTCTGAAAGCAACATCGTAAATGTACCAGATGTGCGATCGTCTTACCAAAAATTGAAAAATCGTCAAGGTATACTTGCATAAATGAGGTGAGATAAGGAGAAAATATCTCCTGCATACATCTTTGAAATGTGCTTGGTGCATTCCTCAATCCAAACCACATTACTGTACAAGCAAAGACACCCCAATTTGTAATAAATGCCGTTTTTGGTATATCTTCTTCAGCCATTCCCACTTGGTTATATCCACTGTATCCATCTAGAAATGAATACATCTCATGACCTGCTACTTTGTCAAGCATAGTATCCAAAAAGGGAATCGGAAAAGGATCCGGTACTGTTGCAGCATTTAATTTCCGATAGTCTACGCAGATTCTCAATTGCTTGTTTTTCTTCGGTACAATCACAATTGGTGAAATCCATTCCGCATGTTCTATTGGTACTATGAATCCAACTTTTAATAACCTATCAAGTTCAGCCTTTACCTGTGATGCATAATGTGGGTTCATCCGGTAGCTGGTTTGCTTTATCGGTTTCGCTTCTGGTTTTAGCATAACTCTGTGTTGATAAATACGAGGATCCAAGCCCTTCATGTCTTTGTAATCCCATGCAAAGACGTCAATAAATTCTTGGAGTAACTGAATTAAATCTGCTTGAAATGCTTCCGGTAAGTTTTGCTTTATCTTTACAGCACGAGGGTGATCTTCATCTCCAAGATTATAAGTAATTAACTGGTCTTCTCGAACATAAAATTGTTGATATTTCTCTGTATTAGCTGATGGTTCGAGAAGTTGCTGTAGTTCATTATCGTGAATCGAAATGGTATCTTCCTCCTTAGTTTCTTCGGCAATGGGTATTACTGTACATACTGAAGCATTCCAGGTATCTACAACAGACTGTAGATCAATAGTTCCTAATGTCATTAAATCCACATTATTCTTCAGAAATTCTTCTTCTTCGTCATCGGACAACCCATCTAACATATGGACTGGTTCGGCAAAATATGGTCGAGCATGTAACTCACAGGGTTGTATCGCGTCTAACTTTACAACACATTTGCGATTTTTATCTTTGAACGTAAGTTCCTGGGCTGACTAGTCTTGAATTACCTTGGCTTGTTTCAACCAAGGACGGCCGAAAAGTAGATTGTAATCTAGGGTGGATTCCGGCAATTCTAGAACAACGAAGGTCATCTTGAATGTTGTGTCTTGCAAAGTTATGGGTATATCTCGGACAAGTCCTACTGGATGGACTCTAGATTGATCAGCCATCCTAACAAAGAATTGAACTGGTTCTATCTTAGTCCATCCTAACTTCTTACAAAGTGACGCAGTGGCAATATTCACGCCAGACCCCCCATCAATTAAAACTTGTGTGATTTGATGTTTATTAAACCATACCGTAATCAGAGGAACTGAGTGATCTACCGTAGAGTCTGGCTCTGGTTGTACTGTTGCGGTAGCCGGAATGCAAGCAGATTTTGTAGTAAACTACTGTTGAAATTGTTGGCGTATTTCTGGTACTAATGCCAGTAATTGCCCGAAAGGTAGTGTGATGGATGCTTTTGACAATATATCCCATGCTGGTTGCAATTGATTTGCATCTTCCTTAACTGTTGAAGATGAAGCTTGGTCTGAAGATGGTAATTCTGCTGCAGATGATGTACCTGCTTCTGTATTGTCAGCACGAGCTTGTGTCGTATCCGGGGACTGGATTACAGGAGTAGGTTCTGGAAAAACAGGTGGTTCTACGGTGGTCCATTGACTAGCTTTATTATACATTCTGTGTTGTTCACGTATCCCTGGTTCAAATAATTCTGCTGCTGGTTGCAATTGTTTACCGGAACGAGTTTGAACTACTGCTGCCTGCGTCTCTACAGGTGTGATTGTTACCACATTGGCCATTGGGTTTTCGCGTTCCTTTTTCCTTTGGTCATATTCCGCTGCATCTCTACAGAATCTTCTAATATGGCCCAATTGTCCACAGAAATGACATCGTGGTGGTGGTAAATTATGATTTTCCGGTGGTGGTCTATTCTGCCAGCGCGGTTTATTATAGTTATTGTTCCTCTGTCCTCGATAATGTCGATAACCTTGTTGTTGATTGTTTCTCAAATGTGGGGGTACATATTGATTGGCTGGCTGCCCTTGTTCCTGAATAATTGCATTAACTGTTGCTGTTCCTTGTCTTCCGGCATTGTATGCACAATTCTCAGTGGTATGTCCAACAATGTTACAGATGGCGCAATAGGTCTGATTTAACGCACACTGGGCACTAGTATGTCCTGAATTCTTCCATGTGGTGCAATATACTTGCTTAGTTATATCTTCAGCCACATGTTTGTTTGTTTTTATCCATTCCAAATCCTCTGAAAATCCACCAACTTTGTTTTCCAGCTGAAGGGTCATTGCGATCACTGCATCGAGGGTCATGGCTCCTACACATCTTATAATCATGATTTGCCTAAGTTGAGGAAGTAAGCCATTGATAAACCACTGTGTAATAACATCGTCTGGTAAATTAGCATGAGCCTGGGGTAACTGTCTTAAATGTGTTCTGAAAAGGGTAGCATACTCTTGTACAGTTTGATTTGGTTTCTGTCTGTTGTTCTGTAAATACTCAAAGATCTCTGCAGGATTCTTTTTCAGCCTGAATCGCTGCAAAAAAGCGTCTCGTACTGCTTCATAAGTACCGAAATGATTAATATCGTATTCAGTAAGCCATCTTGCTGCTTCATTCACAAGTGTAGATTGAAAAACAATTGCTTTGTATGCCGGGTCCGGTGGATGGTTGAGGACAGCGTAACTGATTTCAAAGGTGCGTACGTGAGCATCTGGATCATCTCCTAGAAATCCACTAAACTTTGTGTATGTTACTCCTGTTGGAGCCGATCTGGGTTGACCTAACTGTCGTTGCGGTTGTTCATTCATCGTGAGTGTATTATACCCTCCTTCTGTATTTCTGTTTTGAGTTTCTGAACTACCGGAATTTGTTTCACCAAATGGCACACTTTCCGGTGCAATTAGCTTACTTACTATATTGCGAATTTCTGTTTCAAATAGTCTTCCTTCCTCCTTGATATCCAGATTAGGAGGACTTGCTTCCAAACGTTGTAGTTGAGCGGAAGATTCAGCCGAAACTGCTGAATCGTCACCGAAAAACTGTGATTTTCTTACCGAAATTCCACCGGAAGGATTCGAAATTGTGACTGGATACGGTGTTGATTCGCCTGTGTTAATTTCCTTCCCTAAAGTGTTTCTAATCGTATCTGAATCTAAATCTATTCCGAAAACTTTTAGACTAGATTCCAACTGCGTCTTGGTAGGTTCCAAAATTGCTGTATTTTTGACAGTCTGCACCGTAGTGATACCAGACAGTTCTAGAGATGTAATACGTTCTACCGTAATTTCACCGGAATCAGTTTTATCGTTCGTCACTTTTTCGACAACTGGGTCAGGTCTAATTGCACTAGTATCTCCCAGAGTTGTTCTTAATACCCCTAACTGGTGATTCTTGGGATACTTTTCACCTGATCGAGTAATCGGCATGTAGCATTTCCGTACTGATCATATAGTATTACGAACAGAACAGTCTTGCAACAATCTGATTCTGTTGCTACTGTCCATCCAACAAAATTTAGTTCGAACAAAATACCTGGCAATCTTAATGCCACATCCCCAGTAGGATCGCCAATGTTAAACGATAATACTTTCTATCCAACTTTCGGAAGAGTATTATCGGGTCCTCGGGTTCTTGGGAGTGGTAGGGGTCTATTAGATAGAGGCCCTGTACTATTTTCCCATCTAATCATTCCACATCTTATCTAATCCTTTATCAATGTTCAAAATAGATTTGCGGACAATTCACAACAGTAAAATCGTTCTTAACACGGATCAGGTGCGTCAGTTTATTGCCATACTATCGTTCTTACTATTTAAAAGTTCTAACATCAAAGTTATTGTTATCTTCCTCGTCCTCTCAACAAAGGTAAACAAAATATACCGTATCTTATTCTATATTCTGATTGTAACAGAATAAAACGTCGTACACAGTACTGCAACACCACAACAGATTACTCAATGGTTCACGATACTACACTTTCCAAACTCTCATATTCATCTTCAATCACACAATCCGTTATACCAATGGTGTATACCAGAAAATTATTATCAACAGTGCGCACACATACCGTCAAAAAATGATATAACAGTATACGGAACGTCATCTACTGTAACACTTAATTCAGAGTACTCAAAAAGAGGTATATCCCAATACATTAATCAGATTCACTACTACAGAGAATAGTATCACAGTTCTTGCAGATATCGACTAACCTTTCTTCTCAAGAAGTACTCAATGCTATGCACTTACAAAATAACAATCGTGACACAAACAACAATTGAACTCTTGCTTTCTCTTGACGTCTCTATCTCTCTGTCTCTCTTGAGTAAATTCCTGTTAACCTTCACATGCACAATTCTCTTCCACCTTTCTCTCCCATCTCAACTATCAATCCAAAACGTTCTCTCTTTCTATCACACAGTGATCTCTGCTCCCACCAGCCAGACGGAGCGGCGGAAGTTCTCTTCTCTCTTTCTTCTTCATCCTACTTTTTATCGCTTTCGCATCCTTCATTTACCGACTATTGCGTAATTTCCTGCATCTCCGTCATTTCAGCCAAAATTCCTGTTTGTTCTTCTGCGGTTGCGGTTGTCTCGCTCCGTCGGCCTTGTAACAGAAGTATGTCCATGACATGCTCGTCAAGTTCAAGATGGAAAATACCAAGTGTGCAGGTACACCTATGGAGCAAAATCATAAGCTTAGTGCTTATGAAGGAGAGCCAATTGAAGACATCACAAGCTATCAAAGCTTGGTTGGAAGTTTGAACTATGCAACACTCACAAGGGTGGATATATGCTATAGTGTTAGCATATTGAGTCAGTTTATGCATAAGCCGAGAAGACCACATATGGAAGCGGCCAAGAGAGTCCTCAAGTACCTAAAGGGGACCATGAATGAAGGTTTGTTCTATTCATATACTTCAAATATTGAGCTAAAGGTCTACTCAGATGCAGATTGGGCCGGATCTAGAGATGATAGAAGAAGCACATCCAGGTATATATCGTTTGCAGGTTCAAAAATCATTTCTTGGTCATCGAAGAAGCAACCAACTGTGGCATTATCTTCTACCAAAGCCGAATATAGAGGTTTGGCTAATGCAACTCAAGAAATCATGTGGTTAAAGTCTTTGTACAGAGATCTTGGACTTCATTCTTCAACACCTCACATTTTTTGTGACAACACAAGCTCACTACATCTAGCAGCTAATCTGGTATACCATGCTAGAACCAAGCATATTGAATTCCACTACCATTATGTAAGGGAGAAGCTAATGAGCAAGGATATTCAACTATCCTATGTCTCTATAGATATGCAATGTGCAGACATGTTGACTAAAGCTCTTGATGGTACAAAGTTAAGTAGATTCAAGTTGATGATTGGCTTGCAGGAAATCAAGGACAATTGAAGACTTATTTGGAGGCCAAGCATGTTAGGCTTGAGGGGGAGCTGTTGGTGCATTTTATCCAAGCCTACATGCTTGATATGCTTGATATTATGATCATTTGTAAGTCACATGTGTAGTCATGTGAACACCTCTTGTAAAAGAGTACATTTTATCTCTTGTAATTGAAAAAAGAAAAAAGGAAAAAGATGGCTTACCTCATCCATGATGTAAAAGCAAAATCGTGGCTCTAACCACCTAAAACCACGAATTTTTGAGCTCAAGGAATATCTCCTAACTTTGGGGATCACTTTTAGGTGGAGCCATTCGAATTCAAATTCAAAACTCCCTCCAAGAATAGCTATAAAAAGAGCAAGAAGGAAGAGGTGATTAGCAAGCCTTGTACGTGACCACTTCATGTCATTTTGTAGAGATTGAAGAGCTTACTCCATAGCTCTATCATTCTACTCCCATTGTGCAAACATTCATTGCCAATGTGGTTGTAATCATATGTGAATCTATACATTTATCATCATCTACTTATCTGTTTTGTTCTCTGCTATACTCACTCAAAGCAGTAACTTCAGAAGGTCATATCTCGAGTTGTACGCAACTTTTTTAGTGTTTTAACGTGCATTGGATAGCTCTTACTGTCTAGTTTCTACATACAATTTTTCATGGTCATTGGATTTACAGTTTTGGAGATATCTGCATTTTACTACTCACTGGTCTATCTCTGCAAAGCCCTGAGAATGGTGGGCATGTTCCAAAAATTGATGAATCTTGTTCTAAGTGCTCAGTCCATCATTTGAAGCATTTTAACTTGGATTGGGAAGCTTGCTAAGTCTATTTGCTATGCCCAAACGGAATTTATCTAATTCTTACCAGGTTGAGAGCACTGTTCAGTTTTTCCAGCAGGTATATGTCCAAAAATAGCAAGTTTTTGGGAGCTAGTCATCTTACAACTTGTCTGTCTTCACTTAAACTTTTGGGATACATGTTCCAAAGTACTTGGCTGATATCTTGGTGGATTTAGGAAGCTCAAAGGGTCTATTAATCAACTCTGAAGTCTCAGTTGGCTGTTGTGAAGCTGGTTGTAGCAGCACCTACTCATCTTTGGATTGCATCCACCATCTCTCTTCACATTCATTTGGCTGGTGTAGATCAAGGATTTTGCAACACCTCTTCATCTTCAAGCACATACCTATCCATCTCTTCAAAGAGGGTAGTTCTTTCTTATTGAGCTGTTTTATTCTTTGATCTTCTTCTTCTTCTCTTTTTCCTTGAATCTCCCTCCACACATCTCTCCTCTTGAACTCTGTTGTCTGCGATAGGCTTTTTGTGGTGCCGTGTATAAGTTTGTATGACTTTTTGCTCTCTATGATTAAGCAAATTTGCTTGACATATCATCAGTTCCTTCCATTGGTTTGAATTTACTCCATCATCAGGTGCCTGTCTATGATCTGCAAAAAAGCTTAATTCGTAGGCCACCAGTCGTGCATTTTAGTTGGAAGTCATTTTTACAAATATTTCCGAGCCCACTTCAAAAACCCCTGTAAAGAATGCTTCTTCGAATGTTTGCATATAGGGACTCGGTAGAAACATAAGTCTCAAGTATATTGCCATGATTTTTAAGCGACTAGGGGTAGTAGATAGATAAAAAATTAGGGCATCTGCTCCCTGGTTAATTCCGATGAAGTTCAAAAATGTATATTATGCGTGTTGAATTAATTTTAATACTATAAGTAGCATACTCAAGATTTTGTTTGTCATTTTTATGGCTAAATCTGGTAGCATGGCATATCGAGATAGCCAAAATTCTATTGTCTGCACCATATACTCCTCCGTCGGTAAGTAGTTATGAGGTGGAATAGGTAATAGCAGATAGTTTAGCCATTGGTTATTCAAGCTACCCTAGCAGTGTGCTTCCCAAAATTGCATCCAAGAGTGTCTTCTAGGGACTAGGAAAAAAGATGGATTAACCTGAAGCAGGTACGGTGCTGACTCCTAGTGTACCCTTAGCATAGGATTCTTCTCCAAAAACTTGCATCTCAAGACAAGATCTGCCTTATCAAATTCTTCTTGTGTATAAGTGAATGTCTGTAGGTTGAATCACAGATCGCTATCAGGTTCTTTATTGGTGGTCTTCTTTATATACTGTTGTGTCTCTTCTTTAAGTTATCTGTAAGGTATATTGAACGGCTTCAAAACCTGTTCCATGCTCTTGCTTTCAATCTTTGCCTCTTTCATTACCTTGACCACCTAATCTTCAAATTGTTTCATAAGTTGGGACACCAGTAGTGCCCTCTCATGTTGGCTTAGTTCTGCAATAGCCCGATCATGTCTTTCAGTGCTCGGCTCTGCTTCCTCTCTTATTGGTGAATGATGCATGGGGGGAGAAAGAGGATGTACCTCAATCTCCTCAGTAGCCGCATGGAAGCTTGGAACTAGTCGTTTTCCTGTTGTTACCTGTTCTATTTGAGCTTTTAATTTTGCAATGTGTTCATCCTTTTCTTTGATTTCATTGGTCATGGTTTTTAGTGTTCCTTTGGTAGTCAAAAGCTCATTTCCTATAGCAGCTATTTGATAGACATCTTCATTATATATCACAAGAAGTTTGTCCTTAACCGATTTCCACCGCTTTTTGAGTTCGTTCGTGTCATGCATGTACTTGATTTCCCATTCTTCCCGGATGGTTTGCTCTTGTCATAGCTGATCTTCATACTTCACAATTTGAGTTGCCAATATTATTGTATCAGTTATTGTTACTGCTTGTGCTTCTACGGGTTGGTTGCACAGGATGGCCGTCATAAGTTCTTTATTTCTATTTCTTAAATTGTATGCTTCCTCCATATATACTTTGATTTGAGTTTCAAGGAGCTTACTTCTAGCATTCATTCTTGCTTTCTCAGCTTCACTAGCTTCATATTTACTTTGGATTTCTTTTAGTTGATATTGGAGCTTCTAGTTCTCCTATGTTAACATGGTGCATTTGTCAATGGTTTCCTTAGCTTCTACTTCCTTGGTCAAGAGTGCCTGTTGAGATTGAATTAATTGTGCAAACAAGTTTTCACTTCTTACCTCGAATTTTCTTCTCTCTCTCATCGCCTTGTCATAGTTTGCATCTACTTCAAGCATCTGTTGTTCAGTGTCCATAGCCATTTTTATCATCTGCTTTACTACCGACTTTAATTGAGCCACATCCACATTCAACCATGTTTTTGGTATACTTGGCTCTTTGCCCGTTAATACATCCTTGCCTTTATCAACATGTATGGTGTCATTATGTGGTTCTCTTATTTGAAGATACACTTCTCTCTCTTTTTCTTCTTCGTCATTTGTGGTCACCTTTGTAGCACTTCCTTGAAAGGTAACATCCAAAGGAGAAGGCTCCGCTACCAACCTGATTGGCGTGACTGGCTCGGGCTCCTCCACTTCTTCCTGTTCTTTCTCTTCCTTTGGTCTCTTTACTAGGGCTTTGCTTTCTAAGTGAGTTTTTGTGATTTGAATGTGTGTCTCTTTATTCATGTTGAATACAGGAATCCCCTCTTTAGGTGATTCTTGCCTTGTTGTGTCCATGATGGCGTCATCAAGAGTTTGATTTATCTTTGTACCTGCCACTCCAAAGTCATTTGTGACTTGATTCAATTCCTCCCAATTACCATCATCTTTTGAGTCACTTTTAATGTGCACATTCATGATGGAGGGTTCCTGCTCTCCTTGTGTATCAGAAGATGAACTAGAGTTGGTCAATCCCAGCTCTCTATATCGATGAACTTTAGTCAGCCTTTCTCTTTGCTCTATGTCTTCATGCGACTGTTGGTAATGATGCCCTTGTACTGGCAGATTTACCTGACCTTCCATGTATTGGTGGGTAGCCACCATTGCTTCATTTAGCTCCTCTTCAGTAATTGGTTTGGGGTCCTCAATCTTAGCCCTTGGAAGTGCATGTACTCTCTTTGAAGCAAGAAGTGCTTCGTCTGCCTTCATCATTTCTCATAGTCTTTTGGTGCCTCTCATCCTTGGTTGCGAGCTGGTCTCGGCCTCTTCCACCACTTTTACTCCCTTCTTCTTTCTTGGGACACTGGCTAACTTAGCATATTTATCCATTTCTATGGCTAAAAGCATTTCTTTCAGATGTTCCTGGATACCTAATGCATGGTAGATAAGTATGGTCAGTGCAACACTTCCGTTCAAGAACTTTTTATGGTTCCATTTCTTCTTAGCTTTAAAAAGACGCTCTTGGATGTATGTCATCATGTTCACTTGATTATCGACTTGCTTGATAGCATGAGATAGCATCTGCACTAAGATTTTCTATGGAGCTGTGTATCGATGGATGTTCGGAAAGCAAAAATGTTGATGAATCAGACAGACTTCTTCTTCTATTTCTATACAATTAATATCGTGAATATCCATGTCTTGGTCCCTCGGCTTTCATCTTTCAAAATGGTGTTTCCATCCTTTTCCCATGTGAATGCTTCTTTGATCAAATCGTGAGAGAATTGGATGATTACTCATTCCCTTGTGGCATCTAGAACGCTTGCCTCTGGCACTAATGGGTTATGTAAAGCTGGTTAGAGGGTATTCATCACCTATGTGCATCATTGGAAGTCTGGCTTGTAAATTGGTAGCTCAAATTATTTTTGAATACCTGCCTTTGTCATTATGTCCACAGTTGATGGGATGTCATGCAAGACTTTAAAATCCTGAGACATGACTGGGAACTGATGCTCGGTGTCCATAATCTTTATTGTCACTAAGAAAAGATAATCCCTAGTAGGTTGATCCTCTTGAAACCAATGAACTTTGGCTTTGGACACACTTTGTAATGGAAACTCTAGCACCTATTCTTGAATAGTTGCTTCTGAATCCTCGGAAGCCATCTGCACTTGTAATAAGGAGAGAATCAGCTTCTAGTAAAAACCAATTCATGTGTTATGTGTGGTTTAGTGGTGTGTTGTTTCCTTTCTCACTCCGTTCCCCCTTGCTTAAGTAAGTAAGGTCTCTTACCACACTCTTTTGATTTTTATTCCTGAAAGAAAATAAGAGTTAGTTCTAGCCAAAGTATTTATTCATTTACATTGTAAGGTCATTCCTATGGTAGTAGAAACTAAGACCTATTCCAATGATGGAAATGTGCACCACTAGTTTTGTTCAAAATATAGTGTGCCAAATGCTTCGCCTTGTAATGCAGCCCTATCATGCATACTCTAGGTGCATTGGACTCTTCATGAGTGCAAGTGGAATCTTGTTGAGTAGGTTGTTCTTGTCCTTGCTGCCTCTGGGGTCTCCAAATCCACTTCGTAGATAGCGATTTAGGCCTCTTCATATGTTGGGCTTGTTGCTCTCTAGTGCTTGTCTCCTTCTTACTTGTAGTCTAAGTGTTTGATGATGTGTTCCTTATGTACCCTTGAAAAGTCTTTTTGGACTTCCTTGTTTTACTTTGTAGGCATGATAGCTCGTCAAGTCTCTTGAGTTCTTGAGTCGCGGTCTGTTTGACCTTCTTTGGAATCCATATGCATTGGGGCTGATTTTTTATGAATCACTAGGAATCCATTCATTAAGGACTCTATTACTTCATTAATGAAGTGTGTTCCTCTATCACTTACTATCTCTATAAGTAGTCCAAAGCAAGTAAATATGTTCTCAAAGAGGAACTTGACTCTGGTCTGAGCATCATTCTTTCTAGTTGCTTTTGCTTCTACCCATTTCGCTCTAATCTTGTTGCCACTATTATGTACTCCACATGTGATCCTTTGGCCTGTTGGTTAATCCGTCCTATGAAATCAATACCCAATTTGGAAAAGGCTCTTGCACAAACCATGGGTCTTAGAGGCATATCATCTCTTCTAATAGGATACTTGGCTCTTTGGCATACTTCACAACTCCGTACATAGGTGTATGCACCCATATGTAGAGTTGGCCACCACAGGCTTGCAAAGAGAATCATTTTTACAGTTCTCTCAGCTGAAAAATGTCCTCCTATGGCACTTGCATCTGCCATTTCTAATATGGGTAAGTACTCTTCTTCATGCACACATAGTTGTAACTGATTTTCCTTCCCTCTTTTGAATAAGTGCCTCCCCAATATAACGTAGTCCTTACTCATTTCTTCTAGGGATCACTTTCTAGCTAGGCTTGCTCCTTCCTCATGCTCTCGTGTTTTTAAGAACTTCACCAATGTCCTGCTCCAGTCTGGTGCTATTGTAAAGAATTGCAATGAGGTATGGTCTTCAGGAGTATTTTTTTGACATTCTGAGCAACTACCAACATACTCATGAACATCCTTAGGCATATCTGGCCAATAAAATCCCATTCATTTTAACTCCCTTAGTGTTCCATGGGTTCCCTTATGCATTCTCCATCTGTTCACGTGAGCTTGCTCAATCAAGTTCTTTTGTTCAGCTTCTTCCACACATCTTGACAATACACCGTTAGGTTCTTTATGATACACACTTCCTGCCACAATGTGTAAGTTGCACGATTGCAGAAATCCTTTCCTAACATCCTTGTTAATTTGATGTTGTGGTCCATGATCGAGTATGGGAATTAACTTCTCTGCCCACTTAGGACATACTTCCAAGTTGAGCAGATATGTGTCTGGTAAATCATCTACTACTCCATTAGGTCGTTCTCTGTGTGTTAACCTAAACAAATGATCAGCTCTTACGTGGGTATTTCCTTTTTTCAATGTATGTGAAAAGAATAACTACCTCTCTAACTCACTAATCCTCTAAAAATGCATGTTGCGATGTGGAAGTGAATGGTGACGATTGGCGGATCAATTCAGTCGCCTCGCTAACGGCGCACGCTGGGTGACTGGAGCAATCTCAGGTGATCTTGTATTTAGCTTGTGCCTCGCAAGAAAGCAACCCTTGAACACACGATTTTAGTAATAACAATAAACAGACATATCGATTCTTTTTCACAACATGAATCTTTTAACTTCATGCATACAACATATATCCACTTTCAATTAGTCAGACTTGATGTTTATTTTTGACAACTTTTAATTCATGGCGTTTCACTCAACGTACACAATAGACTTGTAATATAAATAATTTCCACGTACTTGAGTTACTTTTAAGATGTTTTTCACAACATCAAGCAAGCAATTTATGAATTCTATTTAGGGTCCAAGAACTCCACAAAGTCTTAAATGAAACAATAGATGTAAGATCTGTCGTGTGAAGAATATGCAAGTAATATTTTTCCAAATGAAACTAAAATCACAATAAAGTATGAGTCATGGTGAATAGTACTTTCTGACAATTAGGTATTCGAAGAGAAATTTCAAAAAGTAAATTGAATATATGTTTTTACAAGAAAACATATGTCTATACAACTCTCAAAATAATCTTATACTTGAAACACTTAACGTATATGTACATCACAAAACTTGTATATATAAATGTATATATCATGTGTTTCAAATCTGGATACAAAAGTATTTAAAACTTCACTTGGACTGCACCGCAAATCAAATCACTTGTCTTCATCGCATCCTTTCATCTACTTGCATCTTCTGCATATTATATTTATTTCCATTCGAGATAGCAGATGCATACACTACGATTTCAACAGATACAGAGAGGAACAAATAAAACAGTAAGCACTTACTTCTTCAAACGGTGTGCAAACCTGTCAAAAATATATACTATCTATGATCTTTCAATTGTCTATGATTACATTATTTTTCTACCAGCAGTAATGGAAGTCATCGGTGTTATGAAAGCCACTTTAAGCATTGCGCAGTTGTCTCCAAAGTATGTTGATGTGAGATTAGCGTTTATCAAGATCTATTCTTCCCCAAAGGCATAGTTGAATAAACTCCACACCTGCGTTAAACTTTAAATTCCATTACAGTGATAAATTTGTTTCCAATATCTGCCAATAATCATTCACAATGACTGTTCATCATCAGTTTGATTCAAAAGTTCTGTTTATAAAGCAACGTTAGAATGATGAAACACAGCAATTTGAAGAACGTTATCTCAATTATAAGCGTCCGATCACAGATATGAAGATTTAACCATAAATTCACAACATATGCCTGAGTGCCTTATAGTTAGATCACACAGTAGTTCCCTACACTATCAATAGACAATGAATAGTTTGAAGATCTTGCATCCTCAATCGCTTCTTATGCATGCCCGTATATTGTCAGAAGAAAAATCTTGAAAATTGGCCTTTTCTTCACGATCCCACCTCTAAATCTTTTTCTTTCTCTTCAGCACTCTTATCTTCTCTGCAATTACCCTTCGCCCTCTCTTCCTACTGCGCCAAGGAACCTCAAATCAGTACTTTCCTCTTTCATGATATGAGTGTAACAGTACTTCTACAGCTTCTCCCACGTCGAATGTCTGCCCATGAACTTCCTTTCCATAGCAATGCAACAGCCGTCACTTCTCCTCTACGCAAATCTTCAGCGTGCTGCCGCAATTCTGTGAGATCTGCTTGGGTCGGGGTCTTACAAGACGATCAGAGGAGTACGTGCACATTCCATCCGCGGAGAGAGCACGTCGTTGCCAGAGGAACATGGGTCTCCATCGCTCTCTTCATCAACCTGGGCACTAGTAGCGAAACAAAGAAAACAAGGCCCGAAAGACGCGGGGAGGCAGTAGCGTCTCGAGTCTCTTTGTTGCAGGACGGGCAGGCCACACGATCCTTCTTCTCTACGATCCTCCAACAGCAGCCCTCTTTTGCTCTTTTTCCCAGAGAATTCCCCTCTTCTCATGCAGCGCCCCTCCTCCATATATGTCCTCCGGAGCAGCCTTTAGATATGTCATGCCGGCCCTGAACTTACGTGCCATTGATTGTTTTCTCTATGAAGCCTTTCTTCCCTAGTTCCACCTTTTTTCCAGCCGATGCATTTTCTCCCCCAGATCAGTTGCCTTCGCGGTTACCTTCATGAGTGCCAGTGACGCTGCCAGAGGAGCTACTACATGCATGCTGCAAGTTGAGTGGCATATGCACCTGATGTCCCCTCTCTTTGCATGCACATGTCGTCCCTTACATGTGGCCAACTTCTCTTTTCTTTTATAATTCGAAATCATCTCTGGTTTTCGAATCATTTGATTTAAACTCTATGTTTAGAGTTTATAAAAAAAACTTCTACGTAACATCTTCAATTAAAATGAACCAAACCAATATCCCATAATATGAACTGAAGTTTTGTCAAGAAACACTTTACATATGAATTGATAAAAAATTAATTGTTGTCCTTTCCTATCATTCATATCATACTAGATCAAGTCTTCATCACTCCCTTGGATTCCACAAGGTGTGAAATCAAGATAATAAATCGAGAGTTTGATCTTTGCACTTCACTCTAATAGCCGCATCAGCAATGGATGATTAAGAAAGCGTGTCGGTTTGAAGCATGTAAAGGCAAACGTAGAGATGGGATATCCAATTAGGGAGGGAGAATCTCTCCAACATTCACCCCCTCCAAACCTGCACATCGTCCTCAATGGGCCAAACCTGCAGATCAGAGAAGGCAATATCAAGTTCTTTTGAAAATTATTCATGACTCAAATGCAAATAGTCTATAAAAAATGCTTCTATCATTAGTACATCTTTGATAGCAAAGAAAACTTATAAAATTATGTAAGCTTGAATTTCAACCTTTTCGTTCAATGCATGAGTTGGGAAACAAGTTTTAGGAAGAAACTATAGAAGTCATTCAAATAGTGTTCGTACTAACTCTTCTATTAACTCTGTTCATAAGTAAAGCATATGTTATATAAGCCTTCTATCCTCATCTCCTAGCCACTTGCCATTAAGATACAAAAAACTAATTCCCCTCTAGCATACATCCACCTTATATAGCCCGCTTTTCAATTCAGAAGTGATTTCAAGACCACAACTGATTCATTGAAATCATTTGATTTTTCTTTCATCTCTTTTTTCATCATAATTTTTCTTTTTGTCATTTTTCCTCTTTTCATATGCAGCAACCATTAATGTACTGATTTTAATTTTTCTTCGCAACTTTTTTGATGAAGGGGAAAGGCTTAACCCCTAATCAGAGCAAAGGATCTAGAGGTAAGCTAAAGCGAGAACTAGGATCTCTTTAGTAAAATGGGTCAGATTTAAGGAAGCTTACCTATATAAAACACGTTTACTTCTACTAAGAGTTTCAAGTTAAGAGTTCCTTCAACTATTCATATGACAACCATAGGTCTCTAATCCCTATCTTCTCTTCAAGCATGTTCCTACTTCAGTGTAAATTCTACTTTTCATAATTTTAAGAAGTTTCTTAACCTATCTGAAGAATGTACATATCTCATCATGAAATGCAAGGAAAAACAAAACTTAAAACATGAATCAGGTTTAGAACTGTTTCACCTGATCGACATAGACTTCTTCTTCAACTTCTCTTCAAATTCTTCATAGTATTGACAAACCATCAATTTCATAACGCATCGTCAATTCCTGTAAGTAATCATAAAGCAGAAGATACAAAACAAGTAATCTTCATTATCATTTATCTTGCAAATATAAATTCATATATTCTATCAGATTCATCTTCATCATGTCACAAATTTCATCATAAGAAATTCATAGTGGTTATAATTGTCATAAATAATGCATTCTTAATTTTTAAAATAGGTTTTTCAACCTATGTAACGAAGTTCATAATTTTTAGGAAAAATCATAATGTTCATAGTACTTTTAACTTGTATCTTTATAAATGAGCATCATATTTTGATATCAATGAAAAATTCATATCTGGATTATGAAAGTTCCTCTTCCTCATCATATGGTATGTCAATATAATCATCATCATATTGAATCATATTTTCATGTTCTTCATATTTATCATGATCATATTTATATCATGTATATTTCTTTCTTTTAAAAGTATACCATCATAATTGTTGTAAACAAAAATCATTTTGTTCAAAATATTCATCATTTCATTATAATAATGTTCTTCATAATTGTTCATCATATTAGATTTCTTCCTATTTGTGAAAGAAAGAAAATCATAAGTTTAGTAACATCATTTTGATAATACTATTTATAATTAGAAGGTTTATTATCATATGTTTATCAATAGAAAAACATAAAATATGGTCCTTCTCATCATAAGAAAGAAAATCATATTGAGTAGTATATCAGCATAATTGTTATCATCCTATCTCAATGGATAATTATATTTTTATTCTAGAATAGCGTCTTTGGCATCATAAGTTTAGGAAATGACAAGCATATTGATCAAACTTATTTGCAAGCATATTGTGCATATAATTTCAAACATGTTTTAGTTTAATTTGAAATCAACAAACTTTGTGTTTTCATATTTTAGTATTCTTTTGGTTAAGCAAATCATAATGTAAAACTTTATCATAAGCTTTTAACTAGCTTTTTCAAGCATAAAAACTTCATAAAACAAAACAATGTTCATCTTCTTTAGGAAGAATGGCATATATGGAGCAAGCAATATCAAAAATTGAAAAGTTTTATCTTCAATAAACAATTCCATCACAATAAAACTATTTTCTTATATTCTTCTCCTTTTTCTTAACTTTAGATGAGTTTTTGGTATTATTTTCAATCTTCCATATGGCTCCTTGTACCCATTTTCCCATATTCTTGTCATGTTCTAATTGAATTTGAAGATTTTCATCTTCAGATGTTTGTACTATTCTTTCATCATTTTTATTTTGGTCACATTTATTGTCATTTTCTATGACTTTAGGTTCTGTTTTAACCGCATGTATGACTTTATTTCCATCAATTGATTGTTCATTTTCATCATCTTTTATCCTTACATCTTCTTCTTTCTTAATCTTTTTCAATGTATCTTGATCCTTAGATGTAGTTTGAATATCAATGTTACTCATAGATTTAGGTTTAAGAAGGTTTTGATCATTATGCAAGCATTCACTTTTAGTCACAATCTTGGTGTTCATAGAATGTAATTGACATACATTGCTTTTCTCATCATGACTCTTAGGTTTCCATTGTTTTTGAAGTTTGGTTTTAGGATTAAATTTGGTTTGGTCAAAGTATTCTCTCATCCCTCCTCGACCTAAGTTTAAACGCAAAGGTAGTTGTGTTTGATAATCACAAATCTTATGGTCAATTGTAATGACTAAGTGAATTTGACATGCATTATTATAAGCAACACAATCCTCATACATATGACCTACTTGGTCACACCAAAAGCATCTTAAAGGATATACTTTCCTATTCATAGCCCTATAGGTGAATCTCCTATACTCATTCATATGGGTTTCATTAGGCAACTTTAGAGATATACTTTGAGTTTCATGTTCATGTTTGCACTTGCATTTAGGGAGTTCATTGACTTTTTTGGTCAAATCATCTATTTGGCTCTTTAAATTTTTAACAATTTCTTGTAAAATTCCACACATCACATTATTTGAATGAGAAAATTCACTTAACTTGTCAATTAATAGAAATACTTCTTTAAATTTGGCTTGATTTGATGAGTTTAGCTTATCTTCTAAATCTTTGACTTGCACTTCAAGTCCCAAATTTGCATTCTTAATTAAGCCCTCCATAGTAGAGTTCGTTTTATGTGTGTTTAAATTAACTGCTTTCTTTTTACCCATTGATATTTGAGAAAAAAGAAGTAGTAGAGAATAGATCAATACCTGCCATCTGAATCGAAGAAGAGGCTCAAAGAGTGACTGTGTGTAAATTTATAAAATTTTTAATAGGATCAAAATCTAATACATCAATTGCTAATGGATGAATGTGCAAACGTTCCTGCTTCTAATGTCGATGAGAGGGGTGGCGAGATGAGGATAGCTACTTGCCACTCTTTGTGGAGGCGCTCAGTTCCCTAGGGAACAACCCTCAACACCTAGAAGAGTGCAAGGTTCCAAAGACACAGCCACTGCTCCCACGGATGAAGAAGCTTCTGCAATTCAACTTGTCGATATAATGTATGCACATGCAAGCAATATTTAAAAATTTATACCTGAGCTACAAGGCTATTTCTTCACGTTGGGTTCAAATGTGGAAGCGAATGGTGACGACTGGCGGATCAATTCAGTCGCCTCGTTAACGGTTCACGCAGGGTGACTGGAGCAATCTCAGGTGATCTTGTATTTAGCTTGTGCCTCGCAAGAAAGCAACCCTTGAACACACGATTTTAGTGATAACAATAAACAGACATATCGATTCTTTTTCACAACATGAATCTTTTAACTTCATGCATACAACATATATCCACTTTCAATTAGCTAGACTTGATGTTTATTTTTGACAACTTTTAATTCATGGCGTTTCACTCAACGTACACAATAGACTTGTAATATAAATAATTTCCACATACTTGAGTTACTTTTAAGATATTTTTCACAACATCAAGCAAGCAATTTATGAATTCTATTGAGGGTCCAAGAATTCCACAAAGTCTTAAATGAAACAATAGATGTAAGATCTGTCGTGTGAAGAATATGCAAGTAATATTTTTCCAAATGAAACTAAAATCACAATAAAGTATGAGTCATGGTGAATAGTACTTTTTGACAATTAGGTATTCGAAAAGAAATTTCGAAAAGTAAATCGAATATATGTTTCTACAGGAAAACATATGTCTATACAACTCTCAAAATAATCTTATACTTGAAACACTTAACGTATATGTACATCACAAAACTTGTATATATAAATGTATATATCATGTGTTTCAAATGTGATACGAAAGTATTTAAAACTTCACTTGGACTGCAGCGCAGATCAAATCACTTGTCTTCATCGCATCCTTTCATCTACTTGCATCTTCTGCATACTATATTTATTTCCATTCAAGATAGCAGATACATACACTACGATTTCAACAAATACAGAGAGGAACAAATAAAACAGTAAGCACTTACTTCTTCAAACGGTGTGCAAACCTGTCGGAAATATATACTATCTATGATCTTTCAATTGTCTGTGATTACATTATTTTTCTACCAGCAGTAATGGAAGTCACCGGTGTTATGAAAGCCACTTTAAGCATTGCGCAGTTGTCTCCAAAGTATGTTGATGTGAGATCAGTGTTTATGAGGATCTATTCTTCCCCAAAGGCATAGTTGAATAAACTCCACACTTGCGTTAAACTTTAAATTCCATTATAGTGATAAATTTGTTTCCAATATCTGCCAATAATCATTCACAATGACTGTTCATCATCAGTTTGATTCAACAGTTCTGTTTATAAAGCAACGTTAGAATGATGAAACACAGCAATTTGAAGAACGTTATCTTAGTTATAAGCATCCGATCAGAGATATGAAGATTTAACCATAAATTCACAACATATGCCTCAGCGCCTTATAGTTAGATCACACAGTAGTTCCCTGCACTATCAATAGACAGTGAATAGTTTGAAGATCTTGCATCCTCAATCGCTTCTTATGCACGCCCGTATATTGTCAGAAGAAAAATCTTGAAAATTGGCCTTTTTGTCACGATCCCACCTCTAAATCTTTTTCTTTCTCTTCAACACTCTTATCTTCTCTGGAATTACCCTTCGCCCTCTCTTCCTACTGCGCCAAGGAACCTCAAATCAGTACTTTCCTCTTTCATGATATGAGTGTAACAGTACTTCTACAGCTTCTCCCACGTCGAATGTCTGCCCGTGAACTTCCTTTCCATAGCAATACAACAGCCCTCACTTCTCCTCTACGCAAATCTTCAGCGTGCTGCCGCAATTCTGTGAGATCTGTTTGGGTCGGGGTCTTACAAGACAATCAGAGGAGTACGTGCACATTCCATCCACGGAGAGAGCACGTCGTTGCCAGAGGAACATGGGTCTCCATCGCTCTCTTCATCAATCTGGGCACCAGTAGCAAAACAAAGAAAACAAGGCCGGAAAGACGCGAGGAGGCAGTAGCCTCTCGAGTCTCTTTGCTGCAAGACGGGCAGGCCAGCACAATCCTTCTTCTCTGTGATCCTCTGACAGCAGCCCTCTTCTGCTCTTTTTCCCAGAGAATTCCCCTCTTCTCATGTAGCGCCCCTCCTCCATATATGTCCTCCAGAGCAGCCTTTAGATATGTCATGCCGGCCCTGAACTTACATGCCACTGATTGTTTTCTCTATGACGCCTTTCTTCCCTAGTTCTACCTTTTTTCCTGTCGATGCATTCTCTCCCCCAGATCAGTTGCCTTTGCGGTTACCTTCATGAGTGCGAGTGATGCTGCCAAAGGAGCTACTGCATGCATGCTACAAGTTGAGTGGCAGATGCACCTGATGTCCCCTATCTTTGCATGCACCTTTCATCCCTTACATGTGGCCAACTTCCCTTTTCTTTTATAATTCGAAATCATCTCTGGTTTTCGAATCATTTGATTTAAACTCTATGTTTAGAGTTTATAAAAAAACTTCTACGTAACATCTTCAATTAAAATGAACCAAACCAATATCCCATAATATGAACTGAAGTTTTGTCAAGAAACACTTTACATATGAATTGATAAAAAAATTAATTGTTGTCCTTTCCTATCATTCATATCATACTAGATCAAGTCTTCATCACTCCCTTGGATTCCAAAAGGTGTGAAATCAAGATAATAAATCGAGAGTTTGATCTTTGCACTTCACTCTAATAGCCGCATCAGCAATGGATGATTAAGAAAGTGTGTCGGTTTGAAGCATGTAAAGGCAAACATAGAGATGGGATATCTTATTAGGGAGAGAGAATCTCTCCGACAGTGACACCATTTGCATTTGTTGGCTAGAAGGTAGTGTCTAAATTTCTTCACTGCATACACCATTCCTAAACCCTCTCGGTTCCGTAGTTGTATAGTTACTTTCCACTTGATTCAGCTGTCTGTTCACATAACCAATAGGATGGTTCAACTTTCCTTCATCTGTCAGCTGAGCTAATATACATCCTAGTTGGAGGCATCTACATGGATATGAAAAGGCTTATTCTAGTTGGGTGTTTTCAAAATAGGTGTTGTGCTTAGTTGTTTTTTTAGTTCATTAAATGCTTTCTCGCATTCATTCGTCCATGTAAATTGGGTCAACAATCAATATAATGTATTGGAAATTATGGTGTACATGTGAATAAATCTATGCTAGTATCCACAATGAACCATGAAAGCTTGTACTTCCTTAACATTTTTTGGTCTTGGTAGCTCTAGGATTACCTTTATCTTATCTTCATCAGTGGAAATTCCGTTCTTGGATACGACGTGTCTTAGGATTTTTCCTTGTCTTACCATAAAGATGCATTTCTCAGGATTTAGGCACACTCGATACTATTGACACTTATCAAATATCCTTTGTAACTCTGAAATGTGTTCATGTCTCTGGCCTGAGTATGTGCATAAGTCATCAATGTATACCTCTATAATTTTTCTTAGAAACTCTTTAAATACATGACACATCAACCTTTGGAAAGTGGCTGCGGCATTTGTGAGTCCAAAAGGCATCACCCTAAAAGCATACAGTCCCCATTCAATTGCAAATGTGGTCTTATGTTGGTCCTCTATAGCGATAGCCACCTTGTTGTATCCTGAGAATCCATCTAGGAAGCTATAGACTTCTTTGCCTGTGATTCTTTCCAAGAGATGATCAGTGATAGGTAATGGATAGCTATCATTGATCATGGCTGCGTTTACTTTCTTCAGGTTAATACACACTCTTAATTTCCCATTCTTTTTAGGTATGGCCACTAATGGTGACACCCATTCGGTGTGTTCTTTCTTGTAAATAAATCTGACTGCTAATAGCTTGTATATCTCCTCCTTAATTTTTGCTGAATAGACATCATTATAAGTGTAAGGGCATTGCTTCGATGGTTTTGCATCTGGTGTCATTGGGATTCGATGAGAACAATGTTGCGGAAATGTGGTATGCTTCCTTTACTCTGATACCACTCCTTGACGACGCGACGAAGGCTGAGCCTTGCGGAAACCGCCACGCCGAAGAAGAAATAAGCTAGAGTGATTCAGAACACCTCTGTAATCAATCAATAGCTTAGCGAAGTCTAGCGCTCAACATATAAGACTGCGCTTCTAAATTCACTGGAAAAATTTCACCGAAATTTCACCGGACTGTCACTGGACTAACACCGTAATCATACCGGAATTGTGCCGGAATGAACTTCAATTCTGTTTATAATTACTTCAAGTGAACATACATGAAGTAAGGAGGTGACGCATGAACTTTCTTGACTTACTGAACTCTTTCTGAAGTTTAAGAGAAAACTCCACCAGTTCAGACAACCTCTTTCCGGTCAGACTTTGTACTATGTGTGGATATCTTTTCCACCGGAAAGCTTGATCAACTAAAAATAGAGATGCCTAGCTACAGAATGAGCTATCTCTCACACAAAACTTCGCATTACTCTGCGAAATCTACTTCGTTCTTCTACTGAAAAACACGTTTACAGTAAGAACTGTAACTGACCGAAAAAACTTTTACTGAGAAAACGTTAACTGTATGCATATATGGTCAACGATGATGAAGAACCACAGAGCTGTGATGAAGCAAAAGGCAAGAAGCAATGGGAAGAAGCAATGGAAGAAGAAATCAGCGCACTGGAGGAGAACAAGACATGGGAACTTGTTTCGAAACCAAATGGTAAGAAAGTAATCGGAAATAAATGGGTTTTCAAAATAAAGAAATTTGCAGATGGAAGGATAGCCAGACACAAAGCAAGGCTGGTGGTCAAAGGCTATGCCCAGAAGCATGGCATAGATTATGATGAGACGTTTAGTCCGGTGGCAAGGAAAGAACTATAACTGACCGAAAAACGTTTACTGAGAAAACGTTAACTGTTAACTAACTTTAAAAACATACTCTGTTTCTTCCGCATACAAACAGTACGCACAAACATCCACATGAACATGTGTTTTCTATTAGAGAAGATGTGTACAAGTGAGCTTGGCCTCTTCTTGCTCAAGCTACAGAAACTCTCTTATACTGAGTAGTTTCTTATTACCATCTCTCTCAGATGAATACCTGAAGTTTCAGGTTTCTGTTATTCATCTTTACATACGCGATCTCTGGCGTCTTCTTCTACATACGCGATCTTTGGCGTCTTCTTCATAACTAAAGTTCTCAGTTTCTCATTCTCTATATCTCTATATCTTCTTCTACATGTGCTCTTATTTATACTGCGCGCTCTTCTTACGCACGTTCTTGTTAGCACTTCCCTTCTATTATTCGTATGCACGTTCTCTCTATGTACAGTTTGATTCGGTGTAACAAACTCTGATCCTGAAAGATTCTGTACTGTACATAACGGTCGTGGATATGTTCCTCCACTAAGACTTTTGATTTTCTTTGATTCTACTTCTCTCTTTTTTTTTCTTTTTTTTTGCCTGTACGTCAAATTCGTGAGTGTTTCTTCAACAAACAAATGGATAGATCTACAACTTTGAGGTCCTTTTAGGTCCAGGCAAACACATCCCGATATTCTCGAATTAGGTCTATCAGTTCTCCTTCCTCTTTTGGCGACACATCTTTTCCTATGTACGTACATCTTTCTTCTCCATCTTCTATGGTCGCTATTACTTTCTTCATTTGTTCCTTGTTGTCATATGCTTCTCCTTCTCTTGCCTCTCTCTTAGGCATTTGAATGGCTATCTTCCTCTCCTCTACTTCATATCTTTTGAAGTGCTCTAGGACTTCAAGAAGATTTTGGTTTTGTTCTGCCTTATCTAACATTTCTTCCTTATTTGGTCTCATCTGAGCTACTTCTATTGCTAATACCTTCAGTGTTCCTCCTTTTTCATTGGCTTGAATAGCTTCTAAGTATCGCTCCTGCGAATCAAATTCTGGTTCCATTTCAATGATTTCATACTCTTCTTTCCATTCTTTCTCTAATACTTCTCCTCCTTCTACTTCCTAAAGGACTACCATTTAAGAACTCACATCATAACCTTCTTCATCTATGCATCCATTCATGGTTAATGAAGTATTTTGAAGCCGATGCACCACCTTCTGCTCTCCTTATCGAGAGTTCCACGACGACACCTTCAGAGTAGAAAATGGAGCTCCTAAGGCCACACACAGTACTCCACATAGAGATTGCAAAATACATAGAAAGGCACAGTACACAGGGAGCACAAAGACAGGCTTCTTAGGTCTTACTAATGCGGTTGAATTTACAGTCCATGACTGACCAGGCTAGTATATGTTTTATTAAAGAACATATACAAAGAAGTGTCTGGTGGCCATTTTGGCCTTTCACCGATAACAATCTCCCACTAAAGGCCAATATGGCCAAAGTAATCATGGGAGAAAAAATAAATAATGATAAAGAATACTTGAGTGTAAGTATACAAACTATACCTCCCACTTGGTGGGCATGTTACATAGTATACAAGTGACTGTGTAAGATCATGAATCAAGTAACCCCCATCAAGTGACAACAATGTCGAAAGCTATCATGCGGTAGAGCTTTAGTCAAAGCATCTCCAGCATTATCTCGAGTGTGAACCTTCTCAAGAATAATGCACTCAATGGCTAAGCAATCTCTTATGAAGTGATACCTCACCTCAATGTGCTTGGTCTTTGCATGATAGACTGGATTCTTAGCCAAAGCAATGGCACTCTCACTAACACTGAGCAAACGAGGTACGTGCTTAGGTAAACCCATATCACAAGCAAGACGAGAAAGCCACAATGCTTCCTTACATGCCTCACTTGCTGTAACATACTCTTCTAAACAGTTGTACATTCTTGAAGATGAGATCTCCAAGAGATAGCACCTCCAACAAAATGAAAAATGTACCCTGATGTAGAATTACGATTCTCTACACAACCAGCATAGTCAGAATCTGTGTAACCAATAATGGATGCTTTCCCTCTACCTAAGCATAGACACTTGTCCTTAGTGCCACTTAGATATCTCAAAATCATCTTGACCGCTTCCCAATGTTTCTTGCCAGGATTAGATATATATCTGCTCACAACTCCCACTGCAAATGCAATGTCTCGTCTCGTAGCTACCATAGTATACATGGGACTACCAACAATAGACTGATAGAAATTTTGGCCATGAATTCCTTTTCCTCATCTGATTTGGGGCAATCATCCTTGCTCAATTTCACATATGTGGGTAAAGGTGTATTCAATGCCTTTCCACCCTGCATACTGAACCTGTGAAGTACTTTGGATATGTACTCGCTTTGAGACAATGTTGTCTGACTCAACTTCTTTTTGAGAATCGACAAGTCGTAAGAGGACTTCCCAGCAATCAACATATCATCGACATAAAGTATCAAACATATCAAGCTGCCATCTAAGCATCTCTTTGTGTAGAGACAATGATCCTCATTGCTTTGAGAATAGCCTTGAGACTTCATAAAAGCATCAGACTTTTGGTACCATTGTCTAGGGGACTGTTTAAGTCCATACAAGCTCTTCTTGAGCTTACAAACTAGACTTTCCTTGCCAAGAACTACATAACCCTTTGTTTGCTCCATATAGATCTCATCTGTAAGATCTCCATGCAAGAAATCCATTTTCACATCCATTTGGACTAGATCTAAGGTAATGTCAACCTTAGTCTTTCCCCTTCTTCAGACACCACAAGAGTGTAGCTTAGTAGCGAGAGATTTCCATGGTTAAGCGAGCTCCGAGGGAAACAGTACTGGGATGGGTGACCTCCCAGGAAGTATCGGGAACCTCTATATTCCTTGATCATTGAGGTCCTCCCTCGCGTGCAACCAACGGTGCCAATGGTGACTTTGATGACTCGGATGACAAGGTACTCGCTTCGCTCGCTCAAAAGGAACAAAGCTTTTGCATCGAACTGCTCTGATATCAGTGAAGTATTTTGAAGGTGATGCACCACATCGTGCTCTCCTTATCTAGAGCTCCACGATGACATCCTTGGAGTAGAAAATGGAGCTCCTAAGGCCGCACAGGGTACTCCGCACATAGACTCTAGACTACGCAAAAAAACACAATACACAGGGAGCACGAAGGACGATACGATACCACGTTAGTGGATGATACAATACTTGACCACTACACGATACGATACTGGGTTGCTCACGATATGATACTGGTTCTATGGACGATACGATACCAAAGTGTCAGACGATAAGATACCATGTTTTTGCACGATATGATACTAGAATAGGCACGATACGATACCAAGTTGGTGATACGATACCAACCTTGCACGTGATACGATACCGCTCGGTCGATGATATGATACCGTGACCGGGATGATACGATATCGCATGGACCATGATACGATACCACTGGACAATCATGATCAGGATACGAGCACTTGACAATATGATACCAGAATGGTATCACGATGCCTCAAGTGGGCATGCAATGATACGATACCAGGCGAGTATCATGATACTAGGGAATTTTGGTATCACGATACCAAAACTCAACCGAGCGTGATACTTTAGCCAAAAATGCTCCAAACTCAAAAAGTTTTGTGCAAGGGTGTTTATTTCTCTCCCCTCTTCACTCTTGACCCCGTGTATCACCTAATGGAAATAAAAAAACTCTCTGTTGTATCCCATGATACGAAAAAAAGTTTTAATCACGTGTGAGTGTGTTTCTGAAGTAATTTTGATATCAAAAACTTATTGTGGCTTACCTTCAAGGATGACTCAACCAAACTGTGTCACTCCTTAGCTTGCTAGGCACGATACCACACTGGTGATACGGATCGCTAATCTTCTTTTTACATGAACTTACTAGCCATGGCTCCTCGAGCTCCTCGTGCGCCATTTTTACACAGAGATTTTGTTTCGAACTTGCCTCCCAGCCGCCGAGCTTCACTTGTTCTCTAAATAATGAGTAAGTAAATAAAAGCTCACAAGAGAGTTCTAATAGGCTCTCTTATCAAGTCCTCTACCAAGTGAGGTAAGATGCCTCTAATGATGCCCTGTCCCATATGTGCCATCTCACGTAAGAAGTTATGCATCCATAATGTGACATTTCCTTCCCCTTGAGAGTATTTTTGTCCTCAAAATGGTAAATGAAATGTCCGTAATGGTAGAAGAAAGTGCTCGGACTCCCCTATACCCCATGTATTCTATGTACATGGTCATCTCTATGTGTTGTTTCCCCATATCCTTCCCCTTAAGAGATCTCATATGAGATCATCTCAAAGGTGGGGAACCGTTTGAATGATGCCTACTATCTCCCAGGTACACTCAACCTCCAAACTATCACTCTCATAATATATAACATCACCAAAATGACCTAAGTCCATATGATGTATCCTCTATGGAGTAATAATATGAAACGCAAGTGCAATGTGTCAAGTTTATAGGCTTGACCATATAATAATGGAGATAATAAACCATAGAATCCTCTAAAATATAGAACAAAGTCCCATAAAAAATGATTCCAAACCCATCTAAGACTAAATGATAGATTGCCCTCATACCACTCTAGGTCTTCCCAACCTTGAGTGTAATCACAAGTAATAGTTTAACTTAACTACCTTGTAAACTATGCAAATTCATAATCCAGCTCATATATCAGAGTTTCTTGGTAGTAACATGCAATCTCTACATTTCACCGACCAAGAAGTCTGTGGTTTGTCATCTGTTACCATTGGACTAAGTTCTATTGGAAGAGCATCTATTGGCACTAGTGCAAACTATAATATTTCTCTTCCTTGTAGTTTGCCATATGAATGCAAAAAGCATTCCCTTTGAGATTCAGATAATCCCTAAGTACCCATCCTCCTAACTGATGTTTACACATCATGCTCATGATGTAACACCAAATAAGAGTTTGGTACCCCAACAGGTTAGATATATCCCTATCTCCTAGAAACCCTAAAGAGAAAAGTCATACTCAACTCCGAGTCTCACAAATGTCAATAACTAGATCATCTCATCTAGTCAAGGACCATCACTAGAATATCATAACTGCTTCTCTCTAGAGTCTCCATGTGAAACTCAATCTAACCATCATGATTATCTGATCTCCCTCTTGTCTTTGATAGAAGAGTGCCACTTCTATCTAGACAACCTAAAAGTGAGAAAGTGAAACTCTCTCTCTCTCTCTCTCTATTCAATCTCTTCTAAGGAAAAGAGCTCTAGTAGTGGAACCTATTCCACTTTCCCTTTCCCTTTGAAAGAGATTCTGTTGAATCCATTTACTCTGCTCATAATTGAGAACATGTACGTAAGTTCTCTATATATTCCTTCAAAACTAGTGGAGAAAGAGACTCCCATGTGAAGGAAAACTACATTGAAAAGTAGAGTAAATGAATTCCTTATGAAATAAAGACTAAGAGATGTTTCCCAAACACCTCTTCTGCCTAAAGGAAAACATACTGTATTCTTCTCCTCTGAAGAAATCATGTTTTCCTTTCCTTCTTTCTCTCTCAAAGAGTAGGAGCTAAAGTGAGACCATTGAACTAAAGTGAGATCTCTCATGGATCTCTAAGCTGATTCCCACTTTCTCCTTTCCTTAAAAGAGAATCTCATGAATTTATTTAGTCCTCTCTTCCATAACTAACACATAATCCCTCATTACACATTTTCCTATGAAGATGGAGAACAGATCTCCCCTAACTAATGAAGTTGTATGTAGTGAAGAGTGGAGAAAATAAATTCCTTATAAGGGTCAAAGCCCTCTACTAGAATGGTCCGCAATAATATAATATGATACCATAAACACATGTGTATCCATACTAAAAAGCTATATGTGCCAACCGTCCTTTGTGCATGGATCTATACGATCCAATCAAACTCATGGAATTATCCTTCCTAAAACCTGAAAATGAGTATGTGATACCGATGGTGGAAAAATCACCTATCACATTCTCTAGTGGAAGAATAGGTCTTCCCTAATCTATGAAGGATAACTCCCAATCCTAAGGAGATGTCTACTAAAAGCTCTCCTCTGATCTAGCGAGACATGACATAGAAGAAGAGTACTCAAAGGGGAGTCATTTCCACCGTCCCATACCAGTGAAAACTTCTTCCAATTCACGGTGTCATACCTACACTAAACCGAATATATACTCCATATATATGTAATGGAATATATAGGTGGACTCTCATGAATCCCATATCCTAAAATCATGTCAGTGGACTCAAATGAGTCCCATGTCCTCGAATTAGCTAGTTTGGTTCTAGTCAACAATGTGATAATGGATATCCTCTTCTGTTCCAAACCAACTTGTTCCTAGGTACCAAGACTAGGTCTAAGTACCTCTCTATAGATCCCGATATACATATATATGTATCAGGTACCCCAACTATTCTTGACTAAGGGATCTATGCTCTATACCATAGAGTTAGTGCCATGCCTATGGCCTTCCTAACCATCACTCAAATCACATAAGCACTCGTCGATGCTGTCTCATGAAACCCATCTCTGTGATCCCATCTGTTTGGTTTCCTTAGTAGTGTAGCAGAAATGCTTCACTACTTGGTCAAGTGATCTGCATGAGTGAAACTAGTCACTCTTTCGGTATTCCTAATAATACCCCATAGTCTCCTAATCATACTATGAGACTCTTGTGAAGATAAGTAAATCTTCACTTGTTTGGAGAGTATCATATATATATCTCCCGTACCTATATGCAACTTCCTAAAACCTATAGGATTGCTTGTGCACATTACTAATGGTGAAGGTGTAGCTCCTTCCCTTAGCAATCCTACGGTCTAAATCCATAAGGATTATATGTGGGGATCCTGTTATTACTGAAGCTGCCTTATGTATAATGCTTTGATGGTACTAAGTACATCAAATACATGCTTACAAGCATGCCTAGGACTTATTGATGTTTGCAGAAAGGCATGTTACCATGCCATAACATTCTTACCTAAAGGCAAGTGCGTATATAACGCCATGCGGCAGGAAACATTTCGACAGCATTTCCTCAAGAAATGGAATCCGAAAAAAAATTAAACCATAAGCTCAGTGGCACACACGCCACCCAACAACATAGGGCTTGAGAGGCCCATGGCATGCATGCCATAAACTGATATATGGATTCCATAACCTGCAAAAACATAAGATCAATTTCTAGCAACAATTCTCTGTGTTGCATAGCCATATAGTTTCTACAATCCGCTTTCCTGCAAACAATCAAAAAGTGTACTTCTCGCCTATTGACCCATACTTTTAAAATTTAAATAATGATCAATATTTGATGTATGCAATCCAATCTATGCATGTACATATAGAACATGCCATAATATAAAGTAAAGTGTTTGAAGCATAAAGCATACGTCCCTGAATGGTGTTGGTTTTGGAATTGCATGTATCCATTCCTTCTCAACGAGATTTGAGACCTTTGCACCTTCCTCCTCAGGTCCTAACATAAGCTTTGAAGTGTCCAAAAACATCGGATCACTTCCCAAAACATAAAGCATGGTTACGTGACTACCAAAATAATGCATATTTAATTTAAAAAATGCCTTAGTCATCCTTCTTTAGACCTACAAAAACCAATTTAGGAGCTGAAAATGTTCACAAACTAAAATATATAGCATGTGCAAAGATCTCGAAGTGAAATTACTCAAATCGCCTTCCCGGTTTGAAAGATATGGCTCCTAGAAGGTAGTTGCCAAAAACTGTTCAGTCTTTGCAGCCTGTACAGACCTGCAAAAATACATATTTTCCAATTTCATAAACTGAAAGTAGACCTCTTTCTCTTCGAAACGAGCCATAGCACGTCCAATTTGGAGTTTTCTAGCCCAAGATATGGCCATTCCAAGTGGGACATGCTAAACTAGTGGACTGTTGGAAGAGCTGGAAAAAGTGTGAAAATGTGATTTTTGGGGTGCCCAAAAGCATTCTTCCATCAAGCAAATCCTAAAATTCTCTCCATAACCTCAGAGAGTGGTATATGAAGATGCTTAGGCATATTTTCACCTTTCCAAATCCTCCCTTCATGCATGCTAATTCGCTCCCGAAAAGAGGCCTAAATCAAGAATTTTACTTTCATGTTAAAACTTAAATGGGAGCTCTTAGCAAGCTTCTAATCCACTCTAAATGTGGATTTCTCTTGGATTTTATACAATATGGGAAGCCTCTTAAATGATTTCTATTCTTACTTCCAGAAGTGGAGTTTGGCAAAAATTAACATCTGAATTTTTTCCAAAAAGTGCGGGAAGGGGGTCTTTGAGGAAGTAAAATTCCTCCTTAACTTATCATTTTGAGGAATCTAATGATTCACCTAAGAAGTCCATAAACCATACTCTCAGTATATATACTTTTTCCCATCCATCCATAGCTAATGCACCTCTTTTTCCCTCTTCCAAAATGGGAATTTCTTAGATTCAGGTGCTGAAATTTTTTTCTCAAACTGTGATGGAAGGAGGTTTTATGGAGCTTCAAACTCCCGTCATACTGAGTTATATTTTGGATTTCTTAATCTTATATGGAATTCCATATGCTAGACTATACGTGTGCATGGTCTTTACTACCAATCTATAAAAAATACCTCTTCTTCTCCCCTTCCCAAAATGGCTACTTATCCAAAATAGCTCTTGAAATTAATATAAAAATCATAACAATAGGCTACTTTGGAGGTGCCTAAAGCTTACCCTTTGTTGTTTTTTGAGAGAATCTTTGACTCTAGGTGAGAGTACATATCTCATACTCTCCATACATGTGATTTCGCTCCAAGATCTTGGCCATCTAATGCTTCATTATCATTCTCAAAAATGAAAATTCTTACAAAAATTCAAAAATAATCAAACCTGGAACTTGATGGCATAACTCCTTCCTTTGGGATGTCATGTATTCATCTTTCTCTTCAAGCTACTTTGACTTTTTGAGGCCTTGCTCAAGATAGAAACATCATCCGCATCTTTGATCCTCTAGAAAGCTCACTAACTTTCGAGGTTGTTAGCCATTGAAAGAGTATATCGATTAATATGCTTCAATTGTTGTACTTGCTCCTCTAATTCCATCCTCCTCTAAGTATTACATCATCCTTTTGTTGAAGCTATCATCATAACTCAACTCGTGCCTCTCCCTCTAAGTATTATGGTTATTCTTGGAGTTGACCCACGCTGCTGCAGGAAATAGGGTATTTTTAAACAGTTAAAATATGCTCATGTGTGGTGAGACGGCACCTTGGATAAGCCAAACGCCTCCCATCGTGAGCGCGTGGGTTCAAATCCCCTCTATTGGAGCGAGCCGGGCTTGAATCGAAGCTTTGATACCAAATTATATGTGAACTTACTAGCCATGGCTCCTCGAGCGCCATTTTTACACAGAGATTTCCTTTCGAACTTGCCTCCCTTCCCCCGAGCTTCACTTGTTCTCTAAATAATGAGTAAGTGAATAAAAGCTCACAAGAGAGTTCTAATAGGCTCTCTTATCAAGTCCTCTACCAAGTGAGGTAAGATGCCTCTAATGATGCCATGTCCCATATGTGCCATCTCACGTAAGAAGTTATGCATCCATAATGTGACACTTCTCACGATACCTGTTCTCACAAGTGCTCAACTGAACAGATTTTATGGTTTTTATAGTTTTGGGTTACCTAATGCCTAAACTAAACTAATTTGGAAATTTTTTTTTGGGATTTCTTGAGATGTTCTACTTTCCCTACTCTACTTGTCTCTCTTGCCTAACCCTAACTCTTCCCTTTCTCCCTCACTCCTAACCCTAAACCTAAAAACTCATTACACACACCTCAAGAGTGTGAAGTAAGAAGTGCAGAAGTGCTTGACTACTTGCCACTGAATGAATTCACCTCTACAAGTATGATTCCTTCACTCCATAGCTATAACCATCATGAAGGCACCTCGGTTAGGTTTGTTCCCCGGCAACGACACCAAAAATGTGTGTACCTAAGTCGTGAATCCTTAGGGACTTGTGTCAATGAGACTAAATCTAAATCGCCCCACCAGTACATATCGTGGTGGATCGATACACGTTTAATTATCAATCCGAGGAACCATAAGGACCAAGTGTATGAAGAGGTGTGTGCACATGATGGAAAGTGAAGTGGCTAAGCAACAATGTATGTGAAAAGACTTAACTACCTCTCTAGCTTACTAATCCTCTGAAAATGCATGCCGCAACACTTAGTAAGCACAAATTCGAGCTTTTCTCCTACCTCCGAACTCCGTATATGGCCAACAGTGGGTTCCTTTTGAAGCTCTCAACGAGACGCATCTATTGGTATTTTTAGTCGAATCAAACAAACGCTCTTCAAATTATGAAGAAAATAGTGAATGGTGGAAAACACTAATACTCGCTCCACAACTCGGGATGGCTCACACACACACTAAAATGGTTCAAAAGCGATGGGAAGGGATAGATAAGAGTCCTACACACACATTCCAAGCATTACACACACAGAAAAGATCATGGAGAAGGAGCAAATTAGCAAGAAAGAAGCAATTTCGAAATTCTCCTTCAATTCTTCACAATGGCAAAAAGTCTCTTACAAGAGTCACAAAGTGACTCATATACATATGCCCTAAAAATGGTCCTTTCACACAAGAGACCGGCACTTTTATTGACTAACTCTAAGTTCCTACTATTTTACAAGAGTTATGTTACAAGGATTTGGGGATCATGCATCTTGAGGACTCTTTTAGTGCATTTACATGGCTTTCATGAGATTTCATAAGCATTTGAAGAAGATACATTGTGCCCATAATTTTGAAAATTTTGGGGCTCCTCTTTAGTGCTCTATTTTCTCTACAACACTCTTTAACATTCTGTGGCCTCGGCAACTCTATTATAGCTCTAACTTTGTCCTCATCTGTAGATATTCCATTCTTAGAAACATTATGACCTAAGATTTTACCTTGTTGTACCATGAACACATACTTCTCTAGGTTCAGACAAACTCGATATTCTCTACACTTGTTGAAGATTTGTCTGAGCTCACGGATGTGATATCTTCTTTTGTGAGAATGAGCACATAAATCATCCACATATACTTCTAAGCTCCTTTGCAAGAACTCTTTGAAGACATGACACATGAGCCTTTAGAATGTTGTAGGTGCATTGGTGAGCCCAAATGGCATCACACGAAATGCAAAGATTCCCCATTCTATGGCAAATGCTGTTTTGTGTTGATCTTCTAGGGCAATGGCTACTTGGTTGTAACCTGAAAATCCATCAAGGAAGCTATAAACTTCCTTGCCTGCAACATGCTCCAATAAATGTCCAGTGATTGGAAGCGGATAGCTATCTCTTATTGTAGTCGCATTAACTTTTTTAGGGTTAATACACACTCGCAACTTTCCATTCTTCTTGGGCACCACTACAATGCGGATACCCATTCAGTATGCTCAATCTCATAGATAAATCCAACTTCAATCAGCCTGTCAATTTCTTCTTTTATTTTGCCTGCAGAAGTGTCATTATATGTGTAGGGCTTCTGTTTGGTGGACTTGGCATTAGCTACCATGGGGATCATATGAGAGCATATTTTTGGATCCACCCCTTTCAAGTCTCTATAGTGCCATGCAAACACATCCCTATATTCCCTTAATAAAGCTACAAGCTCTGCTTCTTCTTTTGCACTTAGGTCTTTTGCTATGTACATATAGCGCTCTTCATTCCCTTCAATGGTTACTACAATTTTTTTGTCTTTTCTTTATTATCATATGCTTCTCTTGTGTTGGCCTCTCTCTTAGGCATTTGTACCAAATTTTTTTATCCCCAACTTCATATTTCTTGAAATTCTCTGGTACTTGGAACAATGATTCCTCCTCTTCTTGTTTCACTGATTTCCTTTTCTTTTTCATTTGACTACATTCACTTCCATCCTTTGAATTTACAGTTTTGATGCTTGTAATAATTTCTTCTTCCTTTTGAGTAAATAATCCTATGTCTTCTAGATAGTGCTCCTCTAAATTAAAGAAACTATCCATCACAATCGACTCTAGATCGTCATCATTCTCTTCTTCTTCTATGAAGTCACTAGGGTCACATTCTTCTAGCAAGGGTTGACACATGAACGCTGAAATATCATAACCCTCCTCATCACAATGAGGTGTCCACTGCTCTTCATTGATAGCAATGTCCATGGTGGCCAAGATTTATGCCCAACCGTGAGGCTCAAATGCCTCATCTCAAAAGATCATTAGTGTGTAGGCTGGGTCGCTAACTGGTCTTTCTCCTTGATAGGTTCCTTCTTCTCTCGCTTTTAGGCATTTTTCCTCTTCCTCTGCAACCTTGCACATCCACAAATGAGTATCTTCATGCATCCAAGATGGATCAACTGAACTTTCAGAATGCACAAAGATAGAATCTTCTTTTGCTTTGTGGATAGGATTCCATTGTAGGGGTGATACGTCTCTGAAGGTATAATCCTTTAGGTTGATCTTGGTGGTGACCCCTAAGTGTTGTAAATACAAGGACTTGGTTCCCCAATCTTGCACTACTTGAAGTTGTCGTAGGAAGGGTATTCCTAAGATCATTTCATAGACATTATGCCAAAGTCACATATAGCAAAGGTATGTTCAAACTCTACACCACAAGTGGTTAGAGTTATCTCTTCTAGCAATCCTAGAGGTCTTTCAACATGGCCATCAGCCATCTGAAGCTTCATTCTAGTTGTTCTTAATGCAGGTTTACCCCATTGCTTCCACAAGGAGGTGGTCGTAATTGCAACATCAGCACCTGAATCTAAGATATCTTTGGTTGTGTAACCTTGGTAGGTGATTGGAAGATAAGTATTACCTTCTTCATCTTCACTCATGTCTCCTATTTTGTCTAAAAATATATCAGGTACTTTTTGTTTAGAGCTTTTCTTTGGCATATCGGAATCAAGTTCTGGAACCTGATTTGCCACATATATCAGGTTTTACTTTGAGCAGTTCTTCTAAGGTGAGATGACATTGAACCTTAGTATTCTTCACGACGTCAGTGTTCCTTGGAACATCTGAGTCTTCGTTTCTTACCAATATTGTGGGAGCTTTGATCTGGAGAGATTCAGATTCCCATGAGCCTGTGAATTGTGGCAACTCATGTAAAGAATTAGATTCAAAATCTAATCTTTCCTCTTCATGTTGCTCTGCTTGGTCTCCATAAATAGATGGAATATCTTGAGGAAATTGATCATGAAGATTATCAATCTCAGGAATAGGAGGGGGATTACCGTTCTCCTTGGGCCATTTGTCTTCTTGTATTTCCCGCAAGAATTCTTGAGAATATTGTTGAATTGAAAGAGATGTCCCATCATCCACAGAATGAGGAACATAAGCTTTCATTGGCAGTGAGATTTATCTTTCAACAATTGTTGAGCATGTGGTGGTAAAGAAACCTGCGATTTGTTTACCTACTACTCTAACCTTTATAACAAGCCTTGGAAATGAAAACCCGATTTGATAGAATTTGTTTGATTGAATGATTGACTCGTCTCAATCATAGCTTGAGCTAGTTCTACCATTTTAATGCACATTTTCGTCTGTTCATCTCTAAGTCTGCTATAGGGTAACTCTTGTCTAGGTTTGCAGTTGTTGGCCCTTCTTGAAGTTGAGCCTGGTAGTCCTTGAACATCATGTCCAAGCCTTCTAGGGTTGGATCTGCAAGAACATATCCTGGTTGTGGTTTATTTACAATGACTGGTGGGGTGGGATGAGGTGGTGTGGATGAAATTTCGGCATGTAAGGGTTTTTGAGAGGCAACATCTTCTATTTTTGTTTTTTGCATCTTTTAGGCTTTCTTCTAGTTCATATAATTTTTTATTCCACTTACGATTGGCTTTCTCCCTGGTATCCTTCCATGTTCTTGTTTTCGTCTTACTAGGCTCTTCTGATTCACTTGGCTCTGATTGTTCAACTGGTTTACCTTGTTTTAAGGCTTGTGTCCTAGTAACTGCATGTACGGGAGCCACATTATTGCTACTTGAACTTGAGTCAACCACTAAGCCTACCACATTAATGGGTGTAACCTTGAGCATACTAGAGGGGTTCCTTGGATAATCTCTCGAGAGATGTTCTTTGCCACACTCAGGACAAAAGCCTTGTAGTGATGTTTTGTCCTTGTCCTACAGTTGGTGAGTGGGGACATTCACGAATGAAATGGTCGCCCTGACATCTAAAACATGGTCCTCTAGGGTCTTGTGGTCTTACTTGTCTCAATTGGGGTCTGGGGTTAGGATTCGTGTACATGATACTCGAGTATTCTGACTCCCGATTTGGTTCCATAGGTGACGCCTTGTATTGATATGGATAAGTCTCACTATGTTTAGGTGACTCTATGTAATAAGATTGTGGACTATCTTCATGGGAGTAGTCTGAACTATGAGTATGAGAGTCATTTTTTGAGACCGACGGGGTTAATGGCACCAAAGTTCTATTAGGGTTGTCCTCTGCCACTGTATGCTTAACTGGAATCACATTTGCAGGAGCTAGTGGTTGGTTTCCTAGGACTAATTGTGGCCTATATGGTGCCTGATATTGCTGTTGTGGCCTATAATATGGTTGTTGGTATTGATTTTGATACCTAACCTACTGGTATGGTTGTTGATAATTTTGTCTGACAACGTGCCTATTGTATGGACAGTCTTGATTTGGTTCATGTATTTTCTCTCAATAGTGCAATATGGAGCATTAGGGTTTCCTTAGGGTTGAGCCATCATTGGGCACACATTAGCCATGTGGTCTCCTCTGCAAGTATAACATCCCTTCAATGAGGTGACCCTTGGTGTTTGTCTATTTTGAACTCCGAACTTTTTGGAAACCTGCTCAGCTATCTCATCTATCTCAGTGGAGGTTTTGGAGGTATGACTAGTAGAATTTTTAGAGTCCCTATAGAGTTTGGACAATTCTTGCTCCTCACCCAAGTTTTCTTCTATGTCAATGCACATCTACACACACTCTTCTATGGATCTAGGCTCTTTCAAGTACACATATGATCTTAACTTGGTGCTCAGTAAGCCATCTAAAAACAAGGCCACTTGTTTGGCCAGTGTGGGCAACTCTGGCACTAGGCATCTTTCTAAGTACTATTTGAATCGTCTTCCTGCAAGTCGCATTGTTTCTTGAGGTGTTTGCTTGAAGCCGTGAATCAAGGATGATGTGTTATGCCTGATACCAATCTTGGAAAATTCTACTATGGATTCCTCTAGCAGTTGACTTATGTTTCGATAATTATGACTATTCAAGGGTTGAAACCAAGCTAAGGCAGTACCCTTGAGAGTCAAACCAAATGCCTCAAACTGTGTGAACAAGTCCTCGACCTGTTGAGCTCTTAACACTTGTTTGAACTCATCCACATGATCATGAGGATCTCCAAACCCATCAAAGTAGTTCTTCATTACCTTCACCACTTGGGAAGGTCTAAGGATTCTTGGGTGCTCTCGGGCTATAGGCAATGGAAAATCATGTTCATCTCTTTGATGCCTATGTGCTCTATGTCTCTCCCTTTCATCTCTTTTGCCTTCAAGTCTAGATCTCTTTCTTCCCACAGTGTGTGCCAAACTTACCTTAGGTCTCTCTCTAGCTCTTTCTCTCTGGTTTCCATGAGCCTTGGATGATCCGATTCCTTAGAGACCATGGGACACATTAAATCTTGGTGGAGGGAAAATCAATTTTCCTTGCCAAGTGTATGCATTCCTGTCATGCTCTGTTTCCAAGAACATTCTCTCCAATGTGTTGTCCAAGTAGAAAACTTTTCCTAGTGTCTTTGGATCCTTGAACTCATAGATGGTGACTATTGGGCTAGGTTGATCTGGCTTGAATCTCCAAAAGGCTTCCTTCGTTTCTCTATTCAAGAATATTTCTATGTTTTTGTTGTCTTTAGGAATCCATTATGGAGTGATTACTCTAGTCAAGATTGAATTACCTCTAGGAATCTTGGGTTCTCATCCTACATCTCCTTGCTCTAGGTCTCCTATCTCATTCTCAAGAATGACATTTCCAAACTCATCTGTCCTGTCTTGTAAGTTGGTGACCACATACATGGTTCCTTGCTTATCAATGTATGAACCCTCTTCAAACTTGACCACGGGGTGTTCAAGTCTAAAGGGTGGGTCTAGATTTTTGAGGTGGACCACTGATCACCGCATACCATCCTCATAGATGTGCGCACCTGATCGGTTGGTTCGAAAATATTCTAGTTGGGTTTTATAGGGACCTTCTAGTGTCCACAAATAGGCCATTCCTGAGCTACCTGCAGGTCTCTCCATGTTAAAAGACATTTTTGAGTCACTTGTTTATGAACTTAGCATGTAGGGATAACTACTAAGTTGTTGTGCCCACTTCCTACCTGTATGGTTGACAGTGGCTTCAAATGATCTAATGCTTTGTCTATCCTTGCCTAGTTGTCTACCAGATCTCAGGTTCATAAGCCTTGTCTTCCAGTCCCAAGTTTCCCTTTATATTGCTCAAAATCCTTTGGAGTCCCCTTGGTTTCCTAATCCCACCTAAGGGTCAAATTCAAAATACTATATCTAAAATTCCATGTATTACTTTTACCGTAACAAGTAGATGTTTTTGTAGTACTCAAAACGAGCTTTCCAACAAACCTAAAATCACAACAAACGGTTTTCTATGAGAAAGTTATGCCAATTCAAGGTTCTAGGGGTTCGAACAGGGAAATAGGACCTCTCTGGGAGTACTTCAGAATAGATGATACACGATACTAGGTCTGATGATATGATACATGTGGTTGGTGATACTTGGAATTCCATGATACGATACCAGATTTTCACGATATGATACTTGATAGTCACGATATGATACTTGTTTTTGGGTGATACCACCTTTCATGATACGATACTACTATCAAGACGATACAATACTGGAAGTGTTCACGATACAATACTTCTTGGTTCATGATACGATACCAATCTATCTCATGATATGATACTGCTAGCTAGACAATATGATACCATGAGATCTAAGGCACGATACGATACCAAGTTCTACACGATACGATACCACTTACACCACGATCGCAATACCTCTAGGCAATCAACACGATATGATACCACTTGTTCTCACAATAGGATACGACTGGACCAAGGATACCTCAAGTTTTGTGATATGATACCGCTTGTGGATCACGATACGATACCACAAGGTGCACGATATGATACCACTCAACTTGTAGTCCACGATACCAACTTGTCGATACACGATACCTCTATGGTATCACGATACCTCAAGGAGGTGATACACAATTCTCAACAAGTATCGCGATACATGGGAGTTCTGGTATCACGATACCAAAACTCAACCGAACATGATACTTGGAGTTTTTGAAGTCCAGATTCAGAAGTTTTTGCAAATATGAGTACCTTATGTTCTCCTTGTCACCCCTATATGCCTATAGATGCAAAGGCACTCACCAAGCTCAAGATATAACACTCGTGATACCAGACACAGGTTGTTTCAGCTCGGACAATGCTTCACTCAGGTTTTAGCATATTGAGATTATTTAAAGGGTATTTCTTCAGCATTTTAGCTCTGAACTCCCTCTATGCTTCTTTCTCACACCCACAAATGGAAAACAATGTGAATGTACAATCAAAAATGAAGGAAATCTGAGAAGATGAAGGTGGGAGGAAATGGTGGTGATGGTGAAGATGAAGATGGGGAAAAACTCAAAAACTAAACAGAATATGATTATTTTTTACCTTCCAACGTTGCTACTCTATTTCTTACCATCACATGCTTGTCCTCTAAGCTGTCTCCCTGGCAACAATGCCAAATTTGATGTCACTCTAGCACAATGGTACGTACCAACGTGAGGAGATTCACTTCATAAATGTCAAACCACGGAGACAAGAGGATTGGTATGAAGACCATGAGCAAGTGAAGGCACAAGTGCGTGAGTGAAAGCACACAAGTAATCAAAGGAATGGTGTGCATCAGCTATGACAAGAAGCCTCCTCACAATTATAAGATTTACTAACTGCATTGTTTTGCAAAGGTTGAAAATCTTTCTTGTAGCTTCACATTCAAGATAGATTGGAGGAGTTGGTCCTTTACTTCTTCTTGCATAGATTGATATCATCTGTGTGCACCCACAATCTCATTCTGTGGAGTCTTGCTACTCCATCCACTCACCATGTGTGCAATTTCTCACAATTCTTTTAGGTTTTGTTATTGTAAACCTTGATGCTCGAGTCACGAAGTACCAATGTCTCTCCTTGTGAAATAGTTAGGTGAAAGCCAGTTTTTTGTCAGTTAGAAAAGCTAAGCAACCTAGAGAGAGAGAGAGAAAGAGAGTTTTCTTGAATGAAGCTAACACTTTTCCATATGATAAATCCACCATACGAAGGCAAGCGCACATGCAGATATAATAAGATTCCTTAGTAGTAAGCAATAGAAATTTTTGGTGATTGTTGTATTCGGAACATTGCAGAGTTTCCCCTTTGTTTGATCCAAGAGCTTTAATTAATCGTTAATAGTTAGTGCTACCAACGCATAAACAAGAAAATATAGAGTCTAGACACTAACAAAGATCATAATTTATAACATGTATCTTGGAAGATGATAGGCACGAGAGAGAGAGAGGGGGGGAGAGAGAGAGAGACGGGGAGAGAGAGATGATTATAAGCATGTGTGCACATGGTTATGCATGTAGGAAAGTTCACATTGGTATATCAATGTGAATATTGGGTAAAGGCAAGGTAATTTATATGTATGTTTATTTTTGCACCTGAGTTTATGTGTTTATATTTCTATATGTGTGCATGAATTTATGCATGAATGTGCACGTGCATGCTTGCATATGTGTGTGTGTGTGTGCAAGAGAGATTGTGTGTGATGTATGGTATGCGTGTGATATGAATGGTTAGATGTGAGTTAACTGTGTGCATGCATGAAAGTATGTGCACATGTTTGCATATGTGTGTGTGCAAGAGAAATTGTATGTGATGATGGTATGCATGTATTATGAATGGTTAGATATGAGTTAACTATGTCCATGCATGAAAGTATGTGCACATGTCATATGTGTGTGCAAGAGAGATTGTATGTATGTGTGTATACGTGTGTGAATGAACTTGTGAATTAAATATATGTTGTGAATGAATGTGAGAATGCATGTGCGTGGTTGAACGTGTGCATGTGTGCATATATTTGAAGTGTAAGCATGTATGTGTGTATGAGTACATGAGTGGAGTGCAAGTATGCATGTAAGGGGTGTAAGATAAAGTAATAGAGAAATGTGTGTTTTTTATTTTTCATTAATGAACTCATTTTTTTTTATGATTTGTTTTGCAGAGATTCTCATGATTTGAAGAGAAGGGTTTGAAGAAAAGCTACGAATTAGATTGATGATTGAAGAAAAGAGTGAAGAGGAGGCGATCCTTTCCGCACTATAGCGGAGAATATTGATAGAACATTTCCTTAGCCTGAATCACACTGTAGCACAATATATCATTATTTGAGTTGTATCAGTCACTCAATGACAATCATTTTAAAGTATATTGATCAATCCCTTCATGATCATCAAATGTAAAATTTTGATCTAGTATCATTGAAATCGAGGATTTTACTTGTAGTCTCATATTTGTTCTTCCATTTTGCAATCACATGCTTCTCTTGCGACAACCTCGATCTACCATATAACCGTGACCACTCCTGCTACTCCATCGATTGACTTACATGCAAAATATGCTTTCTGACCCACAATGATCCTAGCAACATACGATTCTCGAGGAAGATGCACCCAACATGCAAATCCCACTCACCGGATAGCAGTGATGTGACACATCCCACACGAGGGTCTAATCCAACCCCTAGTCGCTAGTTCTACCACCATGACTGACATCCCATCGACAATGTTATGTGAGTGCTACTTTGGATTATGCATTGTTTTATGAAGTTGGTGTAGATTTGCAGGTTCATGGATACATCAATGCAGATTGGGCTAGCATTATTCCATATAGAAGATCTACTAGTGGATTTATATTCTCACTTGGGAGCATAGTTATTACGTGGAGCAGCAAGAAGCAACCCACTATTGCTTTGTCAAGTACATAGGCTGAGTATAAAGGTACTACAATGGCAACATGTGAAGCATCATGGTTAGAGATGCTACTTGTAGATTTAGATGTGGAAGTGCAAAATCCGATCATCATCTATTGTGATAATCTTCGCAGCATTCAGTTAGCACAAAATCTTGTTTTTCATGCTAGAACAAAGCATATTGAGGTACATTATCACTTCACCAGAGAGAGGGTATTAGCAGGTGATATTGATCTTTTTTATGATAGGACAAATGATGAGGTTGCTGATATTTTCACTAAAGCACTTGGAGCAAAGAAGGTGAAGAAGTTTCAGAAGATGCTTGGACTAGAGGATATGATGTTGAGCTTGAGCAGGAGTGTTGAGATATCAAGCTCAACATGTGATTATCAAGGATACTTTAGTGAGCTTTACTAGATTCATCTACCAAGGGTGATGGCACACTTGTTTCTTGCTAGCTCACTCATTTGCAAACATTGGGTTTTTCCTTATTTACTATTCTTTATATATTGCACTAGTTGTATTGTTGTATAAGGTCATTCTTGTATATTTCTTTTATGTAATAGAAGAAGATGATTCTTCCTTGCCTCAATCTATGTGTGTGCTCCTCTTTGAGTGTGAGAGTGTGTGAATGAGCTCTCTCCCTTATCTCCTTCCTCACCAAACCCCTTTCATATGGTGTTTATTCAAAATGCATTTCTACCCTTAGATTTTTTGATACCCACATTGAAGGTATCACACAAGCACCAATGGACCAGCCATGAGATATCTTCCAAGATCTTTGATTTGGAATGATTGGGAGAAACTTGACTACTTGACTGAGACCAACTTCCAGGATATATGCAACTAAGAAAAGGAAAAAGGCATACTTTGATGCACATGTAAAAGATAAAGGCATGAAGGCAAGAGATCTGCTATTGGTATATGCACTAAAGCAACATGCAAAAATTAGAAAAGTGTGGCTATGGACCAATGATAATCAATAGAATATTAATGAGCAGAGCGGTCTAGTTAGCTACTTTAGATGGTGATATACTACCAAGTTACATTAATGGTTGTAGAGTGAAACTTTACCAAGAACCATTAACAAAAGAAATGCTAAGTTGACTCAACACAACAAAAAAAACACAAAGAAGAAGAGCAACAAATTCGAGAAGAAACCCAAGGAGAGGCCTTAGAACGTATCCTATGTATGAAGCTAAGGAGACAAGGTAGACATCAGCCTAGGCAAGTTAATCATGAGGTACCAAGGTATCATATGATGATGTGCCAAATCAAGATTGTTACCTATCACCGTAGAGTCGATAAACGTCCCTTTATCACCATAGAAGTAGGAAAAGGCATGGGTGTAAAGATTATTAAGGCCTTGATTGACTTAGGTGTGGCCACTAGTGTTGTAAGAATTTCTTGTTGTCAAGATATGGGATTGAGCATCAATCCGATTGAAGCTTATCTCATAAGATTAGGAGGAGTTGAAACCCCTTGCATGGGTGAGGTTTAACTTTCCATCTCCATTCAAGATGTCCATATGACAATCAAAATGCTAGTGTGTCATGATGAGGATCTTACAAAACCTCTCATCTTGGGTCAAGACTGGACCTATGATCATGCAATTAACTTGAACCTTAGAAGTGGACTTCTTTATGTTTGGGTGACCAATCAATGTGTTACTATTGAACTAGGAAGTTGCGCACTCACTAAACTAGGAAATTTACCCTCATAGTCCTTCCAGGGCTAATTATGTAGATAAAAATGTTGTTCTTATCCAGATCTCTATGATGCAAAAGGATGCATCAATGGATAATTCTTATAATTCTTGTAGATTGAGTTAGGAGTAAGTTTTTTCAATGTTTCTTGTGCCAAAAGTGTGCTATTCATAACAAAGACATTGATAGCATCTAATTGAAATTTTAGTACCTCTACCCTTGCGACAAGAGAATCATAATTATGACAGATTCACACAATCATGAACAAATAGTACTTTCAAGGATTAATGGAGCTTAGAAGATAAAGATAGACTTATTAAACCATGAAACACTCAAAGAAATACTAATTAAAAAGATAAATCCATGAAAAATACTCAAAAAATCAACTTGTAATCACCATTTAATATTGATGACAAGATTTGGAAGAAAGAAGAGCTCTCAAGTTCTCATTGATTTCCAAAAGTACAAGATGTCTTTACAATTGAGTCATAGTTGACTTATATACTGTTTCAGGTGTCCTTTTTCTTACTCAAAATAATTCCGTTAAACTTCTACCCAAAAAATCTACTAGTTTAAGAGCTCTAATAATTCTAGAAAAAATATATAACTTACCTTTAGTCATGAGGAAGACTCATCCTCATAATTACAACCATCGGGATATTCTATTCTACTATATTACAAGTTTTTCAATGTTGCCTTTACAAAAAATCACTTCTCAACATTTCTATTGGGGTTCGAGGTTTGTGCAAGCACGCGAACAACACAAGGAAGGAAAAGAATCTTGGAGCACAACACACAATATTGATTGTATTACCACTAGAATGTACAAAGATAAGTAACCCATTAGGGCTATAGGTGTATATACACGCTAGGGGGAAAAAACCTCCTAAAGAGGGAAAAAAGTGCCCCGGCAATCCTAGTGTGTCACACACATCACTACCTATATATATCAACAAATCCCACCTAGGTGTGATATGGTGAACAAGGAGTTAACACTCATGTATAAGGAAGTGAAAAGCTATGTGGAATCAATCCACAAAAGGAAGTAAGCCCAAAGTTTTGCAAAAAGCTTCAAGCTTCTCCCCTGGTAGAGCCTTTGTGAAAAGGTCTACAATGTTCTCCTACGTGGACACATATGCCAAGCTGATCTCTCTAGCAGAGAACCTCTCCCTAACATAATGATAATGCACCTCAATGTGCTTAGTGTGAGCATGGAACACAGGGTTCCTCGCAATTGCCAATGCACTCTAACTATCAATGAAGATGGTGGTGGCAGAAGATTGACCAACACCCAAATGAGCCATAAGGTGTCTGAGCCACGCACACTCAACAGTTGCTATGAAATCTGCCCTATACTCAACCTCACAACTTGAAGTGGCCACAGTAGGCAACTTCTTGCTCAACCAAGATATACATGAGCTACCAAGCATGAAGCAAAAGCCATGAGTGGACACAGGAGTGTCATAGGAACCAACCCAGTCAGAGCCAAAAAAGCATGTAAATTTGGTGGTAGTGATCCCTCCTTGGGATAAAATAATCCAAGTAGTTGGGTACCACTCAAGTAGTGAAAGATGCGCTCAACTGCGTGCCAATGCTTGACAATTGGGCAATGCATAAACTTGCTCATCTGTGAGACAGCAAAATGAATATCTGGCCGAGTAATGCATAATTAAATCAAGCATCCAACAAGGTGCTGATAGAGAATGACATGAAATGCATCTCCAACATCATGAAGACTCAATCATGAACCTGTCTTCATAGAAATGGCAATAGGTTTACAGTCTTCGAAGCCAAAACAATGCAACAATGTCTCAATATATTTTTTTGCCACAAAGCCATTCCACCATCAACTTGCATAAATTGAATGCCCAAATAATGATGCAAATGCCCCAAATCAGACATCTCAAATAAGGCATGCAAATCAGCCTTAAAATCAACGATATGCTTCTCATGAGGACCAATGAGAAGCATGTCATCAACATACACAACAATGATCAGAAGCACATCATAAGCATGCTTACCATATAAGGTGCTCTTAGTTGAACTGTTCTCAAAACCATATGCAATCAGATAGGAATCTATCTTTTCATACCAAGCATGTGGTGCTTGCTTTAAACCATATAATGGATTCTTTAACTTGCACACCTCGTTTTCATGCCCTTTCTGCACAAAGCCACAAGGCAGAAAAACATACACTTCTTCATGAAAGTCACCATTTAGAAATGAAGTTTTAATGTCCAACTGATGTACATTCCAACCATGATGAGCTATAAGTGTATAGATTCTACGAACAGTAGTCATTCGGCATGTAGGTGCAAAGGTCTCATCAAAATCAATGCCTCTTTCATGTGCATAACCCTTTGCAACAAGCCTAGCCTTATGTCTCTCAACTGTTCCATTAGGTTTATGCTTCAGATTGTATACCCATTTAGTGCCAATGGCCTTCTTGCCACGAGGCAAGTCACATAAAGACTAGGTACCATTCTTCATGATAACATCATAGTCAGATTGCATTGCAGCCATCCAATGTATATAACTGTGTGCTTCATCAAACAAAATAGGATCAATCTCATCAGAAAGACTAGAGGCAACCATAGCATAGCAATCTGATGCAAAAGAGGCACTATGAGAGCTTGAACGAGTATGATATGATAGAGGTGCATCTAATTTGCTATCATGCAAAGTCTGCACCAGCCATTTTGGCATAGTTTTTGTTGAAAATGAGGTAGGCCCTTGGCTCATATCACAGGTCCATGGTTCCATAGGTCCAGCATATGCAACATAGAATCTAGCGATCTTCAATATTGACAAAACATGAACATACCACACTTAATCATACAAATGATGAGACAAAGATAGAGAAAGAATAGACGACATGTGTAAGGTGTTACGTAAGCCATCGCTTACTCATAGTATCATATATACCAATGTTCAATGTACAATGTGGGAGCAAAACTCTCAATCACTCTATGTGATGAGAAATAGATGAATGAGTGAATGTACAAATGTAACAAACATATTCAGATGTATGGGCAGTAATCTGAATATACATGAGATGTGTGACCTTATAGGTTATAGAAGAGTGAATATGAGTGACTGAAAGAGGAAGGATCAATGTGAAACTGATAATCAACAAACCCTCATCTGACCTTAGGCTATGGAAGACCCTAAGTCCGATACGTGTGTGAAAAGATCACATACTTAAAAAGTAGCAATGAATGCTAACAAGTATGCTGCCGGAAATCCTCAAACTCATGTGAACACATCTTCTCAAACACCTCATCAAAATATGCATAAAGCATATACGTACTGATTCTATTGTACCTATGTCGAATAGGACTCCTCTTGATATGGATGCCACTGCCTCCATAAACTTCAAGTAGTACCTGTGTGCATAAAGAGAATATGTACTTGAATTCTTAACATAAGATGCGAATCTTATGTTAAACACCATCCAATGTCTTTGAAGTAGCCCGACATCTTCTTGTAGAAGACAATCTTCAACTACAACATGTAGATGGCCGATCCTCATCATCAAGCTGCTAATGACCAAATCTTCTTTCCATGAACAAGAGATAACCTCCTCTCCATGAGCAAGAGTATGAGCACACTCTTCATCTTCTCCAAGAAGAACTCCAAGAAGAACTCCATAGCTCCTCCTCAACATGCTTCAAGTTAGCACCATGGCTGCCCCATGTGCTAGAAGAAACACCACCTCTATTGAGGTCCAAGCTCCAAAGCCTGTGTTGAATAATAGGTGAAGGATGCAATACAAGTGACCAAGCACTTCTTATATAGTTTCTTTGTCCATGATATAAAGCATATCAAAAGCACTTCGATCTACGATCGTAAAAGAAACTCAATGAGAAAAAACTCATCCGCCGAATGCATCGCGCATTGTCCATCCGTCGCCAATTAAGAAAAGCTTTATTTTTAAAAAATCTTATCAAGCTATATATCGCGCTGCCGCTCAAGGGATTCAAACACTAGTCGCTGCTCTAGGAGGCTGCTCACGTAGCCAAGGCGCTCAGACCGTTTTCTTGTAGAGAACCTATCAAAGACACCTATACATACTGTAGACTTCTGGACAAAGTGGACCAATGACCATGGGATTTTGAGACCTGGACCTTTGGGACATTGTTTTCCAACAATCCCCCCTGCAATGTTACAATGGTACAAACTGAACTGGATTTGCAAACTATCAAAGCTGCAAATTACCACAAGCTTCTTATAGCCTGTCACAAGCTTCAAGCTTGTACTGCCGTACTTCAGAACTTCAAACCTTTTCTTCAAAAGTCTTTGTTGGCATACAAGTCAGATGAAGAGCATACTAGCGCAACGGAGCAGTCATGCACAATACGGCAACAAGGCCCAATCATTTTTTCCATGGACCATTTACAACTCAAGTGATTTTAATCACTACACAAACATTGTAAATTCCGTTTTTGGTAGAATAGACTCCATTTTGTGCAAGTGAAGGAGTCCTCGAGCTTGAGGTGTATTAGAACTAGCTACATATCAATTTTCATAATTTTTAGACTCTGTTTGAGCCCTCAAATAGGCTCTAGAACCTAATTTTTAACTAGGCCAGACACTAGGTCTGGACAAGACCAAAGCTAGTTAGAAAACTATAAAAAGAGCTAGAGAGCTCATTTTTAGGGGGAGATTGTTTGTGAATTGAGCTTATGTAAGAGACTTTTTGACTAATGCAAAGAACTCCATTGTTCCTCTCCTTGTTCTTGCCTCGTGTGCGCGTGTGTGTGTATGTGTGTGCATGCTTGTGTGCTTCTCACTCACACACTTGTGCCTTCACTTGCTCATAGTCTTCATACTAGTCTTCACGTCTCCACGGATTGACAATTATGAGGTGAATCTTGTCACGTTGGTACTCACCATTGTGCTAGAGTGACACCAAATTTGGCACCGTTGCCGGGGAGAGAGCTTCGAGGACGAGCGTGTGATGGTAAGACGTCGAGTTGAGACATTGGAGTTATAGGTAATATCTTTCCCTTTCTTTATTTTCTTCATTTTTTTCCTTACTTTCGCATCACCATCATCACCATCATCATCCCCACCATCTCCCACCTCTATCTCCATCTCCACAAAAATTTCAGTTTTTTGGTCATATTACACTCCCCACCTCAATTCCCTCATTTCATTGTGAGAGAGTGCAAGAGAGAGCTTGCATGCTATCTGTTCTTGGTGTGTTTTTGAGCTTTTGTTGCAGGAACTAGCTGTACCATCATCTCCAGCAGCTTGCGTAGGTACGACAGACTCTGCACAGGTCCCGGGACGACGACCTCTGTCTGTCGCGACAGACAGAAAAACTTAATATTTTGTGAATGCGTGTTTGGCACGGTAACCTACACCATTAGAGCACTCCAAATCACTAGAAGTTTCTCAAAAATTTGCGTTTTTTCAGTCTATTGTGACAGACACCATCTATCGCGACAGACACCGTCTATCGCGACAGACCAAATCACGATAGACGACAAACACCGTCTATCGCGACAGACACCGTCTATCGCAACAGACCAAATCACGACAGACGACAGACACCGTCTATCGCGACAGACCACTCTATCGCGACAGACACCGTCTATCGTGACAGACCACTCTATCGCGACAGACACCGTTTATCGCGACAGACCACTCTATCGCGACAGACACCATCTATCGCGACAGACACCGTCTATCGCGACAGACCACTCTATCGCGACAGACACCGTCTATCGCGACAGACCACTCTATCGCGACAGACACCGTCTATCGTGACAGACACCGTCTATCGTGACAGACCACTCTATCGCGACAGACACCGTCTATCGCGACAGACAGCCCCCCACGACAGTTTGTGTCTATCGTGACAGACACCATCTATCGCGACAGACACCGTCTATCGCGACAGACACCGTCTATCGCGACAGACACCGTCTATCGTGATAGACAGACATTTTCGGCAAAAATTAAGGGGTAAATTTTTTGGAAATTTAGGCTAACTTTTGGGCATATTTTCACTCTCAAATACTCACACACTTGCAAAGGCCTTAGAAAAATGCATTAAAACTCTTGAAAGGTTTTGTTTGTCTGTTTAACCCCCTAAACCCTGAACGGTCATAACTTTTTCAGATAGGATATTTGGAAGTTGACACACTGAGGGGTAGGAACACCAAGGGAGCTCTAGAGGAAATTTTTAGCAATACAAAAGGGGGAACAAGGGTCATTAAAAAGTGTTTGAAATAAATTGTCTGTCAATTGAAGGATCAAATTGAAGCTAAACTTGGGATTCTTACAGGATCATGGAGAGCTCTTGGAGAAAGCAAAGTAAGTGCCAGGGCGAACAAGCTTGGGAACGTGCTTCCTGGGTAGACCAGCATCGCCAGGAGGAGCGACTTGAGGTTGGAACATCACTTAACCCCCTCAGTCTATTCTTAGCATAGGCTAAGTGCGAGTAGTTTTTTTTATTGACTAGGGGTACGTTAGGAACACTCAAGTTTGAAGAGCCCTTAATTTCTGAAGTGCAAGGGTAGGCTAAATTGTAGTCAAGGGATAACTTAAAGGAAAAGAACTTAAACTAAGCGGACGCAGAACATCAAGTACGACACACGAAAGTGCTCCTGATGACGCTTAATTAAAAACAAGAAAACCCATCCAAAGGAACAAGTGACTGGTACCAAAGAATCAGCAACGTACAAAGGGCATATGAACCTTAGGTCAGGTAGACACCTAGGGAGAGACAGACAAAGTCTTAGATCTTCAGAGGCTAGTGTCAATCATACTGCTAGGTCTTGGGCCCAGCAGTTGAGCCATCATTCGTATTACCCTAGTTCTGAGACTAGCGAGTCTGAGATGTCCCACAGTATGGAGAGACCTACAGGAAGTTCTGGGGTGCCATATTTACATAGGGTGGAAGGCCCTTACAAGATGCAACTCGAGTACCTTAGGACCAACCGATTACGTGCTAGCATCTATGAGGACGGCCTAGGAAGAGCGGTGGTCCAGATTAAAAACCTTGACCAATCCATTGGACTAGAGCGCCCAGCTGTCAAGTTTGAAAATGGAGCATACTTGGACAAGGAAGGGACAATATATGTAGTCACCAGTCATCCCGATAGGACAGATGAATTTGGGAATGTGGTCCCGGAAACGGACTTAGGTGACCTAGAGCAAGGAAACATGGGCGAAGAACCTAGAACCCCCCGAGGCAAATCTATTCTCACGAGGATTATCACACCAGAGTGGGTTCCCCAAGATAATAAGAGCATAGATCTCCTCTTGAACCGAGAGACGGAAGAAGCCTTTTGGAGATATAGACCTCATCAGCCGAGTGAGGTAGGAACAATCATGATATACGAGTTCAAAGATCCTGATATTCCAGGAAGAGTGACCTACTTGGATCACTCTTCAGAGAGGATCTTTGGGGTTACAGAAAATGATAGGCATGCTTACACTTGGAAAGGAGAATTTATCTTCCCCCAACCAAGATCGAATGTGGCCTTTGGTCTCCAAGGAGCTGGAACATCTCAAGCTCATGGGACTCAAAGAGAAAGGAGTCGAGAGAGACCTGAGGTAAGCTTTGCCAACTCTTGGGGAAGAGAAAGAACGAGAACGAAAACGAATAGAGGGGAACCTGAGGGACATAGAGCCCCAGGGAACCGAAGAAATGCTGATGATTTCCCTTTGCCAAGACCGAGAGAGCACACGAGGACCTTGAGACCGACCCAGCTAGTTAAGTCCATGAAAAACTACTTCGATGGCACTAGAGACCCCTACGATCATGTAGCTGAGTTTAAGCAAGTCTTGAGAGCTGAACAAGTTGAAGACCTATTCACGTAGTACAATGCCTTTGGTTTAACCCTTAGGAACACCGCCCTGACATGGTTTCAACCACTAAACGAGAGGCAGTTTAGAAGCATAGATCAACTTTTAGAGGCATTCATTATCGAATTCTCTAAAAGTGGCATAAGGCATAATACTTCCTCATTGATATACAGCTTCAAGCAGACCCCGCAAGAGACTGTGAGACTTGCAGGAAGAAGATTTAGGCAATATCTTGAGCGATGTCCTGGTCCTGAGTTACCCACGGCCGCTAAGCAAGTGGCTTTATTCTTGGATGGATTGCTAAGTACCAAATTGAGATCATATGTGTACTTGAAGGACCCCCGGACTAAAGAAGAATGTGTACGCATGTGCATCGATATTGAGGATAACTTAGGGGAGGAGTTAGAGCTTTCCAAAATCTACAAAGATTCAGATATTACCTCTAGCCTCTCTTCCTCACAATCCACATCAATTGAGGAACTTGCGGAAAAAGTAGCTAAAAAACTAGGTGTCTCTAGTAAACAAATTCCTAGATTTGCCCCAGTAAAGAGGTGCTATACTTGCGGTGGTGACCATATGGCAAACGCATGTCCCATCATGGCTCAACCCCAAGTGAATCTTAGCAACCAATATTGCACCATAGAGCGAAGGTACACAAATCACTCAGCACAGGACTGCCCATACAATAAGCAAGCGGTTAGGCAAACCTACCCTCAGCCATACCCTCAACAAGGTAGATACCAGAGTCAATATTCACCACAACAGTATATTAGGCCTCAGCAAAATTACCAACCACAATATCAGGCCCAACTGAGACCCTAGCCAGTGCTAGCACAGCAACCAGCTGCTCCTACTAATGTGATTCCGGTCAAGTATGCTGCTGCAGAAGAAAACCTGAATAGAGCGATAGTCCCAGTAACACCATTAATCTCAGAAAGTGATCCGAGTGACCATAGCTTTGATTCTACACATGTTGATAGTCCCCAAGCATACTACATGCAGTCTCCTGAACATGGTGAGTCTTACTACAGTGAGGAACCGAGTGAACCTATTTGGGAGACAGAGTATGCGAATGTCATGTACACGAACCCCAACCCTAGACCTCAATCTAGGCAGGTAAGACCTCCATTTCCTAGAGGGCCATGCTACAGATGTCAGGGAGATCATCTCATTCGTGATTGTCCCTTGCCTCCACCTACACAACCCCAGTCAGTGACAATCCAGGGCTATTGCCAGGAGTGTGGAAAGGAGCATCTCTTACGAGACTGCCCAAAGAATCCTAATAATATGCCAAAAATCACTCCTATCAATGTGATTGGCTTAGTGGTAGACTCCACAGGAAGTGTGACTTCCACAGCCCCAGTACAAGTCATCACGAGAGCCCAGACACTTCAGCAAAACCAAGACTCAGGCCAGGAAAAGAATGCGGAGGTTAGTGAGACTGAGAGCCAGAATAAGAAGAGGACAAGAGCTTGGAGAGATAGCCGTGACCGTATGAAAAGGCAATGGGCAAGAAAGATGAGCGAACTTGAGGAAAGCCTACGAGAAACCAAAGCCAAAATCATAGAAATCACATCTCAAACGCACTCTCACACATCCCCGCCACTAACATCCCCTTCACCCTCCATTCCTCCACCCACCAATCCACCACACGTAACCCAACCACCACCCCGAGTAGGATGAGTCTTAGCCGATCCCACTCCTGAAGATCTAGACATGATGCTTAAAGCATATCAAGCCAGAATTCTAGAAGGGCCCAATGTAACAGATCTTGAGAAATGTTACCCTAGAGCCGATCTAGAGATAGAGCGAACAAAGCTTTGTGCTAAAATGGTCGAATTGGCGCAAGCCATGTTTGAAGCCAGTCGTTTGTTCAATGGCTCTAACCCCATCAGAACACCATTGCACTTTGATGGTCTATTGGATAGATTGGAGGGGTTACTTGCAAAGTCTGGAAAAGGAGCCACCTCCCAGGCTAAGGAGAGGGCAAGTGATAGAATAAGCATTCCTCCCAAGGAAGCTTATGTGCCTAACTCCACTGAACCAGACACCTCTTCTTCTATGAATCAATACACACCAGAATTCTTGCGAGAGATTCAAGAAGAGAAATGGGCTAAAGAGAGTGAAGTTCCTCCTCCCATTGAACTGGTGGATGACACACACGATCAATTCCCACAAGACCTTCCTTCCATTTATGGAGAGCAGGAGAGTGCCCAATCTCAAGAAAGATTAGACTTCGAGTCTAATTCTTTACAGGAACTACCCCATTTCACAGGCCCATGGGAAGCAAAGTCCACTTGTATGAGAGCACCCACGGTCATGGTACAAAATGAAGATTCAGTCATACCTAGGAACACAGAGGTAGTGAAAAACACTAAAGTGCAGTGCAACCTCACCTTAGAAGAGCTGCTTAAGGTTAGACCAGAAGTGTGGAAACATGTAGCCAATCAGGTGCCCGAGATAGCAAAACCTCGTTCCTAGGTAGGATCCCAGAGAACAGTGCCAGAAATACCCTTAGACAAGATAGGAGACATGAGTGAGGGCGAAGAGGGAAACACATATCTCCCCATCACTCATTAGGGATACACAACCAAGGCCATTTTGGACTCAGGTGCAGGAGTTGCAATTGTTACCACTTCCTTATGGAAACGATGGGGCAAGCCAGCTCTCAGACCAACGAGAATGAAATTGCAGATGGCTGATGGGCACATAGAAAGACCCTTAGGACTACTAGAGGGGATAACTCTCACTACTTGTGGTGTAGAGTTTGAGCACACATTTGCTATCTGTGACTTTAGCAAAAATCAAGCCTATGAGATGATTTTGGGAAGACCATTTATGCGACAGTTGCAAGTGGTATAGGATTGGGGAACCAATTCCTTGTATCTACAACACTTAGGTGTTACAACCAAAGTCAATCTCAAGGATTACTCTCATAGAGATGTCTCTCCTATCCAATGGAACCCCATCCATAGAGCCAGAGATGATACGGAATCGGTGCATTCCCTAGGATCAGGATCCTCATGGATGCATGAAGACACTCACTTATGGATGTGTAAGGTAGCAGTAGAAGAAGAGAAGAGAGAAAAAGCCAAGGAGATAGGTGCAAAAGAAACCCATAGATCAATCCAAGACCCAGCCTATGCACCTGTAGTTTTTCCAGACGAAGAATTTGAACCTCACGGCTGGGCAGAAATTCTAGCAACAATGGATGTAGCCATCAATGAAGAACAATGGACACCCCACTGTGATGAGGATGGCTATGACATTTCAGTCTTCTCCATAGAGCCCATCATGGGAGAGGAAGTTCTAGAAGAGTGCGAACCTAGCACTGATGCATTTGAGGATGCGAGTGACTCCGATCTAGAGTCAAGTATTATGGACCCACCTTTTGCATCAGATGAAGAATACTTCTATGAAGTGGAATTTCAACCCCAGAGGCACGGAGAGCTTACAAACGATGTAAGGCTAGCCACACATGTAACCCCTAAGGAAGAAGGAAAGAAAAGGAAGAAGAAAGAAGTCACACTAGAAGAGGAAGAATCTTTGTTTGAGGTCCCAGAAAGTTTTAAGAAGTATGAGATAGACGACAAGAGAGTCATGATTAGAATGCCTAAACCAGAGGCGCAATCGGGGGAGGCCTATGATAACAAAGAAACCACCAAGAAAATAGTGGTAGCCATAGAAGAAGGGGAAGAGAGATGCACGTACATAGGCCATGACCTAATAGAAGAGGAAGAACAAGAGCTAATAGCCTTGCTAAGAGAATACAGAGATGTATTCGCTTGGAGTTACAAGGATTTGAAAGGAGTGGACCCGGACATATGCTCACATACGATTCCCATGACTACAGAGGCCAGACCCTCAAAACAAAAGCCATACACATACAATGACAACTATGCTGCCAAGATCAAAGAAGAGATAGACCGCTTGGTTGAAGCTGGATTTATCTATGAAATTGAGCATACTGAATGGGTATCCCCCATTGTAGTGGTGCCCAAAAAGAATGGTAAATTATGTGTATGCATTAACTTGAAGAAGGTTAACGCAGCCACTATCAGAGATAGTTATCCGCTTCCTATCACCGAGCATTTATTAGAAAGGGTAGCCGGCAAGGAAGTGTACAACTTCCTAGATGGGTTCTCTAGCTACAATCAAGTGGCCATTGCACCAGAAGATCAACATAAAACGGCCTTTGCCACAGAGTGGGGCATATTCGCCTTTAGAGTAATGCCATTCGGGCTTACCAATGCTCCCGCAACCTTCCAGAGATTGATGTGCCATGTGTTTAAAGAGTTCCTAAGAAAGAATTTGGAAGTCTATGTTGATGATCTATGTGCTCATTCCAACATTAGACAAACACATATACCTGAACTCAGGCAAATCTTTGACAAGTGTAGAGAGTATCAAGTCTGCCTGAACCCAGAAAAGTGTGTTTTCATGGTCAGGCAGGGCAAAATTCTAGGACACATAGTGTCAAAGAATGGCATATCTACGGATGAAGAGAAAGTAAGAGCTATAGCCGAATTACCTAGGCCCAAGAATGTCAAGGAAGTACAAGCTTTCATGGGGCATTGTGGTTATTACCGACGATTTATAAACATGTATGCCATCATAGCAAAGCCTCTGTATGGATTGTTGACTAACTTCGAGTGGACTGATGAATGTGAGCATTCCTTCAATGAGCTTAAACGGCGATTATGTTCAGCACCAATCTTGACCACACCAGATTGGAATAAGCCTTTCCACGTTCATGTTGATGCATCCAATTATGCTATTGGGTGTGTACTAGCACAACCTACCAGTGAAGGTAATATGGATCTTCCAATTGCCTATGCCAGTAGACAGTTGAATGCAGCTGAACGAAATTACACCACTACTGAGAGAGAAGGCTTAGGCATGGTATATGCGGTTAAAAAGTTTAGACATTACTTGCTTGCAAACAAGTTTAAATTTTTTACTGATCATCAGGCATTGTTGTACTTGGTAAACAAACCTTGCAACACAGGTAGATTAGTAAGATGGTTTCTCTTACTAATGGAATACGATTTTGAGGTTGTGGTAAGGAAAGGGAAGACTCACTTGAGAGCAGATCATCTCTCTAGGCTCACATCAGGAGAAGCCCCACAAGGAGTATCAGATGATCTTCCTGATGCTTACTTGTTTAATTTGGAAGTAATACCTCAGTGGGCTAAGCCATTAGTGCCAGTATTGACATACGGGCCTAACCACCCAGTAATAAACACTCAAGTTAGAGAGGTAGTAAAAGCCTAGAAGTACCATATCATGGCAGGAAGCATGTACAAACAGACAGATCAAGGGATCTTGGCTTGTTGTGTAGAAGAGGACGAGTACACTAAATGGTTGCATTTAGCACATGTAGGTGCATTAGAGCAACACTACTCAAAGCAACGAACCTTACAGACACTAAGGAGACTCGGAGTGCATTGGCCGACTATGGAGGCTGATGTCCAAAAGTTGTGCAAGGAATGTCCAATCTGCTGCACTAAACCACCTGTGGAACATGCCACTCTTTATCAAGTGTCCATAGTGCCAGATTGGAGTGAACCACTAGTATCCTTCTTAAGGACGAAAACATTCCCTCCAGACATGACTCTAGCTAGGCAAAGGAGTTTAGAACAAGAAGCCCAATTATTCACTCATTGGTGATAATCTATACAAGCATGGTAAAGATGGTTACCTGAGACTATGTGTCCATGAGAGTGAATATCTAAAAATCTTGGATACTGCTCACCAAGGTGTAGCAAGGGGACACTTTGGACCAGATCGGGTAATCAAGGCAATACTATTTGCGGGCTTTTGGTGGCCAACCCTTCACATGGATGCACATACCTATGTGAAACGGTGTGATGTTTGTCAGAGAACTCAGTACCCTATACGCAAAGATGAGATGCCACTGAAGCCTATGATGGGCGGACGTGCGTTCTCTAAATGGGGAATAGACTTTGTTGGTCCTATTAATCCCCCAGCTAAGGGTTCACATGCTGAGTATATCATCGTGGCCACAGACTATCTAACCAAGTGGGTAGAAGTGAAAGCTACTACAAAAAATGATGCTCAAACAACAGCAAAGTTCTTATTTGAAAATGTATTCACGAGGTACGGATTGCCAATAGAGTTGGTGAGTGATAGAGGCACGCACTTCTTGAATGAAGTAATTGAAAACCTTCTCCAAGAATTCTTGGTGATACATAAGAAATGGGCCCCCTATCATCCACAAGCTAATGGCCAGGCGGAGAGCACTAATAAGATCTTATGCAATGTGCTAACTAAACTAGTGGACAATAAACGCTTTGATTGGGACAAAGAGCTACACCATGCTGTTTGGGCATACCGAGTAGCCTATAAAACGGTACTCCAAGCCATGCCCTTTCAGATGGTGTTCGGCCAAAATGCAGTGCTACCACTAGACTTTTTGATACCTACGTTGAAAGTAGCACAAGAGCATGACTGGACAGACCACGAGTTGTCCTATAGAGCCTTCGATCTTGAACGATTAGGTGAAACACGATTGAGGGCTGCAGCAGGAATTTATGCAGCCAAGAAAAGGCAAAAGGCATATTTCGATGCACACGTCAAGGATAAGGGCTTGAAAGCAGGAGACCTAGTCCTAGTCTACACCTTGAAGCAACATGCACGGAAGTTAGAGAAGAGAGGTTACGGGCCAATGATTATCAATAGAATCTCCACAAGCGGCGCAGTTCAACTAGCCACTCTAGAGGGTGATATTCTACCAAGTTACATCAGTGGATGCAGAGTCAAGTTATATCAAGAACCCCTCACTGAAGAGATGCTAAATCAACTCAACACTGCCAAGAAACGTAAAGAAGAAGAGAAACGAATTAGAGAAGAAGCACAGGCAGAAGCTTTAGAACGCATCCGACGAATGAAATTGAGGAGACAAGGCAGAGACCCGCCTATGCCTGACACTCAAGAATCTGTAGGCTATCCTATGGCCATGTGCGAGGCTTCAGGTGGACGTTCCCATAGAATAATCGATCGACGACCTTTTGTAACCCTAGAAGTAGGACAAGGAAAGGGTGCAAAGACTGTAAGAGCTTTGATTGACTCAGGTGCATCCACTAGTGCTGTCAAATTGTCTTACTGCCAAGAATTGAATTTAACTGTCAATCCTATAGAAGCATATCTCATAGGATTGGGAGGTGTGGAAACCCCTTGCAGGGGCGAGGTGGATCTTCCCATCTCCATTCAAATGGCAGTCAAAGTACTAGTGTGTCAAGATGAGGACCTCACTGAGCCTCTTGTCTTGGGTTAGGACTGGATCTATGATCATGTAGTCAACATCAACCTAAGATTCAGTGGACTTCTTCAGGTATGGGTAGATCATAGCCGAATTATAGTTGAATTGGAAAATGAGGCACTCAAGGAACTAGACAAGGCACAAACTCCTGGTCTTTCCAGGGGTGCACATGAAGTTGACAATGCTATTTTTGTCCAAAACTGTATGATGCAGAAAGAGGCTTGTCTCAACAACGGAGCCAGGGAGAGGACGGAACTCCCTTCTTTTCCAAAGACCAGAAGGTTGCAACAACCAACGGCAGATCAAATACAGAAGAAGCAAAACACCACCGATACTGGATGCCAAAAAAAGGAGCAAAGCAGATTGTTTAAGCCATGGAAACAAGTATGGAGGCGAAAAGGCGAATACCCTGTTCAGACCAGGCCGACCCCACGGCCAAAACCTCTTATTAGTAGTCAACAACACGACACTAATAAGAAGTCCTTCATTAATCCTTCTGCGAAAGTGAAGTCTATTTGGGTACCCAAGAAGTCAATGAAGGCCAGCCCACAATCACGACAAATCTGGGTGCCTAAGGCTTGCTTGCGGGCTCAAATAGCTACACCAAGGCCACAACCGGTACAACATGTTTCACTCACTCGAACATCTGAGGCACAATCTTACACATCACGCACGGACACATATTCTTCCATGCGCAAAAGTAGAATCACTCTTAAATGGGTCCCTAAAAAGCCTCATTCTCAAGCAGATACCCCTATCCAACTCTTTAGAGCTTCCACAAAATCAAGATCAAAGCCCATCCACTGCATTTGGCAACCTCAAACTTGTAATAAACCCCCTGACCCCAGTTGTAAATCCATGTCCATACACTAACTACGTCACTCTCACACTACATCATCCCACTCAGCTCTTAGGTCTACCCAATGCCTAACTACACACACAAGCACCGAGCACTTCTTAACCTACTAATCTCTCCCAAACCTCATGTTAATGTTGTAATGGGGACAAAAACGGTTCTATCTTGTCCTTTACAATGTTAACACATGTTTCTATATTCTCACAGAATCAGGAGGCAAGAAGTAACATGGCAGAAGCGACAGGTCCGAGTTCACAAGTAGGAATACTTACTGCAGGAATCGATGTGGATAGTCTACCTGTGGATGTGCCACCAACTAAACGACCTGTGGAGCTGCAACACCTTCAGCAGATTCCGGTACCGGATCCACCCACAGGGATCACAGAAAGAGTCCATGCCAATTCTCATTGGTTCAATGGCATGCCAGGTCCATTAGGAGAGGCCAAGTATATATGGGAGTCTAAGTGCGAGTATGACAGATCATGGGTTCGATTCCAATTTTTCTCCAAGGAGTTTGAGACTCTACAGAACACAGAGGATCTCCAGATCATATGGCAATTGGTCTCCACATTACAAGCTAATGAAGAAAAGGACAAACCAGGATCATTTGTTCTTCCTTCCTTGCTGGGCAACAACGAGTTAAAGAGGTTTGAACTTACCTTGGAGTTGGTGAGCTCTGCTTTGAATATGCACGGCACACATGTACCTTCTGAGAAGGATGCTCTCGTTCCTACTAACATGAAGGATAGGAAACTACTGAAGCTTAAAGACATGGCAGCACTCACACCAAACGTGTCCATCCCTCTCCGTATCTGCATGCAACATTTTGCTTTCCCCGGCCAAGACCGCTTCACACAACCACACAAAAGAATCTGGTTCGCTCTCTACTTAGCGGAGACAAGTGCGTTACCAACTAAGCTGCCTGTATGGATTATAGATCAATTGTATGAAGCAAATAAAAGGTCTTCTAGGAAATTAGTGGTGAACGGTTGCTGTGCAATCACACGCATTATTTAGCGGTGCCTAGCATACGATGTTCCCATTGAACGTGCCTTAACTTAGGCCCAATTACAAATTTTCAAGAAGCTCAAGACGTCCACACATCAATCCAAGCGCATGAGGGGTGCCATCCCTTGTGTCCAGACAAGGGAAGTTCTGACTACTCCCACGAGGGGAGGCCATTGTACCTCCCTTTACCATTAGGATACCCAGGTCTGGATCTGAAACTACGACACAAGCTACCCCTTCAGCTCCTCCTGCTCCATCTGAATTTGAATTTGCTACAACTGGAGATGCTGAAGGAATGGATCCCCAGGACTTCGAAGCATTCTTACAAAGTACACAACACTCTGATGTAGAGTTTTAATCAGATGCAAAAGAACAAGGCACATCTTCACAAAGAAGAAGAAAATCTACAGACGGCCGCCATGTACATTGGAGTGATGCTCAGCAAGGTCAACAACAAGGACACCTAGAAGAAGGAGCATATGAAGAGGAGACCACTGAAGCCCCAGCCTATACAGAAAAACTCCAAAGGCTGTATCAAATCATGGAACGAGTGCAATCGCAACAACTGCTCACCGAACAGAGCAGTAGAGTACTCATGACTCAGCTGTTGGAAGAAGCAGGAGTTGACTCAGAATATAGTGAAGGTCTCTTATTGATGGCAGAAACATATGGGGTAGTAGAAGCAGTGCGGACCGCTGTGGAGGTGATCGCAATCCGGGTGGATCGGGTCCGGTCGTGGCACACACAGGGTGTATGAAGCTAATGAATGTTGGAAGGTTTAAAGATGTGAAGGTGAAATTAATGTTGAGTATGGAGAAGAGAGAGATGTTGAAATAATTATGGGAATGGGAATGTAGGTGTGCAAGTTAGATTGATGACATGAATGATAAGAATGAAAGAGAACCATACACACGAATCAAATTTGGAAGGAAGAATGGTCCATTGGAGGAGCTTCTTAAACACTTCCTAATTCTAATCCATATGTATAGACTTCTTTGGATGATATGTATGCATGACGAGAATAGATGGAATCCTTACACATAAATCAGTTTCGAAAGGAAGAATGGTCCAATATTGGAGCTTCTTATACACTTTCAAAAACTAATAAATATGTATGGATTTGTATGGATTATATGCATGCAAGTGAATTATGATGATGGATTTTACTCACAAGCTCAAAGAAACATCCTCGCTGGTTCAACGCAATACTGCGGAGCCTTCTCACACATAGAAGAAATAGAAGACATGTAAAAATACTTAAGAGACTGAGAGAGGTGACAAGAGACAAGTGACAAGTGACATGAATTAAAAGAATTTGAATTAAGTTACATGTAAAAGATCGTAGTGGTACGTCATGCTAAGCAGTCTACTGATCAAAGGTGGTTCCGACCCTCAAACCATGACAGTTCAACCGAATGTCACACGTAAGAAGGTGAGTTCCACTCCAGTGACCCTATGTCTGTCTAGGCTCGTAACGTCTAACTAAAGAAGTCTAAGACTCATTAAAATCAGCTCTAACTCACTCACACGCTCCACCGAGGGTGAGTCAAGATAGAGATGCTGGTTTCAAGAGCCTATCCTAGATTGGAGTTCTAACTTAAATTTGAAACTAGGTTCTATACTCATACTAGCTCACCTTGGATCCTCACTCGCTCAACCGAGGGTGATCGTCTCAAGGAAACCGTAAGCTAGCATGAGCCCTATGGATGCCTCACAATGATGCTCTAGGAGTTTGGAGGGGGGTTTATATAGTTTTTTGAATGAATTTGGGCCCTTGGATCTAGAGAAATCAACTCTCAACTCTAGGATCACTACTTTTGATTACAACCATTTGATTAATCAAATCAATGGCTTGGAATTGTTCTTTCTATCAAATCTAGTGTAAAGGAGTGAAATTTAGGCGCCCTCATTCTCCACCATTGGATCTGGGGATGATCTGGACCGTCGGATCAGTGCTGACATCAATTCGGATAAGATAAGCCACTATTTTTGGAGAAATGCTGCATTATTGATCTTTGATTGTAAAAAAGGTCTTCTTTTATGGAAAAAATTCGTGGATCCTCCTTCCTTTATGCTTTAGTGCATCTCCACCCTTGAATATGAGCTCATCTTGACCGTACAGCATGGTTCAATCATATTTTGACATGTGGCAGACATTCAAGCCTTCAATTTTCTTAAACTAGAAAACTACGGTGATCCTGAAAACTGGACTTTGTGCTCTTTGACCCTCCAAAAAGTCTTTGATGAAGATGAAACATTGTAGGACTATGTTTCCAAAGATCTCCTTCAGGAATATGCAGAAAAAACTCCCATCTGAATCTAACTTGTACAAGTTTGACTACATTTGGAAGCTTGCAAGGTGGCATTAAGGTGTCTAGGAAGCTCGGATAGCCTTGAAACTTTATACAAATATGTAGCCACATATGGTCTTTATACATGCCAAACCATATGGCTAACATAAATTTCTATACAAGAATTTGTAGGGTCAAACTAGAAAAATTACATTTTTACAAAATGAACATAGCATATCAATGTGCTACAAAATCCATTTTCTGCTGAAATTTGGGCTATAGACTGCCTTTGACAATCTTTACAAGTATATGGATTTTCATCTAATTTGGTGACAATGAAATTTTTGCCCTAATTTCCCAACTTTGACCAGCTTTGACCAGCTTTGACCGCTACCATGGACTTTCTTGATTTCTTTGAAACTTTGTATGTGACCTTCCTTTGACATCCTTGATGCATCCTGGACTTCTCGGGGAATTCTGGCTACCTTCACCAAATATGTTTTTTGTAGGCCTTCACAAGTGAGAGAGGAGAGAAAATCTCGACGACATTCGCCCCCACTAAACCTGCGATTCCTCCGGAAGCGCCACTCTAGCATCTCTGAAAAACAAAATGTTCCAGACATCAAATTCGTTTATAGGCAACATAAGAAACATGGAAGGAAAATTGATTATTTGCATGAATAAGTAGGTAACGTGACATGAAGCAAAATTTGCATGAAAGAAAGAATTGAAACAGGCAACATGAATATGCATGAACAAATAGGCAACATATATGCAAATGAACAAGCAACATTGGCAACAAGAAAGAAAAAAAACAAGCATCAATATGAAGTGGAAGTGGATGTATTGAGTCGTTTTAAGCATCAGTTCCTCTCATCTTGAAGAAAATTTTGTACCTTTTTCATAAAGCAATCTACCTTAAATATGATTATAAACAAAGATTTAGGATTTTCAAGAGACATCTTTCATCTTTAGCTTATTTTAGATCAACTCCTTTCCTACATAAATATGAATATGCTCTTTCTCTAATAACATGCAAGGAAATCTAACTAAACTCCACTAATGCATAAATCTGCCTATATAGCGCGTGATTTATTCTACTATGCCTCTTTATCCTCCTTTGGCTTGCTTTTTTTTTTTTTTTTTTTTTTTTTTTTTTTTTTTGATGATGATGATGATGATTCGGCAACTTTATGGTTACGATCACTTTTTTGGGGTGGAAGAAAGTGTAAACTTCTTGGTAACATGTAGCAACTTTTTTTTTTTTTTTTTTTTTGATGACGGGGAAAAATTAAACCCCGATACAAGGTACAACCATTTTTGATGACGGAGAACAGTCGTTTAAACTCCGATACAAGTGCTGTGAGATGGACTAAGGATGTAGAAACATGCAGTAGCAGGAGCTAGGATTTCAACAATTATGCTTTCGATACAGGATACATATGCATGTTTATATATGAAAGTCATGTCACCAAAATAAACCTCCAAATCTACATGCCCTATCTTTCCACAATCCTACATTATAACCAATTTCTTAGTAGATAAGTTACTACTTAAGATACAATTTTACACAAGTAGAGAAATCATCATTTGCTCTTTTGTGACTCAAGTGATGTGGATATGCAATGTGATGCAAAGACTGAAAAAAAACATGCATGAAACAAGCATGGAAAAAAAATAGAATGAACTTGAAAAAAAACAAAGCAACATGAACTTGAAAAATTAATGATGTTTTTCATTTTTTTTTTTTTTTTTTTTTTTTTTTTTTAATAACATGGATACTCCTGTTTATGAATCGGCCTCATTGTTGTCATCTTCTTCAATGTCCTCATCCAAAATGTACTCGTCATTATCACGCTTCTTGAATAACTTTATCCTTTTACCTGCAATCAAAGTTTTTAGTGCAACACCATTTAATTCACAAAGAGCATACGTACCATTGTTGTTGACTTTTGATACTATGTATGGCCCAAACCACCGTTGAGTGAGCTTTTTGCGTGCATCATATTGAGAGTCGAATGTACTATCATAAATGAGCACCCAATCTCCTACTTCAATTGGCTTAGGACGCAATCGATGAGTTTTATCAAAATAATGCTTGTTCTTCATTCTAGATTCTCTTAATTTTTCAACAGCATCATCAAGTCTTAATTTACCTTGTTCTAACTGTTTAATACGCAAACTCAAAAAATCATCAGTAGACATGTTTTCAGACCAAGGCAAATTTGACCATGCAGAAATATGAGACTGAATTGGAAACAATGGTTTTTGACAGTACATGAGTTCAGCAGGCATATATCCAGTAGTACGTGTGCATGTCATTCTATCTGCCCAAAGTGCAAAAGGTAAGAATTTAGGCCATTGTTTGATGTCACCGTTACATGCTTTAGATATGGCTTTCACAATAGGTGGATGCCCTCTCTCTATTTTACCATTGGCCTCTGGATTATATGCAGTAGTGAGGGACAAACGAATACCGTGACGCTCAAAGAACTCTTTAGCTTCTCTTGCATTTAACTCTCCACGATCGGCAACTACTTTCTCTATGTACCCAAAGCGACTTATGACATCTTCAAGCAAGAATTTGCAAACATTGTAAGTGGTCTTAGATCGTAATGCACGTCCCTCTACATGATTAGTTAAATCTTCTCTTGCAAGTACAATGTAACGCATTTTGTCGATACCTTTAGGCATAGTTACAAGATCTACTACCCACTTGTAGTGAATACAAGGTGGATACGTAGGATGCAATGGATCTCTATGTTTGACTGATGAATGAAGTTGACAAGTAGAACATGTAGAAACATAGCTACTAATGTCAACATACATCCTAGGCCAATAATAGGTACTTCTAATTTTTTCATATGTTCCAAAAAATCCTTTATGACCGGCCCATAATGTCTCATGCATTTCCTTCATTACTTGCAATTGAAGACCTCGTTTTCCTAGGACTCGTTGTGGATTCTTAACCTTACCCTTAGCATGTCTCCAAAGATAACCATTACATAGGAAAAAGTTATAAGCTCGTTTCCTAATGTTACGGAATCTATTCATAGTCCAGTTAGGTAATGGTTGTAGTGTACTCAGATACTTTCCTATGTCTCTCCATTCATTTTCGTACTCAGACTCATGAAATTGCTCATACTCATATATATGTGGAACATAGTCAATTAAGTTCACATTCTTTATTAGATCACTTTCAAGATCATCATCAAATCTAGCTCTCGATAACATATCAGCAACTGAGTTTGACTTACCTGAAATATGAACTAACTCAGGATTTATGAACTTAATATATGAGATCCATCTAAGCATGGCTATATCAGGAGATGAACAATTGGCTATCATTCCAATGAGAGGCAAACAATCAATCTCAACTTTGACATTCGCACCAATGAAATATTCTTTGTCTGTTTTCAAAGCTGTTACCATACCCCATAGTTCTCGTTTGATCTGTGGATATTTTCGTTGTGTTTCATGTAGAATTTTGGCACCAAACCTAATTGCATATCTATTCCCTTCACTATCTTCTTGACTTATGACCCAACCTATACCAATAGGACTAGTATCAACAGTCAATATAATAGGTTTGTTAGCAGAATAGTCTACACGCTTAAGGATGGGAGCTTCAAGCAATAATTTCTTCAATTTACGCATAGCTTGAGTGTGTTTGTCAGTCCAAATAAATTCTCGTTTCTTCCTCAACAAGTCATAAAGACAATCAGCAACATGAGCAAAGTGAGGGATCCAAATAACATAAAAGATGCAAGCACCAAGAAATCTACGTACCTCACTCACGTTGTTACATGTTTCAGAAATCTTGCTAATGGCATCAACTTTTTGTGGGTATGGCTTTCGACCATAATGGCCACATAAATGTCCAACAATAAGTACCTCGTTGACACCAAAAACAGATTTCTCTATGGAAAATGTGAGACCTACCTCTTCAAATCGTTGAAATATTCTTTCACAATCAGAGATATGGTCAAGAACAAATTTACGACATCCCGATGAATCTAAAGTAATGTCCTTTACACGTTCCTCACTCCCTTTAATTGGAATATCATCAATGAATGGCATAGTTATATGAGGGATAAAGTCATGTAAGACCATATTCATAGCACTCATCATATGAGCCACAGAATTAGTCGCTCCTTGAGGTAAAGTACACATTCGCACTAAGCCTAAAGGAGTTTTCATTGTGGTTATGTCACGACTATCAATTGCTAATTGGAATTGGTCATATCCAGAATATAGATCACCCATTGAATAGATAGAATGTCCTGAAAATGATTCAGCAAACTCATCTACAATGGGTCCTGTTCCTACATTCCTTATGGTGACTTTATTGACGGGTTGGAGATCTTGAATAAAACGTAGTTTCCCATTCTTTTTAGGCACAGTGAACCATCTATTTGAGTAAGGTGCAAAAGATGGCTCTAAAATTCTCATGTTTATCTTCTCCTTAAGTAGTTTCATTAGCTCAGGTAAGTGAGCCTTTGGAACTGGTATAGGGCGAAGATTCCATGGAATATGTGGAATAGTAAAGATTATCATGGGTGCAACTAGCTTAGGATCTACACAACCAATCTCATGAGGATACATAGTAAAGGCTTTTCCATGGCTCCGTATAACTCTCTCAAATTTATCTCTCTCTGCTGGCAAAAGAAAGTCATCATCTCTACCAATTTTCACCTGTTTGATTGTCTCATCCGTGAATGTATGTCCTATGTTTTTCTTATCCCGAAGAATTGGATCATTTTTCACATCAATAATTTTTTCATTACTTCCTTGAGGTAATGGTTGAGCTATGGGTTTGATTTTTTTGTCTACAGTTTTGTACTTTGTTTCAACTAAGGCATCATGTGTTTGGTTAAATTTTGAGCACTTGTCAACATTGAGAGCATACTCTTGGATTAGAGCATACTCATCAAGGGAAGAAAGAAGAATAATATGGGAATTAGAATTTTGTTGAAGACATAACTCTAACTCCTCAAGAGTAGAGAAACAATGAGATGTTTCAATCACATGCTCAATGTTCTCATCATGTTCCATGATTTTGTTATTTTTATAATTTTTTTGGGTTTTTTGGATAAAAGACTTGGACAATTGACTCTTATGAAGAAAATCTAATCTAGAATGTGGAAAACAAAGTGACAAACTATTGTACATGTTGGTTGGATGCGAGATGTCAAACCAATATCCACTGTTGTCCCGCTCAACAATGGATTCTATCCGAAATTTTGATCATATGTAGCTCCAAACATGAATCGAGGTGCACAATCACTACAAGCATGCTCGTGACCGTGAGTAACAATAGGTTTCTTTCTAATTGACAATCGATTCCTAGGATGATTCACTCCTACTGTCATGACTTGAAGTGATTGCATTCCATCCTTAGACTTAAATCTAGCATAGGTAGACCCATCATCCATGGCTTTAGTTTCCATACGACTCTCACAAATAAAGGGTTGACCTAAGAGAACTTCATAGGAGCAATTATCTTGAATAAAAAAGTGAAACTCTTCTGTGATTCCTCCTATGGATATGGGCACACTAGCACAAGCTCCATACAGGGTACCTACACCATTATCTGCAGTTCTCATACGCCATCCACAATCTTTATCTATGGGCCATCGAAACTTATCATAGACTTCTCTTGAAATCACATTGATTTCAGAGCCGGAATCTACTAATGCATTTACAGTGATAGTGTTCTTATCATTTCCTATTTTAACATGCATCTCTGATGTACCTCTAGACCAAAATGTTCTTTTAAAGTGACTTTCAGGATTGTTTTCATGATTTTCATGGTCAGGTTGAATAGGTCCTAAGAAATTTTTATTAACATTTACTTCATCATCATCAAAGTTCTCTTCATCAGATTCATCAAAGTTTAAAGCTTCATTCATAGCTTGATCTTGATCTAGAGAATCTTGCATCTCAGTATCTAGATTAAGCGGAAACCTCTTCCTTTTAATTAGGCCGATAAAGTTATCTTTAAAAACAGGCTTTGCAATAGAGAAAACTTGTTCTAAAGACATAGTCACTTGACTCTTAAGCAAAATGTCATCTAAAATTTCCATAGGATCTATTTTTCTCTCAATTTCTGAAATCAAGATGGCTTTAGGTTTTCTCTTTGGTTTCTTTTGTTTTTGCTCAGGATCTTGTTTTTGTTCATGTTCTCGTGTTTGGTCTTCAGTTTGTTTTGATTGTTCTGGTTTATCTAAAGGCTTTGGTTCTGTTTTTCTTTGCTTTGTCTTCTTCCCTTTTTGTTTCTCCTCTTGTTTTTGTTCATTGGGTTCTGATTCTTGTTTTTTATCTTTAGATTGTGATGTTTCTCCTTGCTCTATGATTGTTTCTATTCCCTCTGAGGTTTGTTTTCGAGTCACTCTTCTTTCACTAGGCTCAGCTTCATCTCTTTTTCGTTTTTCTTCTACATTGGATATGTGAGAAATAAGAGATTGATCTTCTATCGGTGACTCCCAAGCTGTTATTCTCCTAATCTCATCCCGTGCTCTTACTAAAGCCTCTATGGAAAAATCACCTTCCTTTGTGGGTTTACTTGATTCTACTTGTTGTTCATCAAGAGCTTCTAGTTTCACTCCTCTAGTTCCTACGTCCATTATGGTTATATTTTCATAATGTTTTTTCATTCCTCCCTTACCATAATTTCCTTGCAAAGGTAGCCTAGATCGATAGTCACAGATTTTCTTATCTATATCTATTACTAGTCGTTGCTCCTTAGCAGCCTTCAATAATTCACAATCTCTCAAAAAGTGCTCTAACGAATCACACCAAGGACACCTACGAGGGCCACGCACAAAACCATTTTGATTTTGAGGATTTTGATTAACTTGTGGTGGGAAATTTTGAAATTGAGGATTTTGTTGATAAGGTATTGCTTGAACAGGATAATTAGGATTTTGAAAATGCAATTGATGTATTTGAGGAGCTTGGGGACCAACATGTGGTACTTGAGGTGCAAGAGGAGCTTCCATATTATACGGTTGATGATTTTGAAAATTTTGATTTTGAGGATTTTGAAAAGCTATTTGAGAAGCTTGTGGATACAGGTTTTGATACATTTGAGGATTTTGCACATGAGGATGAGGATTTTGCATTGAAGGATTATGCATTGGAGGAACTTGATATGCTTGAGTAGGAGCCACTTGTGGATTTTGATTGGTAGCTATAACATGTTGATTAGGCTCTTGAAAAGTCATTGGGTTCATTTGATTTTGGAAAGTTTTGGTGTAATTAGATTGTAAAGCATCTATAGTCTTGGCCAAATTGGATTGTGTAGCAATAAGACTTTCCATTTGCTTAGTGAGAATTTCCACTTGAGATTGTTCAACTACACTTTTATTTGGCTCTACTTTAAAACCTTGAGTAGGCTCCATCATTTGTGGAATAGGAGTAGAGTCAAAAAGCATAGCATGGGATTGTTCTCTAACTTGCTCCTTAGTTTGTGGAAGGCTAGCTTGAGGAAGACTACTTTGCTCATAAAGCATGGATTGCCTTTGATGTCTATGGGCTACAGCCTCTACTACTTTACGCACTTTTTGCCAATTGTCAGTAAGACCATAGCGCTTATCTGGTTCTTCTAATCGCCGTTCAACTTCCCTACGAGTTTCAGGATGAAGAAGCTTAAGAAAATTGATCACAAGATCAGGTTCCAAAGTTATCTTATCCTCATCAGGAAGTTGTTCATAGCGTCTAATATACTCATTTTGTAAGTGAGTAATAGAGCTACTAGGCTTTGGAGAATTGACCCATCGTAAGAATCCATCTCGATTATGTTGGCTATAATCTTCAAGATAGAATTCTTTGAGCATCTCCTTTCTAAAATCACTCCAAGGAAGACTATCATATTGAGTGACACGGTTTATGATAGAGCTATCAACAATTCGTTCAAAGAATGATATCAAAAGATCTTCAGGAAGACCAAAAATCATAGCTTGCTCTTCAAACAAATCTAAGTAGCTTGTGATGTTGATGCCATTGAATTTTCCCTTCTCTCTCAACATAGAAGAGACTATTCTTTGGCCTTGTTTCTCAACAATAAGGGATTTGAGTCCTTCCTCCATCTTATGTGAATAAGCAAGTGATGCACGATGCTCTAGATCTCTCACAAATGTGTTTACTTCACGACGAAGATGTGCACGATACTGTGAGAAATCCAGTGCAACACTCAAGACTGATGATGATGATATGATGAGGATGAAAAATATGAAACAAAGGATATGGATCACAACCTCCCAACAAGATCAGAAGCAAATGCCACGAAGCGTTTCACGTCGGGTTCAAATGTGGAGGTGATCGCAATCCGGGTGGATCGGGTCCGGTCGTGGCACACACAGGGTGTATGAAGCTAATGAATGTTGGAAGGTTTAAAGATGTGAAGGTGAAATTAATGTTGAGTATGGAGAAGAGAGAGATGTTGAAATAATTATGGGAATGGGAATGTAGGTGTGCAAGTTAGATTGATGACATGAATGATAAGAATGAAAGAGAACCATACACACGAATCAAATTTGGAAGGAAGAATGGTCCATTGGAGGAGCTTCTTAAACACTTCCTAATTCTAATCCATATGTATAGACTTCTTTGGATGATATGTATGCATGACGAGAATAGATGGAATCCTTACACATAAATCAGTTTCGAAAGGAAGAATGGTCCAATATTGGAGCTTCTTATACACTTTCAAAAACTAATAAATATGTATGGATTTGTATGGATTATATGCATGCAAGTGAATTATGATGATGGATTTTACTCACAAGCTCAAAGAAACATCCTCGCTGGTTCAACGCAATACTGCGGAGCCTTCTCACACATAGAAGAAATAGAAGACATGTAAAAATACTTAAGAGACTGAGAGAGGTGACAAGAGACAAGTGACAAGTGACATGAATTAAAAGAATTTGAATTAAGTTACATGTAAAAGATCGTAGTGGTACGTCATGCTAAGCAGTCTACTGATCAAAGGTGGTTCCGACCCTCAAACCATGACAGTTCAACCGAATGTCACACGTAAGAAGGTGAGTTCCACTCCAGTGACCCTATGTCTGTCTAGGCTCGTAACGTCTAACTAAAGAAGTCTAAGACTCATTAAAATCAGCTCTAACTCACTCACACGCTCCACCGAGGGTGAGTCAAGATAGAGATGCTGGTTTCAAGAGCCTATCCTAGATTGGAGTTCTAACTTAAATTTGAAACTAGGTTCTATACTCATACTAGCTCACCTTGGATCCTCACTCGCTCAACCGAGGGTGATCGTCTCAAGGAAACCGTAAGCTAGCATGAGCCCTATGGATGCCTCACAATGATGCTCTAGGAGTTTGGAGGGGGGTTTATATAGTTTTTTGAATGAATTTGGGCCCTTGGATCTAGAGAAATCAACTCTCAACTCTAGGATCACTACTTTTGATTACAACCATTTGATTAATCAAATCAATGGCTTGGAATTGTTCTTTCTATCAAATCTAGTGTAAAGGAGTGAAATTTAGGCGCCCTCATTCTCCACCATTGGATCTGGGGATGATCTGGACCGTCGGATCAGTGCTGACATCAATTCGGATAAGATAAGCCACTATTTTTGGAGAAATGCTGCATTATTGATCTTTGATTGTAAAAAAGGTCTTCTTTTATGGAAAAAATTCGTGGATCCTCCTTCCTTTATGCTTTAGTGCATCTCCACCCTTGAATATGAGCTCATCTTGACCGTACAGCATGGTTCAATCATATTTTGACATGTGGCAGACATTCAAGCCTTCAATTTTCTTAAACTAGAAAACTACGGTGATCTTGAAAACTGGACTTTGTGCTCTTTGACCCTCCAAAAAGTCTTTGATGAAGATGAAACATTGTAGGACTATGTTTCCAAAGATCTCCTTCAGGAATATGCAGAAAAAACTCCCATCTGAATCTAACTTGTACAAGTTTGACTACATTTGGAAGCTTGCAAGGTGGCATTAAGGTGTCTAGGAAGCTCGGATAGCCTTGAAACTTTATACAAATATGTAGCCACATATGGTCTTTATACATGCCAAACCATATGGCTAACATAAATTTCTATACAAGAATTTGTAGGGTCAAACTAGAAAAATTACATTTTTACAAAATGAACATAGCATATCAATGTGCTACAAAATCCATTTTCTGCTGAAATTTGGGCTATAGACTGCCTTTGACAATCTTTACAAGTATATGGATTTTCATCTAATTTGGTGACAATGAAATTTTTGCCCTAATTTCCCAACTTTGACCAGCTTTGACCAGCTTTGACCGCTACCATGGACTTTCTTGATTTCTTTGAAACTTTGTATGTGACCTTCCTTTGACATCCTTGATGCATCCTGGACTTCTCGGGGAATTCTGGCTACCTTCACCAAATATGTTTTTTGTAGGCCTTCACAAGTGAGAGAGGAGAGAAAATCTCGACGACACCGCCATTAGGAGGTCTCCAGTTCAATATGATCCACGAAGATTCTAGACACGACCACGGTCAGGTAAGAATATCCAGATACCCATTACAACGGCAGAAGGGCCAATTATTACATCCGAACCCATCGGGACAACCTCCCAAGCAACAGAAACCGCTAGCCAAGAGCACCCAGTCACCCATGAGGAATCCACCGAGCAACTACCACCCACACCCCCACCATCGCCTCCTAGAGCAGAAACCGTGGAAATCACCTCGACCACTCAACCCACTGAACAAACCTTCATCTTCCGTACTCCCATCTCTAGTTCAACCCTATTCTCCATCTCTGATAACCCAATCTATGAAGCAACCACCATCACTACACAATCCACCGAATCGCTCATAGAGCCTGCCCTAGGACAACCATCCCCCATGCCCTCAGCCATAGGTCATCCTGACCCTAGATCCATATTCATGGGTTTCCCTGCTACCACGCAACCCTTCATGCCCTCCTCAACTCTACAACCTCAACCCCCAACCTCCATCTCTCCACTTCTCCAATCCCTCCATAACTTCCTTGCTAGAACTTTTGAACCCAAGTCTCAACCATTCCCTTTATTTTCAGCTCCCCACTCCACTTCTCATCTATTCACCACTTTCACACACACACCACCTACCATTCCAATGTATATGGTAGACCCCACACTCGCACCCACTCCTGAAAGTATGGACATTTCACCACCCACGGCACCTCCCCCTCCCCCCACGCTTCCACCTCCTCCCATTCCCCCTCCACCAATTTCACCCACACACACGTCTTCAATAGACACATCATTCACTGTTCCCCTTCCCCAATTCCCTTCCCATGCATCTTCCATTGTAAACACCCCCCCCTCATCTATAGGCAATGCATTGGACACCATGCTAGCTTGTATATCAAACTTAAGGACAGATTACAATAAGCTCCAGCAACAGAATGAACGCCTGCAAGAGCACTCGGAGACACTACAACACCGCCTTGCTGCACTAGAAGAGGAAAATGCTCGCCTCCACACACAATTCCAAACTCTCCAAGAGGCTCATAGCATATTGGAGGTACAGTTACAGAACACAGATCAGGAAGCAATACAAGTGGTAGAAGGTCATCTACGGACACAGCTGGAACGCAATTCAAAGCTTTAGCGAAATATGGCCCTACTCAAGCGACATCTTGCTGCCGCTCATGAAGAGAATCGACGCCTGCAATTACAAAATCAGGAAAACCTAGAAGCAGCTATCGAAAGCACACCTGGGGCACCCATCAGCCCATCAAAGTTTCAAGCAGTGACCCCCGACAATATCAAGATCATATTGGAAGACTATGCCATGCTACTTGAAGCACATGACCAGCTATCAGAGGAACTGGGTCAACTGAAGCAGAAACACCAAAAAGAAACAACAGCAGCCTCTCGAGCCACCTCCTCCACGGCTTCACTTCTCACAGACTCAGAGGCCTTAAAAGATCTCCAGAAATAGGTCGCCGAATTGCAAGCACGTCTACTACAATATGAGAGACCACCTTCCCCTCCAGAGGCTCCCACCGACGAAGAAGTAGTACAAATTCCTGTGGAACAAACATTTGAAGAAGAATATGACCCACAACCCTTCCCAGGAGGCCAACAAACGGAAGAAGCTCAGGACACATTTGAAGCACCATGGCCTCCATGGCTACGTCAAGTGGAGGAAATGGGGAGTTCACACGAAGAGCGCACAGTAGTGCAAAATCAGGCCATGAGGGTCATAGAGGAAACTGTGCTACAATCTGCTTACTTCAAGAACCTGTCATCGAGACGCCTTATCCTCTCATCTGAACTCCAATACAGGCCTTATTATATTATTCTGGCTGATTATAATGCAGAAATACAGAGAGTCACGGGTAAGATTCCTACCTTTGCTACCCAATTTCAACCCGAAGACCTTCCTCCAGAGGTGCAAAAAGGCAAAATTCGTCAACCCACCTGGCGGCAGAAACCTCTAGAGACATATCCAGAAATGCTACGCACATGGAACAACGCGCCTTTACATCTCCTATACAATCCATGCTACGGTCCAGTTCCACGCCGCAGGTCTTGGAAGGCATTCAATATCAAAGTGCAGAACAACGCGCAATGCAAGGAATGGCTAAACTACCCATACATTGCGCCACCACAGGGACCACCGTCAGTAGCGTACATGATGGGAACAATTCGACATTGGATGCCGCGATTGAAGCCCATGCCAGATGTGGCAGCTCAAATGATGCTTAAGATTTTAGATATGATGCAGGTAGTAATGAAAACCTTTAAAAATGCAGCCGCACCACAGGTACGTCTACCGGGGTTTACCAATGGAAATTATGATTTGGTGTATGACATGAGCACCACCCCTAGTATTCGTGTGGCTTACGCCTGGCATGCACTCATCAAATACCTCCCTGCATGTTACAAACAGACCTTCGAAGAAATGTTCAGATCAGGTTTCTGGGAGTATCACTCGGAGGTCTTCGCACCAAAGCCAACACACCTGCTCCATCTCTTTGCTTGTGAACAAGCAATGTACTCTGAGTACTACACCACACCGCAAACAGAGGTCCCTGGCGCAATAAATTGGGATGCATTGGAAGCTGATCTAGCAAGAGGCTTAAGGATAGGAGAACACGAACTTGCCACCAATGTCATCCAATACTATATCGACCACCCTATAGAACAGAGGTATGTCAGGGGCGACAGACGCTAGGAAGGGGGGAGTGTTGGCATACAAGTCAGATGAAGAGCATACTAGCGCAACGGAGCAGTCATGCACAATACGACAACAAGGCCTAATCATTTTTTCCATGGACCATTTACAACTCAAGTGATTTTAATCACTACACAAACATTGTAAATTCCATTTTTGGTAGAATAGACTCCATTTTGTGCAAGCCGAGGAGTCCTCGAGCTTGAGGAGTATTAGAACTAGCTACATATCAAATTTCATAATTTTTAGACTCTGTTTGAGCCCTCAAATAGGCTCTAGAACCTAATTTTTAACTAGGCCGGACACTAGGTCTGGACAAGACCAAAGCTAGTTAGAAAACTATAAAAAGAGCTAGAGAGCTCATTTTTAGGGGGAGATTGTTCGTGAATTGAGCTTATGTAAGAGAATTTTTGACTAATGCAAAGAACTCCATTCTTCCTCTTCTTGTTCTTGCCTCGTGTGCGCGTGTGTGTGTATGTGTGTGCATGCTTGTGTGCTTCTCACTCACACACTTGTGCCTTCACTTGCTCATAGTCTTCATACTAGTCCTCACGTCTCCACGGATTGACAATTATGAGGTGAATCTTCTCACGTTGGTACTCACCATTGTGCTAGAGTGACAGTCTTCTTCAAAACTGAATTTGACTTTCCTTCAAAAAATCTGAACTTGCTGAATATGAACCATAATACGTGAGAAAATATGCAAACTAGATATCCAATAGTGTACACATCAAGCAATCACCGATTGACAACAAATATAGCATGAACTATCTCTGAACCTGCTATCTCTTGTCTTCAAAAACCTAAAAACGTACACTAGGATCCATATATTTGCATTTACCTTCCAAAAAGGTTTCTCAACGTACTTCTGTTGTGTCATGTAAATACACTAAACAAAATCAGGAACTGAATCTTGGAACCTGTGACTGTCAACTCACAACTTAGTGTATTATGAGCACTGTTGGTTCATCTTTGGCTATATTCAAGTCAACTCAACTCAACTCAATTGAAATCAACTGAAATCAACTAAAATATGAGTCTCATCAAAAAATCTATGATGTCATCATGTCTTCATCCTTGTTCAATGTGTAAGTCTTTCATACCTCTTTCCTTCAGAACCTGGTATAAACATATATGTGTGCACTTCTCAAACATACGTTTCTGAAATATCAAGCTTCTCTTCAATAGAACTCTAGAACCTTCTCCTGAACAGGAACATCCTAACAGGAACTTTCTCCAAACATTCTTTTTCTTCCTTCTTCTTACAAAGCTGGAACATAAAGAGAAACTGACAAAGGAAATATAGGAATACCTGAAATAGGAATACCTGTAGGTATGACTCTGCGTTCTTTTACATATGGCTGAAAATAAGTCTTCATGTTTAATCACCCCCTAGATGATTTAACACTAATACCCAATATTCTTCAAATATATCAGATTTTATGAAATCTGGAACGTCTTCCTTCATAAATCTGATGTTTAGTTATCAATACCTGTATCTGAAACAAAAATTCTGAATCCTTTTTATTAGCATTGCGTAGATGCCAATAGCTTTCCATGTCATTCCTCAGCTTTCCAAAATCTAGAATAAGGTTAGCTGATCCTAACATAACAAAACCTTGCTAAAAGCTTTATGGGATTCATAACCTTCAGTAACATAAGTATCTTCTTCTATCTCTCTGCAACACAAAAATGATAGAACCGGAATCTTTGACTTACTTCTTCCAATGTTAAGAATCTTCTCAAACAAAGGATAGACAACTGACTCATAAATACTCAAGATCATACTAGATCTATTCAAGATCAATGATCTCTCTTGTGTAGAATTTGCTCTCATCAAACCTTCATGACTGAATGTTTGATTTGCTACCTGAATGTCTCCAAGTGTCCATGCTTCTGACAAAGTTGTAAAACTTTTCTTCAAACAAATCCTTTCCAAGAATCTACAATTCTTACTTGAAACATAAGTGGACAAACTTCTCACCTTGAGAACTCCAAAAAGCTGCAAGTTGATACTTCATATCTTTCATATTCTACCTGGGTGAAATGTGACAGTACCTGCTTGACTTTCTTTTGGCTAACTCCACTTTTCAATCAAGTGATAGGATCTAATGGAACACCTTTTTGAATACAAGCATGTATCCAAAAATCTAAACAATCATAGAAAGTAGATTCTTCATTGACTTGTACATCAACAATCTGAATTTTCTGAAGTTTTCTGGAAATAGTGAATATGAGGTAACCTTTCCAAACATAAAACCTCAACCCAAGTCTTCAACATCTGCTACAAAAAACTCTTTTACCTTAAGAGTAAGATAAAGAAGAAATATACTTCTCTTCAACTTTTCATATACCAAGTAGCTCTGTATTGACACTCCAAGAATTCTTTGAGGGAACATATCAGCTGCCTGCTTAAAAAATCTTCAACATAACTCATACACATATGAGTCAAAACATATATCTATTGTTTTTGTTTCTCTCAATGCAATTCTTTGTCAAATCTACTAAATCATAACCAAGTGTAATGCAAGACAAAAAACTGCTTCTTCTTTAGACTTTCTTCACAAGATGTTCTCGTAGACTTGTCTTTGGATGTAGAGGATAAAATAGGAAAAGTATATGGAAATTATATGAGAAAAGGAAGCCTTACTTTTCTTTTGTAAATGATGGACTTTCTTTTTTTTGCATCTTTCTTCCACCTGATGATGTTAAAATCTTCAAACTTCTCTTCCATACCTTTTGTTCTCTTCATCTTGAAGTAGAAAGCACTCTTGACCTCTTCAAATGAACTTTTTCTCTTTCTCTAGTACTAAGAGTAAGAGACAAAACAAACGTGGTATACAAATGAAAGTGAATATAGAATCATGTTTTATCATCTCCTCATATCTCTGAATCAAAATTCTGCTTCAAATGTCTGAAATGACTAAATTCACCAATCTTTTGTCTGAATGATGAATTTCCTTTCTAGAGTTACCTCTCTAGATCACATTTGTACCTTGATATCCAACCAACTTAGAACAGAAAATTGGCTGAAAAAACTCATCCCATCTTCAAATTTGTCTTCTTAGATGAGTTTTCTTGCCATGAAAGAGATCTCTCAAAACTCTCTAGAAAAACCTCTAGATACCTGTTTTGATGTAGCCTTTAACTTTCAAATAATGAAAGTGTATAAAAACATTCCTTGAAACCTTGAAATCTCTTCATAACTGCTCTTCTAAGATATGACTTGCAAATGATTATTTGATAGTAAAAATTGATACCTATGATTTGATGTTGATCTAATTCCTTCATCTTCTCTAAACCATTGTTCTTTCTTGAATTTGAAGTAGTCTTCTCTTCATCAAGTCTAGGTCTTCAAACAATACTTTTGTAAAGTATTTGCATACTCTTCCAAAAATATTTGGCTGCTAACAGATCATCAACTTCATACTCCACACTAATGAATACACATGTAACTGAATTGTCTAATTCTCAAATCTCTACTCATCTAGATTAAGTGTGTATGTCAAATGTCAAATATTAGAAGATGCCCTTAAATCATATGTTGTAAACCTGGAATTTTGGAAACTTGTGAATCTGAATGAGCCTTAATGCATTGATGCCAAAGACCTAAAGTTCTGAAACCAAAACCTTAGTGCTCTCATACCAAATGTTGGAAATGAGGTAGGCCCTTGGCTCATATCACAGGTCCATGGTTCCATAGGTCCAGCATATGCAACATAGAATCTAGCGATCTTCAATATTGACAAAACATGAACATAACACACTTAATCATACAAATGATGAGACAAAGATAGAGAAAGAATAAACGACATGTGTAAGGTGTTACGTAAGCCATCGCTTACTCATAGTATCATATATACCAATGTTCAATGTACAATGTATCATATATACCAATGTTCATTGCTACTTAAAAAGTAGCAATGAATGCTAACAAGTTTGCTGCCAGAAATCCTCAAACTCATGTGAACACACCTTCTCAAACACCTCATCAAAATATGCATAAATCATATACGTACTGATTCTCTTGTACCTGTGCCGAATAGGACTCCTCCTGATATGGATGCAACTGCCTCCATAAACTTCAAGTAGTACCTGTGTGCATAAAGAGAATATGTACCTGAATTCTTAACATGAGATGCGAATCTTATGTTAAACACCATCTAATGTCTTTGAAGTAGCCCGACATCTTCTTGTAGAAGAAAATCTTCAACTACAACATGTAGATGGCCGATCCTCACCATCAAGCTGCTAATGACCAAATCTTCTTTCCATGAACAAGAGATAACCTCCTCTCCATGAGCAAGAGTGTGAGCACACTCTTCATCTTCTCCAAGAAGAACTCCAAGAAGAACTCCATAGATGCTCCTCAACATGCTTCAAGTTAGCACCATGGCTGCCCCATGTGCTAGAAGAAACACCACCTCTATTGAGGTCCAAGCTCCAAAGCCTGTGTTGAATAATAGGTGAAGGATGCAATACAAGTGACCAAGCACTTCTTATATAGTTTCTTTGTCCATGAAATAAAGCATATCAAAAGCACTTTGATCTACGATTGTAAAAGAAACTCAATCAGAAAAAACTCATCTGCCAAACGCGTCGCGCGCTGTCCATCCGTCGTCGATTAAGAAAAGCTTTATTTTAAAAAAATCTAATCAAGATATATATCGCGCTACTGCTCAGGGGATTCGAACACTGGTCGTTGCTCTAGGAGGCTGCTCACGTAGCCAAGGCGCTCAGCCCGTTTTCTTGTAGAGAACCTATCAAAGACAGTTATACATACTGTAGACTTCTGGACAAAGTGGGCCAATGACCATGGGATTTTGAGACCTGGACCTTTGGGACATTGTTTTCCAATAGTTGTTGCCTTCTCAATATCATCTCTATCATCAACAAGTGCATCATATAAATCTGCATCAAAAATAGAATGATCTGCGTCATCACATGAAACCTGTAAATGCTTAGAAGTTTCCTCATTAGGACAAATACTAGACTGTCCACCTATAAAAAGAGGTAGCAAAGTATCATACATGTCTTTTGAGCTAACAGATGTCTCTTTTGTACATGAAAGTAAAGGCTGAATAGCATCTTCCACAAAAACATCACGGCTAACCAAAATGCATTTACTATGTGGATGATATAGACAATAGACTCTGCTTTCATAATTGTATCCAAGAAAAATACATTTTATTGCTTTATCATCCAATTTCTTGCGATGTTGTTCACGCACTAATGCATATGCTAGACAACCAAAAACATGGAGATGAGCAACAAATCGCTTGTGAACATGCCAAGCCTCATATGGAGTGATAGACTATAGTGCTTTAGTGAGACATCTATTAAGTACATATGCTCCACACATAATAGACTGAAGCCAGAAACTATGTGGTAGAGCTTGACTCTTGACCATACACCTCGCCATCTCCATGATGGGCATGTTCTTTCGTTCAGCAACTCCATTCTTTTCAGGTGTATACAACACTATACATTGATGTTTTATCCCCTGTTCAACCAAAAAATTATTAAATTTAGAAGACATATATTCCCCCCCCTCGATCGAAATGGAGGGTATCCATTTTACATGATAACAGATTTTTAGCAAAATCCAAAAATTGCTTGAAGCACATAAACACTTTGGACGTTTCTTTGAGTGGATATACCCATGCATGCCTAGAAAAATCATCAATGAAAGTCATGAAGTAAAGATAGTCCCCAAAAGAAGGTGTCTGGATAGGGCCACAAAAATAACTGTGAACAAGTTGCAATTTCTAAGTAGCTCGAACTCAACCATCTTTTAGGAAGGAGGAACACTACATTTTTCCCAAAATATAGCCTTAACAGACATGTTTTCTGGGTGCCTCAAGTTTGGGCAAAGAGGACACCATTTCAAATTTCTGTAGGGGTAGCAAACTAGCAAAATTTAGATGACCAAAGCATGCACGCCAAAGCTTTGCATCTGACATAGCCTGAGAATCATGTACTGCACATGCGAAATCATTCACATATTTTTATAGTCTATGAGCTTATACAGCCCATGACATAAAATGCAAGAAGCAATAATCATCTTGCCATTTGACAGATCATGAACTGTACATTTGTCATCAACAAATTTCACAACCAAGCAAATCTTGGCTAATGCAGAAATTGATAATAGATTTTTCTTGATCCCTAGCACAAATAAAGCATTTAACAATGTAAAAGAGCTACCATCAACAGTAGTGAGAATGATCTTACCAACTCCTATGATAGAATAAGAGAATTTTTTGGCACATATGATGGTATTTCCTATAGGGACAGGCTCGAGTGAAGTGAAGAAACTGCACTATGGGGTAATATGTTTGGTCCCCCCACTATCAAAGTACCCAACATTTGAGTCTACTATAGACACACACTGCTCATGAGAAGATGGGTCGAAACTACAAACAGTAGAGGACTCTACAACAACCATTCCAACCTCTTTTTTCTTTGCCTCTTTTGCAGCCAGTTTTGGACAGTTCTTTATGATATGATCCTTTACTTTACAGTACTTACAAAAGAATTTTTTCCTTTTTTGGTTTCTTCTCATCTTTTTCTTCCTTTTCAAATGTGCAGCGTTTGTAGATTTTTGCTTACCACTAGATGAGCTCCATTTACCTTTGCCCTTAGATTTAGCAAGGAAAGCTGGCATTTCGATTGCTTTTCATCAGCAGAAATCAATTGTTCCTTCAAGCCTTTGATCTTTGTTAGAAAATTGTCCATAGAATCACCTTCATTTATATGCTCACTCTCCAACTGTTTTCGGAGGTAAGCAACACGAGCCTCATTCATAGTCTGGTACAATGACGAGGAAGGAGATAAGGAAGAGAGCTCACACATACACTCTCACAATCAAACAGAAGCACACACTCAAATTGAGGCAAAGAAGAATGATCTTCTTCTTCTTCTTCTATTACATAAAAAGAATGTATGAGAATGACCTAAAACAAGAATACAACAAATGCAATATATAAAGATGAGTACATAAGGAAAAACCTAATGTCCGCGAATGAGCAAGCTGGCAAGGAACAAATGTGTCATCACTCTTGATAGATAAATCTAATAAAGCTCAATGAAGTATACTTGACATACACCGGTGTGACCACTATACATGTCAGAGAAACGAAAAACTGATACGTGTCATCTTGGATAATCACATGTTGAGCTTGATATCTCAACACCCCCCCTCAAGCTCAACGTCATGTCCTCTTATCCAAGCATCTTTGGAAACTTCTTCAGGTTCTCTGATCTGTACATCGTAGCATTTTCCAATGCTTCACCTGATGTAGTATCCAACTTCAAATTATTATCTAATAGCATAGAAATTAGCTTACAATCAGCCATTCCATACTTTTGGAACATATTCAAGGCATATCGCCTTTGCGACATCCATATACTTGTTTTCGTATGTATAAACTCGATGCCCAAGAAGTGGCACAACACACCAAGATCTTTCATATCAAATTCTTGCATAAGAAGTTGCCTTACCTCTTTAACGCTTTCTTCAATTATCACCACCTACAATCAAGTCATCAACATAAATAGCCACAACTGTGATGCCATCATCACTCTTCCTTGCATATAGTGAATGATCTGCATTACACATAGAAAACCCAATGGTGGTCAAGTAATCAGCAATCCTTGCATGCCATGCTCGAGGAGCTTGCTTCAGCCCATACAAAGCCTTTTGCAACCTGCAAACATATTCTGGATGCTTTGAATCTTCATATCCTTGTGGCATCTCCATGTATATTTCTTCATGTAACTCACCATGTAAGAAAGCATTCTTCACCTCCATTTGATGCAAAATCCATCCTTTTGTTGTAGCTAATGCAACAAGTGTTCTAATACTAGATGTTTGCCACGGGGTTGAATGTTTCCTCATAATCAATTCCATATGTTTGTGCATATCCGTTTGCTACGAATCGTGCTTTGTACCTGCTTATGCTACATCAGCATTGTGCTTTACCTTGTAAACCCACTTGCAGCCTATGGGTTTCTTTCCTTGTGGCAATGGAACCAGCTTCCATGTATCGTTTCCATAAAGTGCAGCCATCTCCTCATCCATAGCTTTTTCCCAATTCGCATTTACAATTGCATCTTCAAAACAAGAAGGTTCAACACTAGTTTATGTCTACACACACTTTCATATGCCATGCAATCCCAGAACATATGTCCATACTAATCACACAAAAAACGAGGTCATGTTAGAACATTATTTGATTTTGTAGGTATAATTCTAGGGGTGGATCTTCTAAGGTCAAATGATTGTTTATTGGATGTGTATTCAAACACACCTTGGACTCTTACCTCATGTTCATGAAACATACTTTTGCAATTCATAGCTCCATTTTGTGGAAGCCGAGGAGTCCTCAAGCTTGAGGAGCTTAGGAAGAACAAGCCTACCAATTTTGGCTACTTTTAGACCTCGTTTAGACCTTCAAATAGCATCTAGAACCTATTTTTTAACTATGCCGGTCACTAGATGTGAAACTGGTCAAAACTAGTCTAAAAACTATAAAGAGAGCTAGAGAGCTCATTTTTGAGGTTAGCTAGTGTAGACTTGTATGAGCTAGTGTGAGCTTGATCTTGTAATTGAGATCTTGAGTAATAGAGTCTATTTTCCTACCTTCCATTGTGTCTTGCTTGTCTCATACATGTGTGTGTATGTGTGTGTGCATCTCTATGCTTCTCACCTTCACTCTCACTACATCTCACATTCAGGATCTTCATATCACTCCTATCTCTTCTGTGGATTGACATTAAGGAGGTGGAGCTTCTTAATGTGGTACTTACCATTTTGCTAGAGCAACACCAAATTTGGCACCGTTGTCGGGGATCGAGTCTAGGACGAATGTGTGATGGTAAGAGTATAGCAAGAAGTGGCGTTGGAAGGTAAAAATTTCAGTTTTTGTTGTTGTTCTTAATTAGTTTTTTGCATTTTTCATCTCCTCTACACTCCTTCACCACCGCATCATCTTCTTCCACTCCAAAAAAATCAAAAAAATCACCATATCCACCCATTCTCCTCATTTCCCCTCAATTGTGCATGCGAGAGAAAGAGAGAGAGCTTTTGTGCTTGTGTGTTTTTTATTTTTCTTGCAGGTACAATGCTCCAGAGCAGGAGGAAAGCTTCCAAAACGTAAAAAATCTACTTTTTGTCAGAATCTACCATTGGAGTTGGACCATCACAATGGTCTGACAAAGTTCGTATTTTCAGTAAGCGACCACACCACGAGATAGGCGACACTTGTGCACACACGAATCCATAGCTGCATTCTCAAAATTGCTATTTGGTGGACCATCGCGACGGGCTCACGCCATCGCAATTGTGTCACACCATCGTGATTGACTCATGCCATCGTGACCGCTTGGCCGGACCATCGCGACGGTCTCACACCATCGCGATGGTTCACTTGAACCATCGTGATGTTCACTGACCATCGCGATGATCCCGTCGACCCCACACCATCACGATTGGCTCACATCGTCGTGACGATCCCCTACCACGTGTCAAGTTAGACCATCGCGAAGAGACTAGGTACGCCATCGCAATGCTTCAAAGTTGGACCATTGCGATTGGCTCATGCCATTGCTTGTATATATCAAAGTGATTGAGCATCCATATAAGAATTGGTCTAAACATTGGATTTTTAGAGGTCTAACAAGGGCTATCAAACGCAATCAAGGCAAGGTAGTGAAGAACGCAAGGCTTGGGAAGTGCGACTTCTCGGGCATCAGAGCGATCAAAGAAGCTGACTTGAGGTTAAAAGAATACGGAACCCCCTCAGTCAATTATTAGCTTAGGCTAAACGTCTAGCATTGTGGAGTAAATTAGGTGATGATAGGAACACAACAAGTCCAAGAGACTTAATTTTTCAAGTCCAAGGCTAAGATAAAAGTGTGCGATACAAAAACCAAAAGGAAATAATTTAAATCTGACGGAACGAGAACTCAAAAGTACAAAGAAAAGTTGACTCATGACGCATACAATAAGATAAGATAAGAATTTCAAGGAATTAAAAAGAAACAAGCAACCATAGAGATGCGAATTCATCTCTCACTTGTGTCATACATACGAACATTTGACGAAATGTAGTGTCTATTGTGGGTGATAATATTAACGATGGAGTGACTGCAGATGTTGTGGGTGTGGGTGTTGATGCAAGGGAAAGGGGAAATAGGGATTGGAAAGTGGATGTAGTGGTGACTGTGGAGAAATGTGATGTGCCTAAATGTGGTGGTGAAATGGATGAGGTGAGTGTTGGTGCGGTGGGTGGTGATATGTCCATGTCACTAGACATGGTGTTGAGTGTAGTGACCCTGAAGAGTGGAGTGATAGTGGGTTCTTGAGTGGGTGTGAATACCGAATTTACAAAGGTTGCCGAATAATTTACAGATGGGGTTTCTTGTATTCCTTGGTGGAGAGGGGAGAGAGGAAATACAGTGGGTCAGGGAGGTTAGACGGGAGAGAAGGTCAATGGAGGGGGAAAAGGGAATTGGGGTCTTGGAGGGATGGGGAAGGAAGGGACGGATGGATGGAGAAATGGACTAGATGGAAGGGTGGAAATCCTAGGAGGGAGGCTAGGTTGTGTGGGTGCAGAAAGGGTGAGAGGAGTTGAGGCAACAAAGACTGCTGCTATCGCACTATCGAAGGACGTGGATGGTCTAGGAGAGGCAAGGTGTACAGGAGAGACTGGAGGGACAGGAGGTGAAGGAGGAGCAGTCGGTGTGGTGGATACTTCCACAACAGTAGTGGTATTTACAATAGAAGTGCGGGGCGAGGAGTCAATCACGATGGTTTCTTCTGCCAAAGAATCTTCAGGGATGAGGTGTGCTTCCCTGGCCTATTGTGAGGATTGGGCATCTGTTGGTACACAAATATATTGACCGGGCTTTGGTAGCAAGCGTATTTATCGTGGGTCGAATTGGGGTAGTGATTTCCTCTAAAAATAGTGTAATGCTTCATTAGTGCCTACCGATTTCCCTGAAACCTTGAATGTAGGCTTCTTCGAAGCCTCCTGTGGCGAGTTCCCTTTCTACGAGCGCTTGACTTTCTTCTTCGGAGAGTTTTTTGTGCAGCCAAACTGCTTGCATGGTGTGGTATAGCTTCTAGATTGCCAATGTGTAGGCAGCAGCTTTTCGTAAGTACTTGTGTCACCCTGAGTGTCAGTCTATTGTTCCTATTCATTAGTCTGCACATTCTCTTGAGATTCATGGCTTGCCTGAGTGGCTTCATCATCTCAGTCACCTTCGTCAGTTTCGGTCCTCTCTTCTTCAGAGCTGGAGACTACTTGCTCTTACGGTTGATCAGGGGGTGTGGTAGGGTAACTTGGGCGTTCACATTCCTTTGAGAAAAATTGTTCTTCTAAAAACTAAAACTCGTTTGAAAAAGCATCCGGCATTTCAAAATCAAAAGTGGTATTTATTGGTTCTGCTTCCAAGTTGGGTATAGGAAAAGTAAATGCTTCTGCACCAATGGAGGTGGGAATTTCTGCTGCTATAGTGGTGGGTTCCTGAACTATGGTTGCTTGAGAGGTAACAGCACTGGTAGTACCTTCTGTGATAATCGGTCTTGACAGGCGTATGCATATGGGTTGTATCGGTGCAGGGGGTTCTGTACGTGACTGTTCGGGAGAGGGTTGAGGTGATGGGGACTCTGGAACTTGTAGGCATGGGATAGATCCTAGCATGCGCTTGCCTCCTCGCCCCTTGCTAGATTTTTTCTAGCTTTCTTGGCGGCCCTTTGAATGCCTTCAATTCTTCACTTGTCATTGCGTGTTCTATAGGCAAGTCATATGCCAAGCACATATAAACAATTCGGGTGAGAGCGCAACGTCCATGGATGACTTTTTTCCTTTCCCATCTTTTTTGCGCTAGATACAACTGATCAATGATTCAGCTTGCAAGATCTATGGTCCAGGGCCCAATACAAGCTAAATACAAACCGAAACAAATATGCTTGTGAGGCATAGTAAAACAATCCTGAGCCGGGAACACAAAAAATGTTGCATACATATACGTAATGGCTTAGATAGCTCAGGTGTGATGACCGAAATGTCTTCCCATTTGATAACATCACCACCCTTCATCGGCTCTGGAATCAGCCTTTCTCGTTCTATCGGCATGTGAGTTCCGTGGATCTTAATTGGAGCTCAAATTAAATCCTTTGAAAGATAGAACTTTTTGAATGGGGGGTCATTTACCAAAGACGGCAAAATGAAAGTACCCAGCAAGTCCTTATTCTCAGAGGTTGTAAGTGTGGTCACCAGGTAATAGCATCTATAAAAATCCGGTTTGGGTAGTGGATCATTGAAGTATTCCGTAAAACCTGCTCTCACCCAAACATGCTTTAAGTCGTCTGTATTTTGGAGCGCTTCAAATTCTCTGGAGAAAAGTTGATACTTGCCCCACTTACTACTGTCAAAAGTCAAGGTGGCATCAAAAATAAAATCTAGGTCCGCCAAAGGTCCTGCTAAACCTTGGAACCAATGCGAATTACGATGAACTTTTTCGGTATATCCCCTGGGAGGGTCATCAATCGGCATAGGGCTTGGGAATCCTTGAAATTCAGGTGGTTGTACCGTGGGATGTGGTTCGGCTAGTAATTCGTCAAAATTGACCACCGGTACACTAGGGCCAGCTTCACATGGTCCTTTTGTCTGCATGATGATGGATGCAAATGTGGAGAAGATCTGCTACGAAAGATTAGCACATTAGTATGGAAATTAATCCTGATCCCATTAAAGTGAGACCGCAATCCATTTCCATAACCGATGTGTAACTCCTGTAGCCAAGTGTTGTGAGGTAGTTTATGGAATGATTTTTGCAAAATTAATGCCAGTCTCTAGACACCATGCTTCAGATAGTGCATACATTGCTTGATGAGATGTTATTACAAGTGATGTTGGGTTAGTGTGGTTGTGTTTATACAAGGTTCAGTTGTGAGTGAATTATTACAAGGGAGTTGGTTATTTGGGGTGGGAGTAATGTTAGACAACGGGTTTTGAGGAGACAATTGGATACGTTTTGCTATCCATTTCCTAAGAGTTGCTGAGCGGGTGGTATGTTTCTGCTGAGGGACAAAAGATGATATTGGATGTGGTGGTATTGAGGGGTGAAAATATTTCTGAGGGGTATATGTTACATGGCTTGAGTGTTGAGCTATTATACATTATTTCGGTACCCATATCTACGTGGATGTGGGTCGATTTGTAAGGTACTTGTTGGTGATCCAAATCTGTCGACTGTTTGTACTTGTAGAAGAAGGTCGAGGAGATGTCAGATGTTGAATCTGCTTCTACCTTAACTTCCTCTTGTCATGGTTTGCATCGTTGAAATCTGTTGGTGATTTCTGTCCTTTTGGCACCCATATTTGTCTTGTGCCTCTTGCTTTCTGGTGCTACTATTGTTGCTTGTTTTGTGTCAGGTTTGGGTTCCTCAATTGTGGGTGACTCCTTTGGGGTTGAGAGGTCGGATGGACACTCTGCTTTGGAAAAGAAGGGAAGTCCAACACTTGCAAAACTTGCCCATTAGGAAGTGCAGAATTTTGTATCATTAATCTAGGCCAGTCCGCAGTAAGTGTGGAAGGGTGGGCATTGCAGCATGTTGTGCCTATGTAGTTGTTGATGCAGTCCACCTGATTGCTGATGCAACCCACCTGACCAGTGCTGGAAGATCGGGGGAAAATATGTTGACATTCTTTTGTCTGATAGCTATCCATCGCCAAGCTATCATGGGTTGACTTTGGAAGGAGCGTGCTTAGCCCAGGGATCTAGCCAAAGATCTTTCGGTCCTCGGTCGCTTGCATTTCGTATGGTCTAGGGTTACATACCTCAGGTGGAGAGTTGTTAGGGAAGTCAAGAGGTATCACTTGCTGCTGATCTAAGGTTCCAATCTGTAAGGAGCCTTGTCTAAGATTTAGGTCCACTAAGTGATCGTATAGCCAATCTTGGCCAAGGATTAGGGGTTCTATCAGATCCTCGTCATGGCACACTGTTGAAGCTGACAGATTGACAAGTAAAGGAGGTGTTGCTTATGCTTGAGCTACACCAAATTTTGGCGCGGTTGCCGGGGAGACGTGAGGACCGGTATGAAGACCACAAGCAAGTGAAGGCACAAGTGCATGAGTGAAAGCACACAAACATGCACACACATACACACACACGCGCACAAGGTAAGATCAAAGAGAGGAACAATGGAAAGCTTCAATTGCAAACGAGTTCTCTTACAACAGTTCTATTCTCTAACAAGCTAACCCCAAAATTGAGCTCTCTAGCTCTTTTTATAGTTTTTTGACTACTTTTGGCCCTGTCCAGACCTAGTGTCTGGCCCAGTTAAAAATTAGGTTCGAGGGCTTATTTGAGGGCTCAAACGAAGTCTAAAATTTATGAAAATTGGTAGGATGATACTTCTAATACTCATCAAGCTCGAGGACTCCTCGACTTCAACAAAATGGAGTTAAAAAAATAGAAAATGGTATTTACAATGGTTTTTAGTGATGAGAATCACTATTTTTATAGGGATTTCTTCTGAGAATTTGACATACACTTCTTGGAGCTCCCTACTTGATCCTTCTTCTTGGGTGTCCACCTCTTTGATGTGCTCCTGTGCTTTGTCCTTGACCTTCAGCTTCAACACACACTAGTAGCTTCGTTGTCATGGTCACATCATGTATGAGGATAGGAAGATCCACCTCACCCATGCAAGGGGTTTCCATGCCTCCTAGCCGTATGAGGTATGCCTCAATTGGCTGCATTTCTATTCCTGAGTCCTTATAGTGGGACCATCTAATCGCACTATTCATAGCATCTGAATCACTTAAAGCCCTGAGCTCATGGAAAGGGTTGCCGTGCTCTAGCCTAACTGTAATGAATGGTCTCCTATCTAGTATACTAGGATGAGTTGTTGACATTGCTTGACACATGGCCATGGGGTATCTAGGTGTTGTTTCTAGATGGTTATAATGTTCTATACCTAGTCCTTGTCTTCTTATCTTCATGCACTTAATGTGTTCTATAGCTTCTGTGTGAGCTTTCATGCGTATTCTTTTTTCTTCCTCCTTATGCTTCTTTGCCAAGGTGAGTCTTCTAAGTATATCCTCAATAAGAGGTTCTTGATAAAGCTTGACTCTACAACCACTAATGTAATGAGGCATTATGTCTCCTTCTAGGTGGCTAATTGTACCGCTCCACTTGTCGAGAGTCGGTTAATGATCATAGGTCCATAACCTCACTTTTCTAGTTTCCGTGCATGTTGTTTCAGCGTATACACTAGGACTAAATCTCCTTCTTCTAAGCCTTTGTCTTTCACATGTGCATCAAAATAGGCTTTCTGTCGCTTCTTTACTGCATATATACTTGCTGCTGCTTTCAGCCTGGTTTCTCCTAATCGTTCCAAGTCCATTATTCTTCATGATAATGAGTTGATTTGAGTACGGTCTTGTAGTCCACTCGATATGCCCAAACAGCATGTTGTAACTGTCTGTCCCAATCTGAACATTTGTTATTCATGAGTTTCGTCAGTACGTTACAAAGGATCTTGTTAGTGCTTTTTGCTTGACCATTGGCCTGAGGATGATATGGTGCGGATTCCTTGTGACCCACCATAAAATCCTGTAACAAACATTCAATGACTTGGTTTAGAAAGTGAGTTACTCGATCACTCACTAACTCTATAGGTAGTCCATATCTTGTAAAGACATTTTCAAATAAGAATTTTGTAGTCGTGTGTACATCATTCTTTTTTGTGGCCTTGGCCTCTACCCATTTTGTAAGGTAATCCATCGCAACAATGATGTATTTTGCATGTGTACCTTTTGCAGGGGGTTAATGGGTCCTACAAAGTCTACACCCCACTTAGAAAATGCACGTCCTCCCATCATGGCTTTCAATGGCATTTCATCTCTGTGAGTAGGAAATTGAGTTCTCTGGCACACATCACATCTCTTAACATAGGTATGTGCATCCATGTGAAGAGTGGGCCACCATAATCCTACAAACAGTATGGCTTTGATTATCCTATCGAGGCCAAAATGACCTCCGCAACACCTTGGTGTGCAGTCTCTAGTATGCTCAAATAATCGTTCTCATGAACACACTATCTTAGGTATCCATCTCATCCTCATTTGTATAGATTGTCGCAAATAAGTGAATATTCTTGAGCTTCTTGCTCTAGACTGCGTTGTCGTGTTAAGGTCATTCTTTGAGGGAATGTTTTCGTCCTCAAGTACGTCACTAAAGGTTCACTCCATTATGGTGTGAAAGACACATGATATAATGTAGCATGTTCTACTGGCGGTCTTTCACAACAAACAGGGCATTCTTTACACAACTTGTAGAAATCTGCTTCCATAGAAGGCCAATATACTCCCAGTCTATGCAGAGTCTGCAACGTACAATGTTTTGAATGATGTTGCTTTAATGCACCTACATGTGCTAATTGCAACCAATTCACATGTAATGATTCATCTACACAACAAGCAAGAATCTTTTGATTATCCTGTTTATATATACTTCTTGCTATTATTTGATATCTCTAAGGCTTGGTAATGTCTCTTTTGATCCTTATCCTAGGATTCTTGGGTCCATATGTGAGAATAGGAACAAAAGACTTAGCCCATTCTGGTACTATCTCAAGGTTAAACAAATATGCATCGGGTAATTCATCCACTATTCCTTGAGGAGCTTCTCTTGTGGTTAATCTTGAGAGGTGGTCACCTCTGAGGTGTGTCCTTCCCTTCCTGACTACTACTTCAAAGTCGTACTCCATGAGCAATAGAAACCATCGTATTAATCGTCCTGTGTTACATGGCTTATTGACTAAGTACAATAATGCTTGGTGATCCGTGAAAAACTTGAATTTATTTACCAACAAATAATGCCTGAATTTCTTCACTGTTTAGATCATTCCTAATCCTTCTCGTTTTGTAGTGGTGTAGTTTCTTTCTACTGCGTTCAACTGTCTACTCGCGTATGCTATGGGAAGATCTATATTTCCTTCATTCGTGGGTTGTGCCAACACACATCCTATGGCATAGTTGGATGCATCCACATGTACATGGAATGGCTTGCTCCAATCTGGGGTTGTTAATATAGGTGCTGAGCACAAATGTCGTTTAAGTTCATTGAATGAATTTTCACACTAGTTTGTCTATTCAAACTTGGTCAAAAGAGAGTATAAATGCTTGGCTATGATTGCATACATGTGTATGAATCGTCTGTAATAACCGCAATGACCCATAAATGCCTGTACCTCTTATGCGTTACTTGGTCTAGGTAGATCTGCAATTACTTTCACTTTTTCTTCATCCGTAGAGATTCCATTCTTTGGCACAATGTGTCCTAGAATTTTTCATTGTCTGACCATAAAAATGCATTTTTCTGGGCTCAAACAAACTTGATATTCTCGACATTTATCAAATACTTGCCTTCGTTCTAGGATATGAGTATGCCACATATTCGAATGTGCACATATTTCATGGACATCAACTTCAAATTCTTGCATAAGAATTCCTTAAAAACATGACACATGAGTCCCTGGAAAGTGGCAGGTGCATTTGTTAGCCCAAATGGCATCACACAAAACGCAAATATGCCCCATTCTATGGCAAAATCAGTCTTGTGTTGATCTTCTGGAGCAATGACTACTTGATTATAGCCTAAGAAACCATCAAGAAAGCTGTAAACTTCCTTGCCCGCAACTCTTTCCAATAAATGTTCCATGATAGGAAGAGGATAATTGTCTCTGACTGTGGCAGCATTAACGTTTTTAAGGTTAATACACACACACAATTTTCCATTCTTCTTGGGCACTACCACAATGGGGGATACCCATTCGGTATGCTCAATTTCGTAAATGAATCTTGCTTCTAATAAATGATCTATTTCTTCTTTAATCTTAGTAGCGTAGTTATCATTTTACGTGTATGTTTTCTGTTTCGTAGGCTTTTCATTTGGAGTCATAGGGATTCTATGGGATCATATATTTGGGTCTACTCCTTTCAAGTCTTTGTAACTCCAAGCGAACACATCTCGATATTCACATAGTAGGGCAATTAACTCTTCTTCTTCTTCATTCGTCAAATCATGCCCAATGTATGTACATTCTTCTTCTTCTCCTTTTATGGTGACTATGATTTTTTTGGTTTTCTCTCTGTTATCATATACTTCTACAACATCAGCTTTTCTTTAGGCATTTGTACCATGATTCGTCTATCTTCTGTTTCATACTTCTTGAAATTCTCCGGTACTTCCATGAGTGGTTCTTCTTCTTCTTCGGTCTTAGGTGATTCCTTTCTCTTCTTTTTCTTACTCTTTGTATCTCTTATGGATGGCTCAAGTTGTTCCACTTGGCTTTCCTTTTTCTCTTCAGGGGTTTTGGCTTCAACAAAGTAAAGAGATTCCTCTTCTGTGGAACAGAAGGGTTCCATGATGATGGATTCTAGGTCCTCGTCATCACTAATCTCGTCCGGTTATTGGATCACTTCCATGCATTATTCTAGGATAAAGTCTTCCTCAATAGGTTCAATCATGAAAATGGAAATGTCATACCCATTTTCATCATAGTGAGGGGTCCATTGTTCTTCGTTCACCGCTATGTCCATCACGGCTAAGATTTCTACCCGATCGTGAGGCTCGAATTCCTTGCATGGAAATACTATAGGTGCGTAAGCTGGGTCTTGAAGGGTTCGTGGATGTTGTTCTGAACCTAAAGTCCTGGCTGCTAACCTTTTTTCCTCTTGTTTTGCTACCGTACACATCCATAGATGAGTATCCTCGTGTAACCATGAGGGGTCTGATTCCAATGAGTGTACCGATTTTATTTCCTCTTGTGTCTTATGGATGGTATTCCATTGTATTGGGGGTACATCTTGATGGGAATAGTCTTTAAGATTGACTTTATTAGTCACTCCTAAATGTTGCAAGTACAAAGAATTTGTTCCCCAATCTTGTACGATTTGCAAATGATGCATGAATGGCCATCCTAAAATCATCTCATAAGCATGATTTTTCCCAAAACCACAAATGGCGAAAGTATGCTCAAATTCCACACCACGATTGGTGAGAGATATGCCTTCTAGTAAGCCCAATGGTTTCTCTATGTGTCCATCAGCCATTTGTAGCTTCATCTTGGTGGGTCTTAATGCTGGCTTACCCCAACATTTCCATAAAGCAGTGCTAGCGATGGCTACTCCAGCTCCTGAATCTAAGATGGCTTTGGTGGTGTAGCCCTGATGGGTTATTGGAAGATAAGTGTTACTTTCCTCTCCTTTGCTCACATCTTTGATTCTTTCTACGGGTATCTCGGGTACCTTCTTGTGTGATCCTATTTGTGAGGGAGCAATAGCAACCTCAAGTACTTGGTTTGCTATGTCCTTCCACAATTTTTGTTTAATCTTCAACAATTCCTCTAGAGTAAGATGACACTGTATTTTGGTGTTCTTGATCACTTCTGTGTTCCTAGGGATCACTGATTCTTCATTCCTCACTATTATAGTGGGTGCTCTCATGCTAATAGACTTCGCTTCCCAAGGTCCTATGAACTGAAGTAATTCTTGCAACAAATTGGATTCAAAAACTGTGTGTTCACTCAGTTGTTCTTCCTCTACATCATCATAAATAGAGGGGATGTCTTGGGGAAATTGTTCCTGCAAGTCGTCTATTTTTTGAATAGGAGGATGGGTTCCTTGTTCTTTTCTCCACTTCTCTTCTTGGATTTCTCTTAAACATTCGTGTGAGTACTTATGTATGGAAGAAAAGTTGTCTCCATCTTTTGTATTTGGCACTTGAGATAGGGATGGCACATTTCTCTCCTGTGTCTGTGAAATAATAGGGTTCTTATGCAAATTCTTTTTCTCCTTGCTATCGATCAAGTATTCTAACCTCTCCAGTAGTCCTTGAAAGTGTAATTCAGGTTTTGCCATGTTGATCCAATTAAGATAACGAGAGGCTTCGAAGATTGTTTGTGCTAGTTCTACCATCTTCATGCAAAGTTTAGTTCTCTCAATTTCTAAGTCTGCTCGTGGATAATTCTTACTCATTTCAGCTATCTAGGGTCCTTCTTTCAATCTATCCTGATATGCATGAAACATCATGTCTAGGTTTTCTAGTATGGGTTCTACTAGAACAGATCCTGATCTCTGAGCTAGGTTCTCCTGATTAGATTCTTGACAAGTCAATTCTAGGATTTTAGCTCTGGATTCCTTTAGACTACCTTCCAACTCAGTTATCTTTTTACTCAACTTTCTCTTAATTCTTTCTCTGGAATCTTTCCAAGATTTTGTCTTTTTGTTACTAGACTGTCCAACTTCACTAGTTCCAGCTAATTTCTCACGATTGAGTTGTTGATTCCATAAGAGCGCCTGACTCTTGTTATAGCTTGGATAGGCACGTATGTAGGGTTGGATCCATCTGCATTATGTACAATACGTATCATGTTGATCAGTGTCACTTTTGAAGCATTCGCGGCGTTCTTGGGACAATCTTTGATGATATGCTCTTTACCACACTCGGCACAAAAGCCTTGTATGTTATAGTATTGTGATTGTCCTGCTATAGGAGGATGTGGGCAATCCTTAATGAAATGATCTCCTTGGTATCTAAAGCATGGTCCTTTAGGGCCCTACGGTCTTTGCTGTCTTAACTAGGGCCGCGGATAAGGGTTGGCATACATCACATTAGCATAATCGGGCTCCCAACTGGGTTCCAATGGTGGACTATCGTATTGATATGTTTTCACATGTTCTGGTGACTTCGTGTAATATGCAGGTGGACTATCTACATGAGTAGAGTCAAAACTATTAGAATTAGGGTCACTTTCTGTGATCAGGGGTGAAGAAGGCACTAAAGCCCTATTGAGGTTTTCTTCTGCAGCAGCATATTTGATTGGGACGACATTAACTGGTGGGGGTGGTTGCTGAGCTAAACCAGGTTGTGGTCTCTGTTGGGCCTGATAAGGATAGTTTTGGGGAGGCCTATAGTAATGAGGCTGAGCATTGTATTGGCCTTGATACCTACCTGTTGAAATAACAAAGAACTACTCCTACTCTACTCACATGCACAAATCTAACAAGCTATGGAGAAAGGAACAAAAGATAACAAAACATGATGAATGGTTAAAATGGAAATGAACTTACAAAGATTGCTCTATGAGCATGGAGACTCCATGAGGAGTGGGAGCACACTCTTGGCAATGAGCTAGAGTGGAATGACTTGTGTGGAGTGAAGGGAGGCCTTGCTTATATGTAGTTTGGGAGAATTCCCTTGTATGTGGGATAAATGAACTTGCATGTGAATGATTCTAGCTTTGGACAAAAGGGTGAAGCATGGAACTCTCAACACCCCCCCTCCATGTGATTACCCTTTTGTTTTCAATATGGTTTACTTATTAGCTTAACTGTTAACTGCCTGCCGCAGACGTTAATTACTAGTTCAAAACAACAATCCTTCGGAGACTCCAGAGTCTGGTTCCACACCTGCGTACCAGATATTTCCGAGTCTCTCTTTTTCTGTACTCAATCTTACCGCAAAATAAACTGACTCTAGCCATGTGGGTCCTTGGGAGTGGTAGGGGTCTGTTAAACAGAGGCCCTGTACTATTTTCCCAACTTCTCACTCAACCGTAATTATGGTTTTTCACGTCTTAGCTCAGTTTTGCTCCTGAACAACTTCAACTAGACCAACGTGCTGGACTCAGCGCTCCCAGACTGTTCCTGCCATAGTAGTTGGGCAGTAGTCCGAGATGACAGTCCAGTACTTTTAGTAACTTAACAAGATCATAACACACAATTCTTCTTGTCAGTTCACAGACTTACCGTGTATCTACCTTCAACCCGTAATATCTACTGACCGCAAGACGTGTCGCAACATTATTACCATTCTACGCGTACTTAGACATTACCGGCATTACCTTTGAACACAGACTATAATACCGACTCAGTCGCTTACAGAGAATCATAGCAACTCATGTCCATTCTTCACGCTTACCTATTCCACCGAAGAAATAGCAGATAGACAATACACTAGCACCTTACGCATAATCAAAGATATCTTAACTCGTTATCGAACAGAATCTCACAATCGCAGTACCGACTCGTAACACCGCAGTGTATCACGCATACGCAGTCAAACAATTACACAGATAAGGCGCGCAGAACAGGACAGAGCCAAGACACTCTACTCGTTAACACCTACCTACACACAGTAGAAGAGTTAAGCCCAAATCAGGGCTCTCACAATACACTCGCAACTCCCAAAAATGGGGGGCTCCTTCTCTCGTCCCTCTACCGTTCTTTTCATTGCTTTAAATAGAACTTTATTACAAGGCTTGCACGAATCTTTCTTTACCGCGTACTTCCAGAAGGGTTCTTTCTACATTAAAAACCTCTGTCTAAGTACAATTGTCCTTTGTTCGGCGGCCGTCTAACACTGGCACGCACGGTGGACTCGAACCCGCAAGTTCCTATGGTTCAGATACTAGACCTTCTAAGTACATACTTCGGGCGAGCCTAAATGTTCGGGTAATTTTCTTTTTGAGGGTTTCTAACATTTGCACTAAGGTGGTAGGTTCTAATAATTGGGCGTCGGTTCTGACTGCACTGAGGGCTATGGCTTGATTTAACAAAATTTCGGCTTGGGTTTGAAGAAAAGCCTCCTGGAGATAAAATTCGTTGGCTAATGCCGCATCTCGGGCTGTCGTTATTTTAGTCAGTTTGGTCTGCATCTCTCTGATGCATTCCTTCTGGTTGCGTATTTGGTTGTCTTGGCGTTCAAATTGCTGTGTTTGGAAATTGAGAGTTTTCTTATGCGCATCGCGTTCTCTGCGGGCGTTGGCGATATCTTTTTGGTATTGGCCTTCCTTTAGTAATTGTTGTTTGAGAATACGGTTGACCGCGTCGGCACATTCTTCGGCTCGCCGTAATTGCTCTTGAACTTGGTCGGCTTCTTTCTGTTGGTCCTGCATCTTCTGGGTGGTTTCTTGTAATTGAATCTTCGTATCTGCGATCAATTCTTCGAGAGATACGTTGATATCTTCTTGTTCTTGAAGGGTGGCCTTCAGTGTTCGAATTTCCTCATGTGCGTCGTGTATGAGTTGGTCTTTGGCAGCTAGCTGGTCCAGGGCTGCATCTCGTTGTTGTACTAGCGTCTGTTCTGTCGAAAATCGTGCTTGGAGTTCTGCTAGCTGTGTCCGGAGTTGATGATTCTCGGTCTTTACGGCATCAACTTCTTCCTGGAGGGGGGCGATGTCGGCTTCCAGGGTGTCTACCTTGTGCTGGTATTCGAGTTTCAGGTGGTCCGTGGTTGCCGTAAACTGGGCGGGCAGCTGGTGTGATAACTGGATGAGGAACTGCACCATGGCGGCAAGTTCCGAGAATGCGTTATGTGGCGGTGGTGGTGGAGGATGACGAGGTTGAGAGGATGTGTCGGTGAGTAGTTGCTGGGAGTTTGGCGGAGAGTAGTTAGGGGAGGAAGAGGAAGATGTTGCGGGTTCAGTGATGGGTGGGAGGGGTGGTTTCGGTGGGGGGAGGGGTTTGGCAGGAGGTGGTGTAGGGAGAACGGTATCTGAGGGGTTTACCTTGTCGAGTGTTTGTTGTATGGTTTCTGTCTGGTTGATGGCGTCAATGAGTTGATCCAGTGCTTTGGTGGCCGATTCCTGTTCATCCTGGTGCTGCTCAGATTCTTTTTCTGTGGACACTATTTCTGTCTCTGCTTGATCCTGCTGGTCTGGTTGCTCCGTCGATGTTTCGTGGTGTGTGGCGGTGTCGTGGTATGTTTCCTCTTGGTCGTCTGGCTTGGTCTCCTGATCTTTTCCGGCGGATCCTTGGACTTCACTTTCCGAGGAGCTGATCCGAATTCGCTTGGTACGGAAGAGCTGATTAATCTCTTCGTCTTCTTCTTCAGTGTCCTCGATTGGTTGTGCGGATTCTTCGTGTCGAAGTGCGGGGCCTGCGGGTGGGGGTTGTGCGGCGAGAATGGTTGGGAAGAGGAAGGAGATGATGTGTGGAAGGCGAGAGCGGGGGGTAGAACCCTTTTGGAGCTGTTTTACGATAGCTACACATTCTTTATGGATTCTAAGGAAAAAGTAAGAGGCAAAATTTACAAGTTCGCAGGCGGCTTAATCTAAGGCGGAGTAGAAGGGGCGAGAGATACCATATGTTCGTTTTTGCAGGTTGAGGATGGCTACAAGGAACTGTAGGGCGGATCGCTCGGGTTCTGGGCGGCATAGAATGGCGTATTCGTTTGATGAGGAGCGGGGAAAGAGTTCGGTCATACGGGTGAAGGGGATGGTAGGGCCATTTTCGCGGCCTTGCGGGGTGAGGCGGTAGGCATCGGCAAAGGCTTGGAAGGTGATGACGGATCTATGTGGGAGGGAAAGGAAGACCCACTGTCGTTCGGTGGTGGGGCTTTGGGCAATGGCTTGGATGATCTGTGCGGAGAAGGGATGGGTTTCCACTGAGTGCCAAGGCAACTCAGCGAAGTTGGCCAACCCTCTGCATCGCAGGTATTCGCCTACGTCTGTAGGGATACCTTCACGGAAAGAAGCGTAGTTGGCTAGCGCTTCCATGGCGTTCACAATGCACACTTACAGAAAACACAGAATACTGAGATAACACACACAATCACGAAAACACAATAGCGGTTTTTGGCGTTCCTTCTTTCTTTGATCATACTCCATTGCGTCTTTACAAAACCTTCTAATGTGGCCGAATTCGCCACAGAAATGACAGCGCGGAGGTGGTAGATTGGGATTTTCCGATGGTGGTCCATTCTGCCATCGGTTGGCATTATAATTGTTGTTTCTCTGTCCTGGGTAGTCCCGATATCCTTGTTGTTGATTGTTTCTCAGTTGCGGAGGCACATAGTGATTTACTGGCTGGCCATGTTCTTGGATGACTGCATTGACGGTTGCTGTCCCCTGTATTCTTGCGTTGTAGACACAGTTTCCGGTGGTGTGTCCGGCAGTGTTGCAGATAGCGCAAAACGCTTGATTCAGTGCACAGTTGGTACTCGTATGCCCTGAATTTTTGCATGTGGTGCAGTATACTTGCCTGGTTATATCTTCAGCCATATTTTTGTTTGTTTTTAACCATTCCAAGTCTTCTGAAAATCCACCAACCTTGGATTCTAGCTGTAGAGCCATTGCAATGACGGCATCCAAGGTCATAGCTCCGACACATCTTATGATCATGATCTGCTTCAGTTGTGGGGTTAATCCATTGATAAACCATTGAGAGATGACATCATCAGGTAGATTAGCGTGAGCCTGTGGTATCTGCCGTAAATGTGTTCTAAAGAGGGTAGCGTACTCCTGGACGGTCTGATTTACCTTCTATCTGTTGTTCTGTAGATACTCAAAGATTTCAGCAAGATTCTTCTTTAGTCTGAATCGCTGTAAAAAGGCGTCTCGTACTGCATCGTAAGTACCGAAATGATTGATATCATATTCCGTGAGCCATCTCGCCGCTTCATTGATCAGTGTAGATTGAAAAACAATGGCTTTATACGCCTGATCTGGTGGATGGTTAAGAACTGCATAACTTATCTCGAAAGTTCGTACGTGGGCGTCTGGGTCGTCTCCTGGGAATCCACCGAATTTCGTGTAGGTTACTCCTGTTGGAGGCGGCCTTGGCTGACCTAACTGTTGTTGTTGTTGTTGTCCGCTCATTGTGAATGGTTCAGGGTTTCCTTCTATATCTCGGGATTGATTGGTTGAACTATCGGGACTTGTATCGCCGGATGGTGCGTTTTCCGGTGTGCTGTTTCGACTTAGGATGCTTCGGATCTCTGTTTCGAACAGCTTTCCTTCCTTCTGGATGTCTAATATTCGAAATCTTTCTTCCAAACACGAAGGTTGAGCTGATGATTTCGCAAAAAAGGCTAAACCTTTGCCAGCGATCGGTGATTCTATCACCGGAATCTCACCGGAATGAACCGAACTTGGGCCAGAATGCCCTGTTTTACTACTTTTACCAAATTTTCCTAACGTATTTCTGACCGTGGATAACTCTAAATCTTTATCTGATATTGTTAAACTAGGTTCCAACGGCGTTTTGATAGAGTCTGGACTTGCTATATCTTCGATAGGCTGGGTCGAAGTAGCATCAGAATGTATCGAAGGCGTTGACCGTTCTACCGGAATATGACCGGAATCAGTTGTAACGTTTCCACTTTTCTTGACCACTTGGTCAGATCTAGTTATGCCTGCTTCTCCCGAGGCTATCTTTTGTGATTTTCGTGCTTCAATCTGACGATTCTTAGGATATGTTTCGCCCGATCGAGTGACCGGCATGTATCATTGCCCAGTGATACTATCTGAGCAGTTTGCAACAATCTGGATCTGTTGCTACTGTCAGTGAAGCAAATGTTGCTGGATGTTTGCTTCTTACAAACCGTTAGCACTCTAATGCCACTGTCTCACAAGTGACTCGTAATCAAATGCTACTTTACCGCAGAGACTGGTAATCAGTTGCCACTTTCCCACAGGCAACGGGCCAGAGAACTGGCAAGCGGATGCCACTTTCCCACAGGCAACGGGCCAGAGAACTGGCAAGCGGATGCCACTTTCCCACAGACGACGCCAAATGTTAAAGGTAAGATCGTTTACTTATTAGCTTAATTGTTAACTGCCTGCCGCAGACGTTAATTACTAGTTCAAAACAACAATCCTTCGGAGACTCCAGAGTCTAGTTCCACACCTGCGTACCAGATATTTCCGAGTCTCTCTTTTTCTGTACTCAATCTTACCGCAAAATAAACTGACTCTAGCCATGTGGGTCCTTGGGAGTGGTAGGGGTCTGTTAAACAGAGGCCCTGTACTATTTTCCCAACTTCTCACTAAACCGTAATTATGGTTTTTCACGTCTTAGCTCAGTTTTGCTCCTGAACAACTTCAACTAGACCAACGTGCTGGACTCAGCGCTCCCAGACTGTTCCTGCCATAGTAGTTGGGCAGTAGTCCGAGATGACAGTCCAGTACTTTTAGTAACTTAACAAGATCATAACACACAATTCTTCTTGTCAGTTCACAGACTTACCGTGTATCTACCTTCAACCCGTAATATCTACTGACCGCAAGACGTGTCGCAACATTATTACCATTCTACGCGTACTTAGACATTACCGGCATTACCTTTGAACACAGACTATAATACCGACTCAGTCGCTTACAGAGAATCATAGCAACTCATGTCCATTCTTCACGCTTACCTATTCCACCGAAGAAATAGCAGATAGACAATACACTAGCACCTTACGCATAATCAAAGATATCTTAACTCGTTATCGAACAGAATCTCACAATCGCAGTACCGACTCGTAACACCGCAGTGTATCACGCATACGCAGTCAAACGATTACACAGATAAGGCGCGCAGAACAGGACAGAGCCAAGACACTCTACTCGTTAACACCTACCTACACACAGTAGAAGAGTTAAGCCCAAATCAGGGCTCTCACAATACACTCGCAACTCCCAAAAACGGGGGGCTCCTTCTCTCGTCCCTCTGCCGTTCTTTTCATTGCTTTAAATAGAATTTTATTACAAGGCTTGCGCGAATCTTTCTTTACCGCGTACTTCCAGAAGGGTTCTTTCTACATTAAAAAACTCTGTCTAAGTACAATTGTCCTTTGTTCGGCGGCCGTCTAACAGGGACTAGTGACGTATGGGATCACTTAGCCCATCGGTTTTTAGGATCTAAAGGACATATGGGATCCTTAGACATATCTTGGACATGTGGCATCCAAGTGTGGGACATATGGCATCCCTTGGTTTTTAGTTCCATGGACGTATGGGATCCATGGTGTATGGGACATTGGCATCCCGAGGATCTTGGGACATATGGGATCCCAAGACATATATAGGGTTTACAACATGGGATAGGTGGTGTGTTTGGAACCATTTGCCTTCTCCTTTGAGAATTTCTCTTTTTGTTTGTTGTAGTCTTCATAGGATCCATTGATGGGATCTTTGGTAGGGTCCTCTGATTCTTGTAGCCTCCTTTGTTTGTTGTAGTAGTTGTCCTCATGCTTTGTCTATGTAGGCCTTCATTTGATGTTGTTTTGAATGCACATTAAGTGCCATATACTTATGGGACTTTGTTTGATATGCTTGAGAGAGTACATAGATTCAACAGTTTATATGGCATTGGGAAGGTTCTACTATGCTCAAGCATAGTGATGTCTAATCCCTTACAATAGAGCTTGAAATCCATGTTGTAACATTAAAACAAGTGGGAACAATGAGGCCTTATCCTTTCGAAAAAATATTCATAACCAAAAGTTTGGAGTTTTGAAAATCATAGACTATGACTAAACGAGATCCCAATTGATTCCTGAACTTTAAGCTTAAAACAAGTGCGTGCGAATCTCTTTTCCTTCTGATTCACACACTAATTTCCAAGAAATTTCATGCGGGAAAAAAAAAGAACATTCATCAATGACCACATCTCAAAAGTTCTGACATAAGCACTTGTGTATGATTTGCTACAACGTTGCGAGCACATCGAAAACTTTGTATGAAGACAGGTTTTCATAAGCTTAAAAGTTAGCGTTTTCATAAGCTTAAAAGTTAGCACTCAGCGCGAGTCGACGGCGGATGAAGAATGGGCTCTTCCTTCTGTGTGTTCTACTCAGTCCCTCTCTATGTGATGCATGGATGATGGGCTCTCTCGCTATTAAAAGAATATGGTGCAGTCCGTTGTCAGATATCGTTGGCCTCATTCATGCTCGTATGGAAATAAGTGCACCTGTAGAGCATCAGTCTCCATCAAACCAAGCCCGAATCTCACTCTAGCGATGAAGTAGCCTATCCCGCCACCCACGTTGGCACTCCATGGATTAATGAGCCACCTCCTATGTTGGCACTCCAATGAGCTCCAATAATATCTTCAACAGAATATCTGGTTCTGTGTAGTTTGGCTCTCACATGCACATCGTAGGCTTCATTTTCGAATGGAAACAACAGGCGTGTTTCTGTACGACATGAATCCAATCGTCACAGCTCTTGGCTTCAACGCCATCAAAAATACGGCTGCCACAATGGCAACTAAGGATGCTCTTGTGAGGGCATACATATTTCTGCTCGGCACACAACCTCTATCTCTCTCTCGTTCTCGGCCTATATGAGTGTTTTCTTTCTTGCTGCACTATTATGCTCTGAAATATAGCACAGTGATGATTTCTCTTGCTTTTTTGTCTGATGTGCATTATCTCTGTGTCTTGGCACAAATGTAATGAGTTGCATCTGTGAGCAATGTGATTGTGGTGCAGCAGTACAGTAACCGACCCTTTGAGTATACCCAGAAGAGGACTTGTTTGCACTGCACAATGACACAAATATTGCATCAGAAGGAAGAACTCTTTCTCTTGCAGTTTCTTCATTGAGAGAACATTCACGCGTTGTGTGCATGCATATGTTCTGTTCTCTCTCACAACCATCCATGGCTATCCTCTGAGCACATCAACATGAAGGTCTCAGTGCATCTCGAAAAATCTACTCAGCATGTTCAGCCTGTCTTCCCCTTGTGTCTTTGGGACTATGTGCTAATGAGTAATGTTCATACTCAGATGTAGGTGCATATATGACAGTTGAGTGATGAGCTTATTGCAGACTACATGCTTTCGCTCATGCGCAAACTTCAATCGAGTGTACTATTCTTCATTGTCTCGGCTAAGATAGATTGCAATGACGAATGGGATACGTAATAATAGAAATGATGATGATAAAAAAAATGATCAAGTGCTTACAATCGCAGAAGTAGAAGTCTCCATGGTGCAAATGATTAAGAAACTAATGAAAGAAGAAAATATAGCAAAAAACGAGCTCAAACAAACAATGATTATGATTAATGGCAAAATGATAGTGCTAAAAACCACTTTTGATTTCACAACTGGAATATGGGAGGGTGGGAAGGGTTAAGAGATTAAAAGGAATGTATATGTTAATGATAAACATCTATAGAAATCAAAATGGAAACAACAATGAGAAATTATGATGAATGGAAATGAGAACACTACCATGCTTAACCTATGCTCTGATACCATGTTGAAATAACAAAGAACTACTCCTACTCTACTCACATGCACAAATCTAACAAGCTATGGAGGAAGGAACAAAAGATAACAAAACATGATGAATGAATTAAAATGGAAATGAACTTACAAAGATTGCTCTATGAGCATGGAGACTCCATGAGGAGTGGGAGCACACTCTTGGCAATGAGCTAGAGTGGAATGACTTGTGTGGAGTGAAGCGAGGCCTTGCTTATATGGAGTTTGGGAGAATTCCCTTGTATGTGGGATAAATGAACTTGCATGTGAACGATTCTAGCTTTGGACAAAAGGGTGGAGCATGGAACTCTCAGCACTACCTGGTTATGGGTATGCTTGCGAGTAGTTTTGTCATACTACTTGTTTATTGTATGGGCAATCTGCAACATGGTCATAAGGGTCTCCTGTCCCATCAAAATAGTTTTTCATGGACTTTACTAACTAGGTGGGTCTCAGCATCCTGGGGTGTTCACGTGGTCTACGTAGAGGAAAATCATCTCTACCACTTGGTATTTTAGGTTCCCTTTGTCTTTCCAATCCATTGGTGTCCATGGTTGCTCTATCTCTCCCTATGGGATGAGTGAAACTTACTTCTGGTCTCTCTTTGTTCTTCTCTCTTTGAGTACCATGGGCTGAGCATGTCCTAGCACCCTGATGGCTCGTGTTTACATTTACTCGTGATGGAGGGAATACTAAATCGCCTCTCCATGTGTAGGGATTCCTCGCGTGGTCTGGTACTACAAATACTCGTTCTGAAGTGTCATCTAGGTATACAACTTTTCTAGGAGCCTACCTCCCTAGGTTGTTCCATTCTGTACCTCCAAAATGCTTCATCGGTTTCCTTATTCAGAAATAATTCTATACTTCTATTATCCTAAGGGATCCAATCTAGGATTAATACTCTGTTAGTACAGATTTCCCTCTAGGTGTCCTTGGTTCTTCTCCTAGTGGTTCTTTTCCTTGGGTTCTCGCTTTCGTATCTGGCTGAACTACACCAAACTCATTGGTATGATTTGGCTGAATACTTATGATGTACATTGTTCCTTCTTTGTCGACGTATGTGTCTCTCTCAAATTTCACCACTAGATGATCCAATCCAATGGGTTGATCGTGATTGTGCAATTGGACCACTGATCTTCGCAAACCATCCTCATAGATGCAAGCACCTAAGTGGTTGGTTCGGACGTATTCTAATTGAGTTCTATAGGGTCCTTCGGGTCTTTCCAAATATGCTATGTTTAACCCTCCTTCTGGTCTTTCTGTGCTAAAGGCCATTTCTGATTCACTGGTATCTGAGATCAACTTGTAAGGATAGCTATTCAATTGTTGAGCCCCCGAACGTGCAGTAGTTCTACACTTGCTTCTGATGATCTAAGGCTTCATCGGTATGACTTACCTATATGCTTGCTCGATCTAAGGTTCATGAATTTGATGGAAAGTGTTAATCTCCAAAAGAACAACCTACTCTTGAAAATAGAACACCTCTATATCAAGAGTAAGTCAAAACCTTCACCAAATTAGAGGTCCAATCTCCAAATTATCAAAAGTTGAGAAAATCTGTGAAGAAGGTAAAACACAGAAAGTCTGCTGCACAATTTCTTCTCATTGACCTATCAACCATGTAAAGTTTTCTATGAAATTTTGTATGGAGTGTCGCCTAGAGATTGCGCACCTCCTCCAAGTTAAAGTTCTTCAAAAGGTTTAGTATAAATTGAGAAATCAACTTCACAAGTTACCTATGTCTAAATCTGCACTTCTGAGAAGTCGATTTAGACACCCCTAACTTCTTAACTTCAATTCTCTCAGTACAAAACCCGTTTAAGCAAATGCTTCTAGCCACGAGTAGATTACCTTCTAACTTAAAGATTAAGTGCTTGCTTGCACAAAACTTTAAACTATGGAGTGAGAACTGATCAAAAGATCAAGATCGAGATTTGCGCCTGTTTCAGAGAACTGTGAACACTCAACACATATGAATGTTCCTACTAACAATTCTCCTAGCCTGTTTGCAATTAGACTCTGAAACTCAGGTCACAGACTTATTAACTACCAACTTAGATATCCTCAAAAGGATTTTACAATTGATCAAACACAGACGGAGCAGACACAGAAAGATCGGGTGCAATATTTCTTCATTTTTCTCAGAAAGTTACAGTTGAGTGATGAGAGAAAACTCAACTAACTTTTTCATGTCTCATGACATCTCTCTACCTCTTTCTTGACTTCTATCTATTCTTACATATGCTCTCATATCATGCCTCGACATTTTCAAGGTATTTATAGATAAATTTGTACAAGTTTATGACTAATCAAAGATCTAAGTGAACTATGTACATATGTGTACATTCCTCACATACTCTGAATGTATCTTCCTTCCAAGCTTCAAGAATTGATCTCATCCTTCATTCTTTAGTCTTCAATCATTCAATTGGTGATTGATCTGCACCAACAGCTCCCCCTCAATCATCAATTGAGGTTTCTCCTTTCTTCTTTATACCTGCCATGTCTTTAAACTTCTGTAGCTTTGGTCCATCCAAGCTCTTTGTAAGCATATCAGCTATCTGATCCTTTGTTGAAGTATGTATGACTTCAATCTCCTTATCCATCACTTTCTCTCTTAGAAAGTGATACTGAATCTCAATGTGTTTGGTCCTGGCATTAAAAACAGGATTAGCAGCTAAATACAATGAACTCATGTTATCTCCATATATAATTGGTACCCCATGCACAATGTCAAAACTCTTCATCAAAGTCTTGAGCCAAATCACTTCCTTTGCAGCTTCAACCATGCCTTTGTACTCTGCTTCTGTAGAAGACAAAGCAACTGTATGTTGCTTCTTGGAGCACCATGAGATAAGTTTATCTCCCACATAACACATATATCCAAAAGTTGACCTTCTATCATCTGGATTACCTGCCCAAACACATATATCCAAAAGTTGACCTTCTATCATCTGGATTACCTGCCCAATCTGCATCACTATAAATTTTGATATTTGTATCTGAGGTAAACCCATAATACAAACCTTCATTGAGTGTACCCTTAATGTACCTCAACACTCTTTGACCTGCAATCCAATGTTCTTTCCTTGGGCAATGCATGAATTGAGACAAAACCCCTACTGCATATGATAAATCAGGTCTAGTTAAAGTAGCATAGATAAGACTACCAACCAAACTCTGATATTGTCTCATATCCTTGAATTCTTCACCTCCAAACTTACTCAATTTGTGATTCACCTCCATTGGTGTAGGTGCTACCCTGCAATCATCCATTTTAAACTTGATTAACAAGTTCTTCAAATACCTTTCTTGGGTCACAAATACTCCATGTTGAGTATATGTAATCTCCATGCCCAAGAAGTATGACAAGTCTCCCAAGTCACTTATCTTGAACTCCTTTTCCATTTGCTTCTTGAGTCTTTGTATTCCTTCTTCATCTGTACCTGTAAGGATTATATCATCAACATATATGCACATGTATATGAAACCATTATCACTTGCTTTGACAAGCAAGCTACTATCTGCTTTAGACACCTGAAATCCAAGTTCTTTCAAGAACTTTACAAGTCTGTAATTCCATGCCCTTGGGGCCTGCTTCAAGCCATACAAAGCTCTCTTGAGCTTGCACACATGATCTGGATACCTTTTATCTCTGAACCCTTGAGGTTGCTCCATGAACACATCATCTGAAATATAACCATTCAAAAAAGCATTTTTCACATCAAGTTGACATAACTTCCAACCTTTACATGCAGCAATAGCAATAAGTGTCCTGATGGTTGTCATCTTTGCCACAGGACTATAAGTCTCATCATAGTCAACACCATAAGTCTGAGCAAAACCTTTGACAACAAGTCTAGCTTTATATCTAGACACACTTCCATCTGCAAACCTTTTGGTCTTGTAGACCCACTTGCATCCAATGATTTTCTGACTATTTGGTTTTGGAACCAAATCCCATGTTTGATTCTCCAATAGTGCATCATATTCTTCTTGCATAGCTTTCTCCCATTTTTCCTTACCTTTTGCCTCTTCATATGTAGAAGGGTCTTCATCTGTTTTCATCATATAAGCATAGTCTTTTGTGGCCAAAAATGAAGTATCATAGCTATACCTTGTAGGTTGCCACTTATTCCTTGTAGACCTCCTAAGCTCTCCACTTCTTGAGGTTTCTGGTTCTTCATATTCAGGATCAAATCTTGGTGTTTCCTCCACTTCAACCTGCACTTCATTATTCTCTTGTTCATCAAATATTTGAACCTTTGATTTACCTTTCCTTTGGCTCACTTCTTCTTCATCACCTGTATTGATATTGACTGTACCTGCATACCAAGTATTTTGCTCATCAAATGTAACATCTTTAGAAACCATAAATTGTTTTGTAGATGGACTCCACAATCTATAGCCCATCTGCTTATCATCATAACCAATGAAAACATATTTTTCAGCTTTAGGCTCCAACTTGTGCCTTAATTGTGATGGCACATATGCATATGCCACACATCCAAAAACTCTGCAATGATCCAAGGTAGGTCTCTTACCCCACCAAGCCTCATATGGTGTCATACCCTGCAAGGCTTTACATGGTAACCTATTGACCAAATAAGTAGCTGTATTTATAGCCTCAGCCCACAAATAATTAGGGCAATTTTTCTCCTTCATCATGGATCTTGCAAACTCAACAAGTGTTCTATTTCTCCTTTCTGCAACACCATTTTGTTGAGGAGAGTACCTGCAAGTAACTTCCCTTTTTATACCTGCATTCCATAAGTAATCACTGAACCCATTAGAGAAATACTCTCCCCCTCCATCTGACCTTAATCTCTTCAACTTATGACCTGTAATTCTTTCTGCATATGCATGATAGTGTTTAAATGTATTAAACACTTCTGACTTATCTTTGATCACATAGATAGTAATCCATCTAGTAGCATCATCAACATAAATCACATAATACCTTGACCCATTTATACTGAAATCCTTCGATGGTCCCCACACATCTGTGTGTACCAATTCAAGCTTCTCTGAGTACATAAAACCATGCTTGGAGTAAGAATTCTTATGAGCCTTACCTAATTGACATGCCTCACATTTGTATGTCATATGTTGACCTGCAACATTAGGCAATCCAAGCACTGAACCATTGTTAATCATATCTTTAATACCTCTTTCATTGAAATGTCCAAGCCTCTTGTGCCAAAGATCTAACTCAGAGATCTTATGTCCTCCATATGTGAACATAGCATGACCAATATTGCCTTGAATCTTCAATGTAAATAATCTTCCTTCCTTTTTCCCTGAAACAATCTGTTTATACCCTTGGCTAGGGTCTTCCACATATACTCCATCATTGGTAAACCTTACTTCATATCCCTTTTCAACAATTTGTCCTACACTTATCAAATTCTTAGGAATTGTAGGAACATACAAGACCTTACTCAATAAGGTGCTACCATCCTTGGCCTTCACTGATCCAATTGACTTCACATTGTGCTTTGTGTTGTCACCTGTTTGAACAACATGATTAAAAACCTTACTCTCCAAATCAGTCATCAAAGATATATTACCACTCAGGTGATTGCTACACCCTGAGTCAATGTAGAAGACTCTTTGATCTTCACTCTGCCTTTCACAAGTTGCATTCATTATCAATGTTGAATCCTCCTTTTGATCTGAAGCATAATTGTAGTAGGTGTTGTTGTATTGTTGACTTTGGAAACCTCTACCTGCATTTCTTCCAAAGTAACTCCTACCACCTCTGCCTCTGAAATTACCTCTTTGACTTCTGCCTCCTCTTCCTCTTGAATTATAATTTTGATTGTATCCACCATTACTCTGATTATTATGCCAACAATCATTAGCTAAGTGATTTGTCTTACCACAAATCCAGCAAGCTTTGCCTCCATCTTTGTTGTTTCTACCTCTTCCTCTACCTTTGCCACCTCCTCTTCCTCTTAGGAAGTTGGCTTGACTAGTTGTACCTTCATCTTCACCTGCTTGTTGCTTTCCTTTGCTATTCTTCTTCTTGTCCTTTGAATACATTGCATGACCTGCACTCTTGTCACCATCTCCTTTAACATCCTGCTCAAATGTTAGCATATGACCTAGCAACTGATCTAAATCAGGAGTGAAATGGTCAAGTGATAACTCTGTAGACAAAATGAATGGCTTCCATTTGTCATCACCTCTCAAACCTGTAAGAATTTGCCTTACCAATTTATCCTCCTCAATGTCTTCATCAACAGCTCCTAATGCATCTGCAATGTCTTTCATCCTTGTCACATAGTCTGAAATAGATTGAGAGGCCTTCTTCTTGAAGGTTGTAAACTCTGCCCATAAAGATGCCTTCCTTGACTTGGTAGTATTCTGGAAATGCTCCTCCAAAGCATTCCAAATATTAGTTGCACTTTCAAGACCTCGAATATGAGGTAACAAGTAATCATTGACTCCCATATAGATAATGCTCCTAGCTTGAGCATCTTTCTTCATCCAATTTTTCAAATCTGCTAACTCTTCCCTAGTTGGAACACTAGGATCTCTGAACTGTGGCTTCTCTTCTTCTCCTGTGATGTAAGCAATCAAATCTTTGCTCATAAGATGAGCTTCCATCCTCATTGACCATGCAGGATAGTTTTCCCTATCCAATTTCTCTATCTGTAGAGAATCTCCCATCTTGTGTCTACCTGTGTATTGAAATCTTCAAGCTTTATGAACAATATATGTACCTTTACTTCGAATTAGACTCCTTTTGTCCTTCTTGATGTCGTATGGTCTCCTCCTCAAGCTTTGCCTTCAAACTTTCACCTTTTAGTTCTTCAATTGTTGAATTTCTTGAATCTGCAGCAGTCGGGATCCTCCTTTCCTTGATTTTGATGTCTCCTGCTCTGATACCACTGATGGAAAGTGTTAATCTCCAAAAGAACAACCTACTCTTGAATTTAGAACACCTCTATATCAAGAGTAAGTCAAAACCTTCACCAAATTAGAGGTCCAATCTCCAAAAGTTGAGAAAATCTGTGAAGAAGGTAAAACACAGAAAGTCTGCTGCACAATTTCTTCTCATTGACCTATCAACCATGTAAAGTTTTCTATGAAATTTTGTATGGAGTGTCGCCTAGAGATTGCGCACCTCCTCCAAGTTAAAGTTCTTCAAAAGGTTTAGTATAACGTGAGAAATCAACTTCACAAGTTACCTATGTCTAAATCTGCACTTCTGAGAAGTCGATTTAGACACCCCTAACTTCTTAACTTCAATTCTCTCAGTACAAAACCCGTTTAAGCAAATGCTTCTAGCCACGAGTAGATTACCTTCTAACTTAAAGATTAAGTGCTTGCTTGCACAAAACTTTAAACTATGGAGTGAGAACTGATCAAAAGATCAAGATCGAGATTTGCGCCTGTTTCAGAGAACTGTGAACACTCAACACATATGAATGTTCCTACTAACAATTCTCCTAGCCTGTTTGCAATTAGACTCTGAAACTCAGGTCACAGACTTATTAACTACCAACTTAGATATCCTCAAAAGGATTTTACAATTGATCAAACACAGACGGAGCAGACACAGAAAGATCGGGCGCAATATTTCTTCATTTTTCTCAGAAAGTTACAGTTGAGTGATGAGAGAAAACTCAACTAACTTTTTCATGTCTCATGACATCTCTCTACCTCTTTCTTGACTTCTATCTATTCTTACATATGCTCTCATATCACGCCTCGACATTTTCAAGGTATTTATAGATAAATTTGTACAAGTCTATGACTAATCAAAGATCTAAGTGAACTATGTACATATGTGTACATTCCTCACATACTCTGAATGTATCTTCCTTCCAAGCTTCAAGAATTGATCTCATCCTTCATTCTTTAGTCTTCAATCATTCAATTGGTGATTGATCTGCACCAACAGAATTTACTTCCTGGCACTCTCTGATCGTGAATGATTCTTTGTTCTAACTTCTCTCTCTCTCTCTCTCTCTCTCTCTCTCTCTCCATATTTTATGAGTTGCACAGAAGATTATCCAAGCTACCAAGCGGCAACAAGATCCTTTTAATCACTCTTATGCACTTACACCTCTCTCTCTCTCTCAATCTTCTGTCTTGCACGTGAGCAGTAGTAGCAGCTTGGAGCTCTCTCTCTCTCTCTCTCTCTCTCCTTCAGACATAAGCATGCACTTGTAGAAGAAAATCATTAAAAAAAAACACACACAACAAACACCTATATATGCATATATACATATGTCACTCTAGCACAATGGTGAGTACCAACATGAGGGGATGCATCTCATAAATGTCAATCTATGGAGATGTGAGGACTGGTATGAAGACCATGAGCAAGCGAAAGCACAAGTGCATGAATGAGAAGCACACAAGCATGCACACACATACACACATGCGAACACAAGGTAAGAACAAAAAGAGGAACAATGGAAAGCTTTCTATTACAAAATAACTCTCTTACAATGCTTCAATCCCTAACAATTCAACCTCCAAAGAATGAGCTCTCTAGCCCTTTTCATAGTTTTTTCAGTAGTTTTGGCCTTGTCCAGATCTAGTGGCCGACTTAGTTAAAAGTTAGGTTCAGGGCATATTGGAGGGCTCAACAGAGTCTAGAAATTATGAAAATTGGTAGGTAGATGCTTCAAATACTCCTAAGCTTGAGAACTCCTTGGTTTGAGCAAAAATGGAGTTGAAAAAATATAAAATGATATTTACAATGATTTTTAGTGGTCAAAATCATTGTTTTTATAGGGATTTCTTTTAAAAATTTGACATATACTGCTTGGAGCTCCCTACGTGCTCCCTCTTTTTGTGTGTCCACTTCTTTGATGCACTCTTGTGTTTTGTCCTTGACCTTGAATGTCAACAACATTCAAGCACACACACATGGACGCACCTAACTATCACATAACACACACTCACACACACTTCTATTCATGCATACTTCCACACACATAATCATAATCCATGCAAACACACGAGTTCACTCACATACACACACACATGCAATGCACATACATGCAACAACACACACACACACATGCAATGCACACACACACATGCAATGCACACACACACATGCAACACACATACACATATACCCATGGACACACTTTTGCAAACACATGCTCACAATTATAAATACACATATATAAAAAATATACACACATACATAGTTACACATGTTGGGTAAATCACTCATACACTTAGATTCATACCATACCCACGCATGTACACAAAAAAAACACATAAGCACCTGTAGGGTACAGTACACACAAAGGCATTCACATAGCGTTATTCTTATATAAAACACACATACACTGTCACATGAACACACATTTCACAAACACATTCTCATACATGCTTCATTAACATAGATACAATGGAGGTCGAGATGGTTTTGAAAATATTTTGATGCCTTCTACCTTCAGGACAATTTTTCTAGCAATCTGAGCTCGTTTGTGAATCTTTCTTTCTCCATGCCTTCTCATGTAGTCTTCACTATCAGCATTCTCCATGAGCTCTCTACAACCACAATAGCTCTGATATCATGTCAGGAGGAAGGAGATAAGGAAGAAAGCTCACTCACACACTATCACACTCAAAGAGGATGGGGGAAGGAGATGCTAATGGAAGTGAAAAGAGCAAAGAAAATAGAGTATTTACATCACATGCTCGTCCTCAAAGGTGGATCCCTAGAAACGGTTCCAAATTTAGTGTCACTCTATCACAATGATGAATATCAACACGAGGAGATGCACCTCAAAATTGTCAATCCAAGGAGACATGCAGGTGGTATGATGACCATGAGCAAGTGATTACAGAAGTGTGTGAGTGAGAAGCACACTAGCATATACAGACATAAACACACATATGCAAGGTAAGACAACGAGACGAATAATGGGTTCTATTAATTATGTGTTCTTGATACAAAGTTTCATAAAAGAACCAAGCTCAAAAGTGAGCCCTCTAGCTCCTTTTATAGTTTTTGCCTAGTTTCGGCTTTGTTCAGATCTAGTTCCCAACCTAGTTAAAAATTAGGTTCCGACGCTCTTTTTAGGACTCAAACAAACTTTAAAAATTATGAAATTTGGTATGTAGGTACTTCTAGTCCTCAAGCTTGAGGACTCCTCAGCTTGGACAAAATGGAGTTTGATCTATCAAAAATGGGATTTACAATGGTGCGTGGTGATAAGAATCACTGTTTAAAAGGGACTTGTCTTTGATTGGCCTAATTTCTAGATTTTCATTGAATCCCTTTCCTGCTTATTACTCCTTGTTCTTCTCTCTCTCCTTGCTCACTCTGGCTTCCTTATCTCAAGATACAATGGTGAGTAGGTCCATAGTGACTGCCAATGGTGGGATGGTGGGAGTTTGATCCCATTGAGTACTTTTTCTTGATGTCCAAAAGAAAAAGGGGTTCATGATCCAATGGAATACATCAAGAATATAATATTTGGAAATAGGTATCTTCTTCAAGCATCCTCTCAAAGGGAAGAAGAATTCTTCCAACAAGATAGTAAAGATTCAATCTCTCAATAAACTTCATGTATTGAGAGTTAGAAATAAAGACATGATCAACTTCTTGAAGTTAAACTCAAAAGATCTAATGCTTCATCCAAAACTATGACTTGAATTAAAGAAACACAAATACGATCTAAAGTTAGGATGGGAATAATGGTCATCTTTGGAACCTAAAAGTTTACTTGATAATTCAATTCAATGATAAGAATAAAAAAGATCTAAGTATGGTGTCAACATAGGAAATCTTAAAAAATAGATCCAAAGTATAAAGAGAGATAATTCTTGAAGGATCAAGGATATCTCTAAGGTTTTGAGATCCATCAATAGGCAGTTGATTATAGCTAGAGAAACCATCTAGGAGACTATATGCTTCATGACCAACTATCCTTTCAAACATATGTTCTACTAGTGGTAAGGGACAGATCTCCCTAATAGTGGTTGTGTTGGCCTTTTTGAGATTAATGTAAGCATGTAGATTGTCATTCTTCTTTGGGACAACCACTATATGTGAGGCCCATTCTATATGTTTGATTTCATAGATGAAATCATCAACTAAAAATTTTTCAATCTCTTCTTTGATTTTGGAAGAGTAGGAATCATTATATGTGTATGGCATTTTCTTATTTTGTCTAGCATCTAATGCCATAGGTATTCAATGTGCACAAATGTTTGGATCAACCCCTTTTAATTGCTTATGTGTCCAAGCAAAGGTATCTTGATATTCTCGTAAGAGCTATACAAGAGCCTCTTCTTTGGAACTTGACAAATCATCCGCAATGTAAGAGCGCCTTTCTTCATTATCCTCTATTGGGATGGCCACTTTTTTCTTGCCTTTCTTGTTGTCATACCTCTCTCCCTTTTTCTTTTCTCTCCTATGCATTGAAAGGGATATTTTAAGTTCTTCAACTTGGCATTTCTTGAAGAGCTCAAGAACTTTAAAATTTGTGGTCTTTGTTGATTTATAACCAGGGACACTAACTCATTTTGTTTCAACCTCTTTTCATGGACTTGGAAGATAGCACATGTAGGTTCATCTATATTAAAAGGATTAGTTAGGGTCCCCATAGTATTCATGTATTCCTCTTCATTAGAACTTCCATATAGACAATCGGTATTTAGTAATATATGATCCTACATCATTTGGTGGGTAAGGTATTACTTCACATGGACATAGTAGCTCCACTATTAAATCTTCAACAACACTCACCATGCAGAGTCCAAGTTGTTGGAACAAAGCAATCCCAAATTGATGATTATAAAGAGCTTGAAGCAAGTCAAGGATCAGAATGAAGTCAAAGAGTCATTGGAGATAGTGAAGAGATCTCAGAAATGTAGTTTGTACACATATGTACATTAATAGTTGAGAATTCTTGTAAAATGGATATAGATGATCTTTAAGATGATAAGGAATATGGAATAGACGTGGGATAAGTCTAGAATCATATGTATATAAGTCAATGATGTAAAGAAATATGAGAGAGAGTCATTAGAATCCAAGTGTCAATGAGATAGATGTGTTGAGAGTCATCTTCAAAAGTTAGCGTGGAGTCTTTCTCTCGTTTCTCTCAGCCTGATCATGTGAATCATGAAATCTTTTGTACACATCTAGTCTAGAATCTAATCAAGCTATGTTCAAAGTTTCATGTTTTAATTCCTTTCAGGCAGTGTGTATGATCAATAGGAAGATGTGTATCTAAAGTCTGTAGGTAGATCTCTCAAAGTCACACACTTTTTTGTGTCAATGTTTTGCTTGGATCTCAGTGCATAGTGTAAAGTTTTGGATGAATGAGTATTCAATATCTAAGTTAAAAGGTAAGGAAGCTATGGCTAAAAGCATTTAGCAAAACGGGACTTGTGTTGTGAGAAATCAACCTTAGAAGTTGACTATGTCAAAGTTGCTTATTCAAGAAGACAATTTCTAACATACTTTTGATCTTAATGATCAAATCAAAGTTTTAATGATTCTTTAGAAGGACTAATGGTTGATATGATTGCGCAAAGATAGCATGGAGGAATGTATATCATTAGATTGAAGAAATTTGAAGATATGTGCAGGTAATGAAATCTAAATCTGAAGCAGACTTCTTGAGGAAGAAAAGTTCTCACTCAGAGAATTGTTCATGAATGATTTGGTAAATTAAGGTAACATTTGTGTAAAGTTTGTTCTATAAGTGATATAGAGGTGCTCTTAAATCAGTATAGATCAAGCCTTTGGATATCTAGAGGTCTCCAACAATGGTATCAAAAGTGAAGGTGTAATATAAGTGAAGTAAGAGCATTGGAAGTCCCGACTGTTGCAGACATTGAAGTCTCTTCAAATTGAAGGTGGACAAGTTCAAAGTTTTGAAGAAAAGCTGAAGAAGTGTGAAGATTGAGTTTGAAAGGATCAAGAAGGATTAAAGCTTCATATTAAAGGTGCATTATATCACCATAAATCTTAGTAATTGCACACACAAAAGATCAAAGATGGGAGAAAGATTGCAAATTGATAAGCTAGATAGAGAGAACTATTCAGCTTGGTGCATGAGGATGGAGGTGCACCTCATGAGCAAAGATTTGATGGCATTCATCGAGAAGAAGAAAAGCCTGAGTTTGAAGATCCTAGTGTTCCAACTAGGGAAGAGCTTGCATATTTGAAGAGCTGGATGAAGAAGGATGCTCAAGCTAGGAGCATCATTTACATGGCTGTAAATGATTATTTTCTATGTCATATTAGTGGATTAGAAAGTGCAACAGATGTGTGGAATGCTTTGGAAGAGCATTTCCAAAATACAACCAAGTCAAGGAAGTCCTCATTATGGGCAGAGTTCACAACCTTCAAGAAAAAGAGTTCACAATCAATTTCTGAGTATGTGGCAAGAATGAAGGATATTGCTAATAGCTTGGGAGTAGTAGATGAAGATATTGAAGAGGATAAGTTGGTAAGACAAATACTTAGAGGTCTGAGAGGAGATGAGAAATGGAAGCCTTTCATATTGTCTATAGAATTGTCATTAGATTGTTTTACTCTTGATCTTAATCAATTGCTAGGACACATGCTAACTTTTGAGGAGGACATTAAGGGAGATAATGATAGGAGTGCAAGTCAAGCTATGTACTCCAAGGATAAGAAAAAGAATGGCAAAGGAAAGTAGTCAACTGATGATGAAGGTTCTTCAAGCCAAGCTAATTTCACAAAAGGAAAAATGAATTTCAGAGGTAAAGGAAGAGGAGGTAAGAACAAAGATAATACTAAAGCTTGTTGGATTTGTGGCAGAACAAATCATTTGGAAAATGATTGTTGGTATAACAATCAAAATGGTGGAAGTCATAATCAGAGTTTCAATCAAAGAGGTAGAGGAGGCAGAAATCAAAGCGGTAACTTTAGAGGAAGAGGTGATAGGACATCATATTCTAGAGGAGGTGGAAGAAGCTTTCAATCTCAATCCTACAATAACAACTACTATAATTATGCATTAGATCAGAAGGATGACATGACTCTCATCTTGAATGCAACACATGAAGCAGTAGAAGAAGATCAAAGGGTGTTTTATATTGACTCAGGATGTAGCAATCATCTGAGTGGAAACAGATCATTGATGACTGATATGGAAACAAAGGTGAATGATTGACATTGATGAGGTTGATCTCCTCATGTTGGTACTTAAAATTGTGCTAGAGTGATACATGTCAACCATTGGATCAAGCTCCATCAAAAGGCCACAAATGAAGGCGCTCAAATATCATGGGATTCAAGGAGGGCCCTCAAATTTAAGCCCCATCCAAGGGCTCATATTCATTCATGTCCATTTCAAGTTTCTTTTGATCATAGCCACTAGATGTAAAGCAAATCCAAGGGCCATAAAGCAAAGGCGCCTTGAATTTTTTCCTTTAACCTCTGCCTTTGGATTTTTCAATCAATCCAAGGGCTAAGAATCATTTCCAAGAATTTGAAAACCATTCAAATGGAAAATATCATGCTTTTTAAGTGGTTTTTGATCTTTAACCACACAAAAACAAGGGAAGCCTATGTCGAGCCTACATGTTTAAGGGACTAAATTGTGGCCACCACCCTCTTCTCATTGGTCCATCACTAACCACTCCTTAATCTAAAAGGCCCATGTAGGGTTCATTTTCTCCCCTAATGTCTACAGTCCAATGATGGTGATGAAGAGTAACCCCATGTTCCAAAGTGAACTATCCAATTTTATTTTCATATTGATCATGTATTTTTCTAATATACTTCATATTGGCATCTTTGTCAATGAGCCACTACTGTATGAATTCATTTGATTCTTCATCCTTTACTTCATTTGCTCTCTAAACTTCCACATTGTTATTGCTCAGGGAGGATTGTCTTTTCAAGGTCATTAGCTTTTCCTGAGCCCCATTTTTAATAAAAAAAAGTTTCAACTGGATATTGGATTTGCATTTGCATGACTCTATTTTCTTATTAACTCTACTCTCTACCGCTGCTAGGCTATTCTTTCTTTTTCTATCTTTTCATTCAGGTTGTTGTAACCTTGCATGGTAGTAGCATCATGTGTACTAGCTTGTTTCTCTAGTTCTTTAGAATATTTCAATTCTTCTTTCATCTTTTCCAGCTATTTTCCTATTAACTCTACTTCTTCAATTTGTTTATCTAAAGTACTCTCACCTACTTTGATGTGGCCCTCCTCTGTCAAGATTCTGTTAATTTCTTCATTTGCCTTCATTAACACGATATGATTTCTATAAAAATATGTTCTTGGATTCTAATCTTACAATATCTCCTTCCATTCTTTTGATATTCTTGCCTTGCTTCTCACACTTTTCTTCTAAGAATTTTATTTTATTCTTGCTTTGTAAGACTTTTGTTTCCATCGAAATGGTCTTCTCTTGACAAATTTCATTGATTTTCTTTTGTTCACTTTCCAAAAGGGGATGTCTGCATAAGACTACAAACATCACTATGAACAAGCTGCAATTTTTGAGTAGCTCAAAATGAACCATCTTTTGGGACGAGGAACACTACATTTTGCCCAAAATACAACCTTCACGGACATGTTTACCAGGTGCCTTAAGTTTGGGTAGAGAGGACACCATTTCAGATTTCTGCAAGCATAGCAAACTAGCAAAATTCAGATGACCAAAGCATGCATGCCAAAGCTTTGCCTCTGACAAAGCCTAAGAATCATGTACTACACATGCTGAATCATTCATAGATTTTTCATAGTCTATGAGCTTATACATCCCATGACATAAAATTTCAAAAGCAATCGTGACATTGCCATTTGACAGATCATGAACTGTACATCTGTCATCAAAAAATTTCACAACCAAGCTAATCTTGGCTAAAGATGAAACTGATAACAGATTCTTCTTGATCCTTGGCACAAATAAAGCATCTGACAATGTAAAGGAACTACCATCAGCAGTAGTCAGATTGATCTTACCAAATCCAATGACAAGATAAGAGAAGTTGTTGGTGCCAGATAATGTATCAAATGAGCTTTACAGTTCTAGAAAACTCATTGCTTCAAGAGATAAAGGAAGCACAGGTGGAAGATCCACATTCAAGCCATCAATGATGGCTCTATTATAGGAGACGGGACAGTTTTAGCTGTTTCTTCCCCTAGCAGAGCAAACAAGTCCATTCCAAATTCCAGTTTCTTACATGAGAATGGAATAGTTAGATGGAAAGGAAACATTTGCATACCAGATTATCGGGATTTGAGAAGAAAAGTCATGCATGATAGTTATGATGTGCCTTGTGTCGGACATCTAGGTGTTGACAAGACAATACAGCTTGCTAGAAGAACCTTTTGGTGGCCTTGATAGCTAGAGTTGTCCACACTTATGTTTAACAGGCTTTATGTGTCAAGTCAACAAAGCAGAAAGAATAAAGACTCCATGTCTTTTGTATCCTTTACAGATTCCAGATCACAATTGGGACAGTGTATCCATGGACTTCATAGTCGGGTACCGTGGACCCAAAGGAAGTGGGATACTATCCTAATTGTGGTAGACAGATTGATGATCCATATGGATCATGACTTTGATCCATAGGAATCAGTTCATACCCATGCAAGAGACGATAGAAACTCCACACAGGGATCGGAGTGTCAGACATTGATCCAGAGGGGTTAGTCCAGACATTGATCCACAAGGATCAGTCATAGGGATGATCCATAGGGGAATCAGTCTATTTGATCCATAGGGATCATTTCATTTGTGTGAAGAGATGGATAGGTATGTGCTTGAAGATGAAGAGGTGTTGCAAAATCCTTGATCTACACCAGCCAAATGAACTCCAGAAGTATATGGTGGGCCCTTTTAGCTTGCCAATGGATGTATTAGACACCCTATGTACCTTGGAGGATCACTCTCAAAAAGATAGATCAAAACAGATAAGTTGGAGTTAGCTCAGAGGTGAAAACTTGCTATTCTTGGTTCATACACCTGTCCAGTGTTTTACATAATTCTCTGAGCACAGCAGTAATTAGCTTAATTCCTCTTGGGGAAGTCTAGATAACTTAAAGAGCTAACTTTAAAGAGTAATCTCATCAAAAATAATGAACCACACACTGAGAATGAGTTTTAACAACTGATGACATCATCCCGATTTTCACGGGCTGCTACAGTTTGAGACCAGTGAGCAGAAAAATGAACATAACTCAAAATGTAGGAATCCAATGATTATGAAAATTTGTAGGGTTATACTAAACAGTAAGCTGAATCCCACAAGCTTTAAATCACTGAATTTGAATAAGTAATCACTGAGAACACCTCTGACAAGATGCGTGAAAAAGTCGGGTACCTGATAGAGAAGTGAAGATGAACAGACCCTGTTGACTTCAAATGAACATAACTGAAGATTGCAACATCCAAATGACATGAAAATTTGTGAGCATATAGTAGACTTATAGAGCTAACTTTACTAAGTTAAATCACTGAAAATGATGCACCAAGCTCAGAGAAAACATCTCTGCAAGCTGACTGAGAAAACTGAGAGTAATGGCAGTGAGTAGTACACTTCACAAGAACATGGAAAGATGAACTCAAATAATCATGAAAATGAAAGTATATTGCTTGTACAATACAATGAATTACTGATACATATGTGTGCCTTGTAATCACACCTTGATATGGCATAAAGCTCAGCTCTTGGAGGTCTTCACATAGGTCTCTCTAACCACGACTAAAACTGCCATCTATTTATAGTTGAGTTTGGGAGGCTAACTTCCCTCAATCACTCTCCAATCAATCAATGATTGATTTGATTCTCTACCTACCACAAATCACATATTTCTGGCTCCTCTTTCCATTCTTGATCAAGTGGACGCAACCACTTAAGATTCTTTCACTTTTCTATTAAGTAAACTCTTCAAAAGTTACAAGAGGTAGTTCACAAGTGAACTTTACATAGTCTTCTTTTTAAGGCTTCTTCTAAGACTTTGTGAGACTCAAGCCAATACTTAGGCTTGTCATAGACTTGCTCCAACAATTTGATCCACAGGTAGCGGAGTTGTTTATCTAGCATGTCTTCAGATTGCAGGGTTGTCAAAAAGGCTTAAGGGAACCACTAAGAAGGCCCACAAATCAAGCAAGGCACAAGCAGGAAAGTGTATGCGAGGTTGAATCCCGTGTTTGCAGATCCCTGAATTGCCTTCACTGCAACCATCCCCTCAACGATCTCCTAGAGAACCACCCGCACCATGATATGCATTCGGTTGTCACGACCCATAGTAACTAAAGGAACCACCGGTGTTGTGTTCACCTCTGAAGCCACCACTCCAGCCACCACCTCAGAAGTCAGAGAGCCCCCCACCACTATCAGTGTGCATTCACTTTTTTGATACCTGACCTAGAGGTGGAACCCATGAATACTACATTTGATTTTGAAATGCAAGATGCGTTCTCAAGCGAATTTCTGTTTTCCGAAGGACAATTTTTCTCACAAGAATATGAAAGGCCAAGTTACCCCACTACACTGTTGGAACAAAACAATCACAAATTGATGATTACAAAGATCTTGAAGCAAGTCTATGATCAGATTGAAGTTCAAGAAGTCATTTGAGGAAGTGAAGAGATCTCAGAAGTAAAGCCTATATACATATGTACATTACAGTTGGAAATTCTTGTAATATGAGTAAAGATAATCCTTAGGATGATAAGGAGTAATGTAATAGATGCAAGATAAGTCTAGAACCATATGTATATAAGTCAATGATATAAAGAAATACATGAGAGAGTCATTAGAAGACAAGTGTAATAGAGATAGATGTGAAGAGAGTCATCTTCAAAAAATAGCGATGAGTATTTCATAGATTTCTCTCAGTCTGATCATGTGCATCAGAAATCCTTTTGTACACATCTAATCTAGAAGATAATGAAGCTATGTTCAAAGTTTCATGGTCTAATTCCTTTCATGGTGTGAGTATGATCAATAGGAACATGTGTATGTAAAGTCTACAGGTAGACTTCTCAGAGTAGCACACTTTTTTGTGTCAATGTTTTACTCAGATCTTAGTGCATAGTGTAAAGTTCTTTATGAGCGAGCATTCAAAATATAAGTTAGAAGGTAAGGAAGCTATGGCTAAAAGCATTTATCAAAACGGGATCTGTGCTGTGAGAAATCAACCTTAGAAGTTACCTATGTCAAAGTCACTTGTTCAGGAAGACAGTTTTTGACATACTTTTGATCTTAAGAATCAAGTTAAAGTTGCTGCTTGTAAAGGATGGAAGTTATCACAATTAGATGTGAAGAATGCATTCCTGAATGGATACATTGCAGATGAAGTATACATGGAGCAACCAGAAGGCTTCATGGATTCAATTGGATCAAATTATGTGTGTAAGCTCAAAAGAGCTTTGTATGGGTTGAAGCAGGCTCCAAGAGCATGGAATTACATGCTTGTTAAGATTGGGCAGGTGATTCAGATGATAGAAGGTCTACTCATGGGTATCTCTGCTATATTGGAGATAAACTAGTTTCTTGGTGCTCAAAGAAGCAACATACAGTTGCTTTGTCATCTACAGAAGCTGAGTATAAAGGAATGGTAGAGGCTTCAAAAGAAGTGATATGGTTAAAGACCTTATTGAAGAGTTTTGGAACTGATCAGAGTACTCCAATTATTCTTGGAGATAATATGAGTTCATTGTATTTGGCAGGTAACCCTGTTTTTCATGCCATGACTAAGCATATAGAGATTCAGTATCATTTCTTGAGGGAAAAGGTACTTGATAAAGAGATTGAAGTTATGTATGCTCCAACAAAAGAACAAGTTGCAGATATGTTGACAAAGAGCTTGGATGGACCTAAGCTATAGAGGTTCAAAGAGATGACAGGACTAAAGAAGAATGGAATAATCACAATTAGTGATTGAGGGGGAGCTGATGGAACAAAAGAATCACAAATTGATGATTACAAAGAGCTTAAAGCAAGTCTATGATCAGATTGAAGTTCAAGAAGTCATTTGAGGAAGTGAAGAGATCTCAGAAGTGAAGCCTGTATACATATGTACATTACAGTTGGAAATTCTTGTAATATGAGTATAGATAATCCTTAGGATGATAAGGAGTAATGTAATAGATGCGGGATAAGTCTAGAACCATATGTATATAAGTCAATGATGTAAAGAAATACATGAGAGATTCATTAGAAGACAAGTGTCATAGAGATAGATGTGAAGAGAGTCATCTTCAGAAAATAGCGACGAGTATTTCATAGATTTCTCTCAGTCTGATCATGTGGATGAGAAATCCTTTTGTACACATCTAATCTAGAAGCTAATGAAGATTTGTTCAAAGTTTAATGGTCTAATTCCTTTCATGATGTGAGTATGATCAATAGGAACAAGTGTATGTAAAGTTTGCAGGTAGACTTCTCAGAGTAGCGCACTTTTTCGTGTCAATGTTCTACTCAGATCTTAGTACATAGTGTAAAGTTTTTTATGAGTCAGCATTAAAAATCTAAGTTAGAAGGTAAGGAAGCTATGGCTAAAAGCATTTAGCAAAACGGGATGTGTGCTCTGAGAAACCAACCTTAGAAGTTACCTATGTCAAAGTCGCTTGTTCAAGAAGACAGTTTGTGACATACTTTTGATCTTAAGAATCAAATTAAAGTTTTAATGATTCTTTTGAAGGACTGATGGTTGATATGATTGCGAAAAGGTAGTGTGAAGATATGTGTATCATTGATTTGAAGAAATCTAAAGATATGTGCAGGTTATAAAATCAATTTCTGAAGCAGACTTTTTGAAGAAGGAATTTCTTTACTCAGAGAAGTGTTATTGAAAGTTTTGATAAATGAAGACAATATTTGTGTAAAGTTTGATCCATAAATGAAAGTTTTGATAAATGAAGGGATCTAAGACATGGGACCTATTAGATATGCTCAATACTCCACCCTCATGTGACCACAAATGATCCATGGTGCTCTAAGTTGTAAGGCCCCCATTATGAGGAGAAGCCATTATGAGGGCTCGGACATTTGTGGAACCCTAACTTCCAAGTTAGATGAGGTTTATGTGTGACCATTGATGGTTGTAGATGATCTTTGTGAGCCTAACCATTAGGTTAGGTAGGGCATAAACTTCTAGGACGTTTTCAACTTAACATCAACTTGCAGCAAGCATTTGATGCTAGGCATCGAATTGGTGTGTTTTCTGCCACTTTTTAAGCACATAAATTGACCAAGATTTCATGTATATTGTGAAAGATACTTATCCACTAAGATTCGATGCTAGGCATTTACTTTACACTGAAACTCGATGTCAGGCATCAGATTGCTCCAACAACCTCATGATTTTAACAAGCTAACCAACATATGATGCAGAGGGAAGAAGAAAGTAACTTATCAGCTCAAACTCGATGCCAGGCATCGAGTTGCTTGGAAAACTTGAAGTTTTGAAGTCATTACCACAAAAGGCAAAGCATGAAGATGGAGGAGAGAGTTTCATACACAGAACTTCTATTATTTCTTTTTATAACTATGGAAACTCAAAAACTTTATAGGTGCTTTCTCACTCAGAGAAGCCCGACTATTTCTCAGTCATACAAAATGAACTCTTTTTCACATTCTCTCACGCTATCTCACCGCGTCTATTGATACAAGCTAACTTATATAGATTTTCTCAATCTTGTGACTTTTGAAAATTCTAAAACTAAAGTTAAGTCTACCTTTACAAATATAATACATGTGTGAAATTTTCCCTTCATAAAGGCATGTGATTTTCTTCTTAAACTTTGACCTTCAAATTTATGTCCAATTTGTGATTGGTTCTCCAATAGCTCCCCCTCAATCACTAATTGACATTGTTTGTTTCTTCATATCATCTTCTTTTTTTTTAATCTTGCCATACTGTTGAATCTGTTGGTCTTCACACCATCCAAGCTCTTTGTCATTATATTTGCTATTTGATCCTTTGTAGAAATGTACTCCAATTCAATTTCTTTCTCCATTACCTTTTGTCTCAGGAAATCATATTGTATCTCTGTATGTTTTGTTCTTGCATGAAAGACTGGATTTGCTGCAAGATAAAGTGAACTCATGTTATCTCCATGTATTGTAGGTATACCTTGCTTAATGCCCAAGCTTTTGAATAATGTTTGCATCCATATGACCTCCTTAGCTGCTTCTACAAGTCCTTTGTACTAAGCTTTAGTTGATGATAATGCTATTGTATGTTGTTTCTTTGAACACCAACTTACAAGCTTATCAACAATGTATATCATGTAGCCATGAGTTGATCTTCTGTCACCATGATTACCTGCCCAGTCTGAGTCACCATAGGCTCTCAAGTTCAAATCTGAAGTAAAAGGATAATATAATCCTTCTTTTATGGTTCCTTTGATATATCTGAGAACTCTTTGACCTGCAATCCAATGTGGATACTTTGGACAATGCATGAATTGTGACAAAACTCCCACTACATAACTAAGATCAGGTCTTGTTAGTGTAGCATAAATCAAACTACCCACAAGAGATTGATACTTCCTCATATCTTTGTATTATACACCATCATATTTACTGAGCTTGTGATTAACTTCAAGTGGAGTTGAAGCTTCTCTGCAATTTTCCATACCAAACTTCTTCAATAGGTTTAGAAGATACCTTTCTTGTGATACATATATGCCATGATCTATATAAATGACTTCCATACCAAGAAAGTATGAATACTTTCCTAGATCACTGAACTTGAACTCTTTCTCAAGTAATCTCTTTACCTCCTTAATTTCTTCATCTGAAGTACATGTGATTATACTGTAATCTACATAAATACAAATGTAGATTGTACCTTCCTCTCTTCTTTTGATGAGTAGACTTGGATCTGCTTTTGAACTTTGATATCCAAGATCATTGAGATACTTCACCAATCTATAGTTACATGCTCTTAGAGCTTGCTTCAATCCATAGAGTGCTCTTCTCAATCTGTAGAAAAAAATTGGATACTTGGAATCTATAAACCCTTGAGGTTGTTCCATGTATACCTCATCTGATATGTATCCATTCAAGCTTGCATTCTCTATATTTAGTTGACTCAGATTCCATCCTTTTGAAGCTGCAATAGCAATGATTGTCCTTATGGTTGATATCTTAGCTACAGGACTGAATGTCTCATCATAATCTATGCCATAAGTTTGGGCATAGCCTTTCACCACCAGTCTAGCTTTGTATCTGACTATACTTCCATCTACAATCTTCTTCACTTTATAAACCCATTTATTTCCAATTACCTTCTTAGAAATTGGTTTACAAACAAGTTCCCAAGTCTTTTTCTCCTCTAGTGCATTGAATTCTTCCTTAATTGCTTCTTCCCATTGCTTCTTACCTTTTGCTTCATCATAGTTTTTAGGTTCTTCATCATCTTTGATCATATATGCATAGTTCTTTTGATTTATATAAGAAGTATCATAAGAAGACCTTTCTGGTTGCCTTCTTGTCCTACTTGACCTCCTTGGGTCACATTCTTTATATGTGTTTGGATACACCTCTCATCAAATATAGCAGCTTCTTCATTTCTTCTTGTTAATCCACTTCTCGATGTACTTGCTTGCATATACTCTTCATCTCCATTCACCTGCACACTTGATTTTCCTTTCTCACATCTTCTTACCTCTTCTTCAAATTCTTCAACTATATGAATTTGATCTGCATACCAACTTTTCTGTTCATCAAATGTAACATCTCTAGAAATAGGAAACTGTTTGGTTAGAGGATTCCATAACTTGTAACCCATCTGCTTTTCATCATAACCAATTGGTGTAGCTCAAGCATGAGTATCACCTCCTTTACTTGTCAATCTGCAGAGATGTGAGGAATGGTATGAAGACCATGAGTGAGCGAAGGCACAAGTGTGTGAGTGAAAGCACACAAGCATGCACACACATACACACACACACACATGGTAAGAGCAAAGAGAGGAACAATGGAAAGCTTTGATTACAAAAGAGTTCTCATCCAAAAGCTCAAATCTACCATAAGCTAACCTCAAAAAGGAGCTCTGTAGCTCTTTTTATAGTTTTTTGATTACTTTTGGCCCTATCCAAACCTAGTGTTCGGCCTAGTTAAAAATTAGGTTCTAGGGCTTATTCGAGGGCTCAAACGGACTCTAAAAATTATGAAAATTGGTACGGTGATACTTCTAATACTCCTCAAGCTCAAGGACTCCTTGGCTTGAACAAAAGAGAGTTGCAAAAATGTGAAATGGTATTTATAATGGTTTTTAGTGGTGAAAATCACTATTTTATAAGGATTTCTTCTGAAAATTTGGCATACACGTCTTGGAGCTCCCTACTTGCTCCTCTTCTTGTGTTTTTCTTTGAAGAATTCCTTTGCCTTGCATTTGACCTTGAGTGCCAACACTCACCCCTCTCAAGTCTGTCGTCCCTGACAGACCCTTGTTGTAGTGGTTGTTCCATGTATCACTTTGAGAGGTAGTGTCCATCCTGTATGAACAAGAGCCATATATCTTCTAAACATAGCAGGGGTGGTTGTCCGATTCTTCATTTGTCAATATGAGCCTTTGCCAATTGTAGTCCCTTGGTATGTACTTTGTCCTTGGGTTCTTGCATGAAGATATATTTATGAGCTTTCAAAAGTTGCTAGGTGTGCAAAAGAGGTTGGCCATGTTAATTTGGAGCAGTCATTGGTGGTGGATTGCATCGTTGATATTGTTGCGGTAACCTTAATGTCCAATAGATGTTCATAGTAGTCATGCCAAGTACTCCTAACCCATAATGAGTGATGGGTTAGTGTGGTAGTGCATGGGTTGAAGAAAGTATGTGCCTTGTGCATGGCCTTCTAATGTGGCCCTATGCATGCATACTCGAAAAATGCATTGGACGAAGTGTGGTGCGAAAAGTGGAGGTCTTGAGCTAAGTGATCAAGGGTATGTTGATGAAGAGGTTTCCTAATCTATCATGGTTATGGTGTTGCCAAAGTAAGGATTCTTACCATGGTGAATTGTCGATCGATGTTTTTCTCTTCGTGTTGTACACCCTCATTGTGGTGGACCATTGGCTAGCCTTTCATTGTCGACAAATGTCCTTGTTGCTGGTCCACTGATGAACGTCTATGAGTGTCTGGTCCTATCCCCTCCCATGGTAAGGGGGAACAATAGTTGTGGATGCCATGTTCATGCCAAGTTCTTGACATCTACCAGATAAGGTTGATGGCAGCAATAATATCATTTGCTAGTCGAGACACACTTCTATCAAAACTCATAAATGTCTAGTAATCAACAATTCCACCTTCAATTAAGGGTGACTCATTCATGTTCCATGAGCCAAACCTAGGAACAATCTCTCTCCCTCTCTCTCTCTCTCTTTTGGAACAAAGGCACAAAACAAGAAGGAAGATGTTAGAAACAGTAAAAATAGTTGACATATGTCAATGTGCTCTTGTGCCTGGGACTCTCAAATGTGATGCACGGTCGTGTAATGTGGCCCTATATTAATGCATACTTTGGAAATGCATGGCCTGAATGGTGCAAAAGATAGGGTTGTGCAAGGAGCACATGGTTGTTGCTCGTGGAGGCATTAGATGTTACTTGCAGATGTTGATGCCGTCTTTGTTGGAGGTATCCATTGGACCTTGAAATGATGTAAGCGAGTGATTGGTGAATGAGAACTGATCATTCTTCATTATGGGGATCCATGGAAATCTCAGGATTGGTATGAAGACCATGCGCGAGTGAAGGCACAAGTGTGTGAGTGAAAGCACACAAGCATGCACACACATACACACACATGCGCAGATGGTAAGAGCAAAGAGAGGAACAATGGAAAGCTTCGATTACAAAAGAGTTCTCATCCAAAAGCTCAAATCTACCACAAGCTAACCTAAAAAATAAGCTTTCTAGCTCTTTTTATAGTTTTGTGACCTATTTTGGCCCTATCTAGACCTAGTGCCCGACCTAGTTAAAAATTAGGTTCTAAGGCTTATTTGAGGGCTCAAACGGACTCTACAAATTATGAAAATTGGTACAATGATACTTCTAATACTCCTCAAGCTCAAGGACTCCGTAGCTTGAACAAAATGGAGTTGCAAAAATGTGAAATGGTATTTACAATGGTTTTTAATGGTGAAAATCACTATTTTATAGGGATTTCTTCTGAAAAATTGACATACACTTCTTGGAGCTCCCTACTTGCTCCTCTTCTTGTGTTTCCACTTCTTTGAAGAATTCCTTTGCCTTGTGCTTGACCTTGAGTGCCAACACCAATGAACACATATTTTTATGCCTTTGGTTCAAGTTTATGTCTAACTTGTGATGGCACATAAGCATATGCAATTGATCCATTGAGGAGGATAAATTGGTAAGGCAAATCCTTACAGGTTTGAAAGGTGATGACAAATGGAAGCCATTCTTTTTGTCTATTGAATTATCACTTGACATTTAAATCAGTTGCTAGGACATATGCTAACCTTTGAGCAGGATGTCAAAGGTGAAAGTGATAAGAGTGCAGGTCAAGCAATGTATTCAAAGGATAAGAAGAAGAATAGCAAAGGGAAGCAACAAGCAGATGAAGATGAAGGTACAACTAGCCAAGCCAACTTCCTAAGAGGAAGAGGAGGTGGCAAAGATAGAGGAAGAGGCAGGAGTAATAAAGATGGAGTCAAAGCTTGCTGGATTTGTGGTAAGACAAATCACTTAGCTAATGATTGTTGGCATAATACTCAGAATAATGGTGGATATAATCGGAATTTTAATTCAAGAGGAAGAGGTGGTAGAAATCAAAGAGGTAATTTCAGAGGTAGAGGTAGTAGAGGTTACTTTGGAAGAAATGCAGGTAGAGGATTCCAAAGTCAAGAATACAACAATACCTACTACAATTATGCTTCAGATCAGAAGGATAATTCAACATTGATAATGAATGCAAATTGTGAAAGGCAAAGGGAAGACCAAAGAGTCTTCTACATTGACTCAAGGTGTAGCAATCACTTGAGTGGCAACATAGCTTTGATGACTGATTTGGAAAATAAGGTAACTAATCATGTAGTTCAAATAGGTGACAATACAAAGCATAATGTGAAGTCAATTGGATCAGTGAAGGCCAAGGATGGTAGTACTCTCTTGAGTAAGGTTTTGTATGTTCCTACAATTCCTAAGAATCTGATAAGTGTAGGCCAAATTGTTGAAAAAGGTTATGATGTTAGGTTCACTAATGAAGGAGTGTTTGTGGAAGACCCTAGCAATGGGTATAAACAAATTGTTTCAGGGAAGAAAGAAGGAAGACTCTTCACATTGAAGATTCAAGGTAATGTTGGTCATGCCTTGTTCACCTATGGAGGAGATAAGATCTCTGAGTTAGATCTTTGGCACAAAAGGCTTGGACATTTCAATGAAAGAGGTATTAAAGATATGGTTAACAATGGTTCAGTGCTTGGATTGCCTAATGTTGCAGGTCAACATATGACATACAGATGTGAGGCATGTCAATTAGGTAAAGCTCATAGGCAATCTTATTCCAAGCATGGTTTTATGTATTCAGAAAAGCTTGAGTTGGTACACACAGATGTGTGGGGACCATCAAAGGATTTCAGCATAAATGGTTCAAGGTATTATGTGATTTCTATTGATGATGCTACGAGATGGATCACTATCTATGTGATCAAAGATAAGTTAGAGGTATTCAATACATTCAAACATTATCATGTGTATGCAGAGAGAATTACAGGTCATAAGTTTAGAGTTGCAGGAGGCGCAAAATTTGATGCTAATGTTTTGGTCAGTTCTCCTTCCACATTGTAAAGTTTTGAGCAAGCAATCACTCATTCTTTAAGTTGGAAGGTAAGCTACCTATGGCTAAAAGCATTTGCATAAACGGATTCTAGATTGAGAGAACCAAGTGTTAGAAGTTATAGGTGTCTGAATCAACTTCTCAGAAGAACAGTTTTAGACATAGGTGACTTGATGAGATCATTTCTCAAAATCTACCGTGTCTTTTGAAATGATTTAACTTGGAGAAGGTGCAAAAACTATAGGCGACAACTTGTGCAAAGTTTTATAAAAAACTTTACACATTTGATAAGTCAATGAGAGAGTTATGTGCAACAGACTTTCTGTGTAGTCATTTTCTTCACAATTTGTTCAAAATTTTGATAATTGAGTATTGATCCTCCAAATTGGTGAAGGTTTTGAGTTATTCTTGATATAGAGGTGCTCTAACTTCAAGAGTAGCTTGTTCTTTTGGAGATTAACACTCTCCATCAAAACCTTGGTGATAGCGTACTACACTTCCGTATGGATAGTGAAGTAGATCTAGCTAGTACTTGAAGAAAGATGCTATATCCTACCTCTAAGGATCTAGGAGCTCTTTTCCTATCAGCATACTCTTTGGCCCTATCAGCTTCTTGCTGTATCTTAGCTTTAGCTATTTCCAAATTTGCTTGGACGTTTCTAAGAACTCCAAAGCACTAGTACATTTTTCTGACATACTTATGGTATTGAGAGCATTGGGATTCATGCCATAGTTCATCTCAAAGGAAATGCAACTAGTGCCAAATACTATCCTAGTCTGTCTCTCTCTCAGACATATATGGGCTCAATATGTCCTCTAAAAATTGGTTGACCCACTTGGTCCTGTAGATCTGACATCCCTATCTAAAACTACTTTTCAATTCATCACTGGTCATAATGTGCTCTATTGGCAAGTCATAGGCCAAACACAAGCATACTATTCTTGTGAGGGCACAACAACCATGGAGGACATGCTTTCGGGTCATCTTTGTTGTGCTAAATATGATTGATCTTGAATCTAGCTGGCGAGATCTTTTGTCTAAGGTTATGTTTTTTGCTAAATACGATTCAAACCAAATGTTCTTTTGTGGGATAGTGAAACGATCCTGAGCAGGGAAAGCAAAATGTTGCATGCAAATATGTAAGGGTTTGGATAATTCCAGTGTGATGATAGAGATATCATCCCATTTCAAAACATCACCTCTTTTCATAGGCTTAGGAATGAGCATGTCTCTTTGTGCTGGCGTGTGAGTACCATGGATCTTTAGGGTGGCTCGAATGAAGTTTTTTGAAAGATAAAATTTCTTATAAGGGGGATCATTCACTAACGATGGCAAAATAAAAGCTCCTAGCAATATCTCTCGCATTGGGTGTTCAAGAGTGGTTACCAAATAGTAGTATCGATAGAAATCGGGTTTTGAAAAGTGCATTGAAGTACTCTATGAATCTAGTCCTAGCCCAAATAGGTTGTAATTCTTCCAAGTTCTAAAGGTCTTCAAACTCGAGTCGGTGTGTGGGTTATGTTCTTCTGTTGAGGTACAAAAAGTGAATCGGGTAGTAGTGGTGTCAATGGGTGGGGTGATGTCAAAGGGATGTATATTACATGGCTTAGGTTTTGAGCTAAAAGACAATTCTTGGGTACCCAAATCTAAGTGGTTGTGGGTCGGTTTGTTAAGTACTTGTTGTCAATCCAAATCTATATGGACCTTGTCAATGGAGAAGAAAGTCGAGGAGAAGTTGGATATCGGCTCTCATTATGCCTTGACTTCTTCTTGTCATAGCATGCAGTATTAGAAACTGTTGATACTTTCTTACCTTTTGGCACCCATACTTGCTTTGTGTTGTTGGCTTTGACATAGTGATGTTGCTTCCACCTTGGGGTCGTCTTTTCTGGTTGTTGATCGGGGTTCTTAAGTCTCAGTGGTTGCGGTCGAGAGGTCTGGTTGACACTCTACTTTGGAAAAGAAGGGAGGCCCAACATTTGCATGAACTGTCCATCAGGAAGTGAGGCATTCTATACAACAGATCTAAGCTGGTCCATTAGAAGTGTGGAGGATGAGTCTGACACTCTGCTTTGGAAAAGAAGGGAGGTCCAACACTTGCATGACCTATCCATCAAGAAGTGAGGCATTATGTACAACAGATCTAGGTTGTTCCATGGGAAGTGTGCATTGATAGCTTTTCTTGTCAAATGTGCCATTATTCTTAACACTCGGTCTTGTGGAATAGCTAAGGATGCTTGGTATACACTTACCACTTTATACCATGCAAGGAATGAGGCTCGTGTTGCTTATCTTTGAAAAAAATTTGGTGAGTGAGCACATGAATGAAGGTGATTCCATAGACAATTTTCTGACATTTGAAGGAACAATTGATTTCTACTGACGAAGTCTTACCTGATAGTTCACTTGTGTAGACTATTCTGAATGGTCTTCTCAATTCATACCAGAGTTTTTCTTCTACTCTTTGTTTGATGATGAAAAGCAATCCAAATGCCTTGAAATTTTAGGAGTTAGTCTCAATCTAGGCAGAAGAGGTCCATTATGCATGTTGCAGATCAAGCTTTCCTGGCTAGTCAGAAGGGCAAAGGTAAATGGAACTCTTCTACTAGTAACAAGAAATCTGCTAATTCTGTACAATCAGAGAAGGATGACAAAGATGACAAGAAAATAGAAAAGAAAAAATTGTTTTACAAGTACTATAAAGAAAATGTTCATGTCATATAGAATTTTCCAAAAAATGGCTACAAAAGAGGCAAAGAAAAAAGAGTTTGGAATGGTTGTTGCAGAGGCCTCTACATTGAAAACAAAGTCTGCTAATCTAGTGCAGAATGAAGAGTGGGCGTTCACTACTATTTGCAGTTTTGATCCATCTTCTCTTGAACAGTGTATGTTTGTAGTAGACTCAAATGTTTGGTACTTTGATAGTGGGGCAACCAAACATATTACCTTGTAGCATAGTTTCTTTACTTCACTCGAGCATGCCCCTATAGGGAATACTGTCACATGTGCCAAAAATTCCTCGTATCCTATCATGGGAGTTGGTAAGATCATTTTGACTACTACTGATGGTAGTTCTTTTACGTTGTTGGATGCTTTATTTGTGCCAGGGATCAAGAAGATTCTACTATCAGTTTTAGCTTTAGCCAAGATTGTCTTGGTTGTAAAATTTGTTGATGACAGATGTACAGTTCATGATCTGTCAAATGGTGACATGATTATTACTTCTCACATTTTATGTCATGGGCTATATAAACTCATAGACTATGAAAAATTTGTGAATGCTTTGGCATGTGCAATACATGATTCTCATGCTATGCTAGATGCAAAGCTTTGGCATGCATGCTTTGGTCATCTGAATCTTGCTTGTTTGCTATGCTTGCAAAAATCAGAAATGGTGTCCTCTCTACCCAAACTTGAGGCACCTAGTAAACATGTATGTGAAGGGCGCATTTTGGACAAAATGTAGCATTCCTCATTTCCAAAAGATGGTTCAATTTGAGCTACTCTGAAATTGTAGCTTGTTCATAGTGATGTTTGTGGTCCTATGTAGACACCTTCTTTTGGGAGCTATCTTTACTTTGTGACTTTCATGGATGATTTTTCCAAGCATGCATGGGTATATCCATTGAAAGAAAAGTCCAAAGTGCTTATGTGCTTCAAATAGCCTCTAGTTTTGGTTGAAAATCTTTTAGCATGTAAAATGGGCACCCTCCATTCTGATTGAGGAGAGGAATATATGTCTTCTGATTTTAATGCATTTCTAACTGAATATGCAATAAAACATCAATGTACAGTGTCATATACACCTCAAAAAAAATGGAGTTGTTGAATAGAAGAACACGTCACTCATGGAGATGGCAAGGTGTATGGTTCAGGGTCAAGTTTTACCACATACTTTCGTGCTTGAGGCTATGATGTGTGTAGCATATATACTTAAAATGTGTCCCACTAAAGCATTGTAGTCTATCACTCCATATGAGTCTTGGCATAGTCGCAAGCCATCTGTTGCTTGCATGTGCATCTTTTGTAGTCTTGCATATGCATTAGTACCTAAACAACAACGCATGAAGTTGGATGATAAAGCAGTGAAATGTTTTTTTTTTTGGTATAGTTCTAAGACTAAATGCATTTTGGTTAGCCGTGATGTTGTTTTTGTGGAAGATGATATTCGACCACTACTTTCATGTACTAGGGAGACATCTGTTAGCTCCAAAGACATGTATGGTACTTTGCTACCTCTTTTCAGAGGTGGAAAATCTAGTGCAAGTCGTAATGATGCAACTTCTTAGCCTTTACAAGTTTCATGTGATGATGCAAATCATTCAATTGTTTATGTAGATTTGCATGATGCACTTGTTGATGAGAGAGTTGATATTGAGGAGGCAAAAACTATGCCAAAATGTCTAGTGCAGACTTTGCGTGACAACAAATTAGATGCACCTCTATCATATTGTACTCGTTGAGGCTCTCATAGTGCCTCTTTTGCATCAGATTGCTATGCTATGGCTGCCTCTAGTCTCTAAGATGAGAATGAGCTTATTTTGTTTAATGAAGCAAAAAAATCAGAAAATTGGATGGCTGCTATGCAATTTGAATATGATGCTATAATGAAAAATGGTACCTAGTCTTTATATGACTTGCCTCCTAGAAAGAAGGACGTTGGAACTAATTGGGTATACAAGTTGAAGTGTAAGCCTGACACAATGGTTGACATGTATAAGGCTTGTTGCAAAGGGTTATTCTCAAGAAAGAGGAATTAATTTTGATAAGACCTTTGCGCCTAATTGTTGAATGACTATTGTTAGTAGCGTCTGTGCACTTGTAGCTCATCATGGTTGGAATGTACATTAGTTGGACATTAAAACTACATTTTTGAATGGTGATTTGCATGAAGAAATATATGTTTTTTAGCCCCATGGCTTTGTGCAAAAAGGGCATGAAAACCACATGTGGAGGTTAAAGAAGACATTATATGGTTTAAAGCAAGCACCACGTGCTTGGTATGAAAATATACATGCCTATCTAATTTCACATGGTTTTGAGAACAGTCCAACTGAAAGCACCTTATATGTTAAGTGTGCTAATAATGTGCTTCTGATCATAGTTGTGTATGTCGATGACATGCTCCTCATTGGTCCTCATAAGAAGCATATTGTTGATTTTAAGGTTGATCTGCATGCCTCACTTGAGATGTCTAATTTGGGGCATTTGCATAATTATTTGGGCATTGAGTTTGTGCAAGTTGATGGAAGAATAGCTTTGTGTCAAATGAAATATATTGACACATTATTGTAGCATTTTGGCCTGGAAGACTGCAAATCTATTGCCACTCCTATGGAGGCAGGTTTATGATTGAGTCTTCATGATGCTGGAGATGCATTTGATGTTGTTCTCTATCAATAGGCTGGTGGATGCTTGATTTACTTATGCATTACTCGGTCATATATTCAGTTTGTTGTCTCACAGATGAGCAAGTTTATGCATTTCCCAAGTGTAAAGGATTGGTAGGTGGTTAAACACATCTTTCGCTACTTGAGTGGTACCTGACTACTTGGATTGTTTTATCCCAAGGGGGGGTCACTACCGCATTTCCATGCTTTTTTTGACTTTGACTGAGCTGGTTGCTATGACACTCGTGTCTCCACTAGTAGTTTTTGCTTCATGCTTGGTAGCTCGTGCATATCTTAGTTGAGCAAGAAGTTGCCTATTGTGGCCACTTCTAGTTGTGAGGTTGAGTATAGGGAAGCTTTCACAGCGATTCTTGAGTGTGTGTGGCTCAGACACCTTATGGCTCATTTGGGTGTTGGTCAATCTTTGGCCACCACCATCTTCATTGACAGTCAAAGCGCATTGGCAGTTGCAAGGAACCGTGTGTTCCATGTTGGAGCAAGTCTATGACAAGCCTAAGTATTGGCTTGAGTCCCACAAAGTCATAGAAGAAGCCTTAAATTGAAGACTATGTAAAGTTCACTTGTGAACTACCTCTTGTAACTTTTGAAGAGTTTACTTAATGTAAAAGTGAAAGAATCTTAAGTGGTTGAGTCCACTTGATCAAGAATGGAAAGAGAAGCCACGAATTCATGATTTGTGGTAGGTAGAGAATCAAATCAATCATTGATTTATTGGAGAGTGATTGAGGGAAGTTAGCCTCCCAAACTCAACTATAAATAGATGGCAGTTTTAGTCGTGGTTAGAGAGACCTATGTGAAGACCTCCAAGAGCTAAGCTTTATGCCATATCAAGGTGTGATTACAAGCCACACATATGTATCAGTAAGTCATTGTATTGTACAAGCAATGTACTTTCATTTTCATGATTATTTGAGTTCATCTTTCCATGTTCTTGTGAAGTGTACTACTCACTGCCATTACTCTCAGTTTTCTCAGTCAGCTTGCAGAGATGTTTTCTCTGATCTTGGTGCATCATTTTCAGAAATTTAACTTGGTAAAGTTAGCTCTATAGGTCTACTATATGCTCACAAATTTTCATGTCATTTGGATGCTGCAATCTTCCGTTATGTTCATTTGAAGTCAACAGGGTCTGTTCATCTTCACTTCTCTGTCAGGTACCCGACTTTTTCACCCATCTTGTCAGAGGTGTTTCTCAGTGGTTACTTATCCAAATTCAGTGATTTGAAGCTTGATGGATTCACCTTACTGTCTAGTATAACCATACAAAATCTCATAATCGTTGGATTCCTACATTTTGAGGTATGTTGATTTTTTTTCTCACTGGTCTCAAACTGTAGCAGCCCGTGAAAATCGGGATGATGTCATCACTTGTTAAAATTCATTCTCAGTGTGTGGTTTAATATTTTTTATGAGATTACTCTTGAAAGTTATCTCTTTAAGTTACCTAGACTTCCCCAAGAGGAATTAAGCTAATTGCTACTGTGCTCAGAGAATTATGTAAAACACTGGAGAGGTGTATGAACCAAGAATAGCAAGTTTTCACCTCTGAGCTAACTCCAACTTATCTGTTTTGATCTATATTTTTGAGAGTGATCTTCCAAGGTACATAGGGTGTCTAATACATCCATTGGCAAGCCAAAAGGGCCCACCATATACTCCTGGAGTTCAATTGGTTGGTGTAGATCAAGGATTTTGCAATACCTCTTCATCTTCAAGCACATACCTATCCATCTCTTCACAGTGGTATCAGAGCAAGGTTGGACAACATGGCAAATGGATTTCCTTCATCAATTGACAAATTGGATAGAGGTAATTACTCAGCTTGGTCATTAAGGATGGAAGCTTATCTCCAAGGTAGAAGTTTATATGGTTATGTGGCTGGAGATGAAGTTATGCCAAGTTTCAGGAACAAAAGTCAACCAACACAAGAAGAGCAAGAAAGATTGAGCACATGGTGCTCCAAGGATGCACTTGCAAGGTCTTATCTCCTCAACTCTATCTCAGATTTTTTTTTGCCTCACATTAGAAGTTGTAAGACATCTCAGGAAGTGTGGGATGCACTTGAAGCTTTCTTTTCTTCAAGTACTAAAGCTAGGAAGCATCAACTATGGCTGGATTTCACAACTCTCAAGAAGGCTCCCAAACAAAATGTGACTGATTTTGTCACAAAGCTCAAGGACATAGCGGATCAGTTGGGAAGCATTGGAGAGGTAATAGATGAAGAGCAAATTGTAAGGCAGGTCATCAATGGCTTGAAGGCAGATGACAAGTGGGAAGCATTCACCACAGCTATGGATTTGTACATGGACATGCATGTACCTGATTTCAATACACTCATTGGACAACTACTTACTCAAGAGGCAAAGCTTATCAAAAATGGAGAAAGCTCTAAAGGTAATCAATCTTCAGCTTTATACACTGATAAAAGCAAGTCCAAAGATAACAAAGGAAAGGCAAAGAAAGTGGATGATGAAGTAGGTACATATCAAGCTAACTATGCAGGTAGAGGAAGACATGGCAGAGGTAGAGGAGGTAGACAAGGCAGGGGGAGATCCCAAGACTCCAACTCATGTTCTATTTGTGGATTAACTAATCATACAACTGAAAATTGCTTTAGGAATTCCAGGAATCAAAGAGGCAGAGGATACAATAGAGGAAGTTATGGCTACTCAAGAGGAAGGTTCAACAACTACCATGGCAACTACAACAACTACAATCATTCAAACTATCAAGGAGGCTACAAAGGAAGGAAAGACAGTTACAATAACTACACAGAAGACTCAAACAAAGAGGATTCATTATTGATCATGAACATGGCTATGCCACAAGGTAAATCTGATGAGCATGTTTTCTACATAGATTCAGGTTGTTCAAATCATGTGGCAGGAAATGTGGCACTCCTATCAGATCTAGAAGATCCAAGGAATAAGCATGAGGTACAAACAAGAGATGATACAAAACATCCTGTGGAGAAAATAGGCAATGTCAAAGCACCTGATGGAAACATCAACCTACTCAGTAAGGTACTCTATGTCCCTACCATTACAAAGAATTTGATAAGTGTTGGGCAGATAGTAGAGAAAGGGTTGCAAGTCAGGTTCACAAAAGCAGGAGCATTTGTTGAAGATCCATGTCAAGGATTCAGAAGAATTGCAAAAGGTGAAAAGACAGGTAGATTGTTCACATTTGAATTACAAGACACTAGAAACATTGCTCTCTTTAATTATGGTAGTCAGACACTCACAGAATTGGAAGTATGGCACAAAAGGTTAGCACATATTGGTGAAAGGTCATTAAAGCAAATTTGCAGGGACCAAAGTGTACTTGGACTCCCTAATTTGTCAAAACAACATATGATTTATAAGTGTAGTGCATGTCAATTTGGAAAGTCTCACAGGTTACCATTCATGAAGAAAGGTTATATGCATGGAGATCTCTTGGAGTTGGTTCATACAGATGTATGGGGACGTAGCAAGGAAGCTTCAATATCTGGATCAAGGTATTATGTTTCCTTTATTGATGATTGCAGCAGATGGACTATCCTATTCTTTATGAAACACAAAGATGAAGTTTTTTCATGTTTCAAAAGATATTTGGCTCTTGTGGAGAATCAAACAGGTAAATCACTAAAAAGGCTAAGGTCAGATGGAGGGGGAGAATACTTCTCCCATGATTTTGATTCTTTTATTCAAGAAAGAGGAAGAATAGGACAATTGTTAAGCGTGCTAATGATGTGCTTCTGATCATTGTTGTCTATATTGACGACATGCTACTCATTGGTCCTATTGAGAAGCATATTGCTGATTTTAAGGCTGATTTGCATGCCTCATTTGAGATGTCTGATTTGGGGCATTTGCATCACTATTTGGGCATTCAGTTTATGCAAGTTGATGGTGGAATGGATTTGTGTCAAATGAAATATATTGACACATTATTGTAGTATTTTGGCATTGAAGACTGTAAGTCTATTGCCACTCCTATGGAGACAGGTTTACGATTGAGTCTTCATGATGCTGGAGATGCATTTGATGCTATTCTCTATCAGCAGGCTGTTAGATGCTTGATTTACTTATGCATTACTTGTTGAGATATCAAGCTCAACATGTGATGATCCAGGATGACACGTACCAGTTTTTCATTTCTCTGACATGTATAGTGGACACGCCGGTATATGTTAGGGATACTTCATTGAGCTTTATTAGATTTATCTACCGAGAGTGATGGCACATTTGTTTCTTGCCAGCTCACTCATTCGCGGACATTAGGTTTTTCCTTATGTACTGATCTTTATATATTGCACTTGTTGTACTCTTGTTTTCAGGTCATTCTTGTACATTCCTTTTATGTAATAGAAGAAGAAGATCATTCTTCGTTGCCTCAATCTGTGTGTGTGCTTCTCCTTGAGAGTGAGAGTGTGTGTGTGAGCTCTCTTCCTTATCTCCTTCCTCGTGACATGTTATTAGAGCCAGCGTGGCTGTAGAGAGCCCGTGGAGAAGGCGATGGTGAAGACTACGCGGCAAGGCATGGAGAAAACGTGATTTCACAAACGGCCTCCGTTTGCTACGAAAATCGGCATGAAGGTAGAAGACCTCAAAATATTTTCGCGAGTTATCCCTTTAGGGTCACTAGTTTTTGTCAAATCGAAGTTTCGGAGCCATCTCGACCTTTGTTTCGAGCTCGCAAGGTGGGGCCCACAGAAAAACCAGATCAGTTTCAGAAACTGTTACTTGCGCTGTGTTCAGTGACTGATATATTCCAGATCCAGAACTTCAAGCGATTTTGTGTACTATTGATACACGAAAACTGTGTTTTTCTGAGATCGAACTGTCACATCATAGTGCGAAAGTGTTCAAGCAGAAGTGCTGCTTGTAGTGTGTTGCGGTGTTGTGAATTATTGCAAAAATGGCAAACACAGATGGAATGAGTCAGCTTATGAGCGATAAGCTGGACAAGAACAACTTCCATGCTTGGAGATTCAGAATGGTGAATTTCCTGATGGGAAAAGGCTACTGGAAGTACATCAAAGGAGAGAATGAAAATGCTCCGTAGTTACCAGAGAGGAATCGGACTGCAAAACAGTTAAGAGCATATGAGGAATGGAATCAAGGAGCATGAAAGGTAATGTATTGGCTATCTATTAGCATATAGGATAGCATGGTTGGACACATATAAGATGCCAAGACTCCAAAAGAGGCTTGGAACAGTTTGGTCACTTTGTATGAGACTAATACAAAGGCACGAAAATTGCAACTCAAGAACGAGCTGCATACATTGGAAAAGAAGAGCATGTCGGTAAGTGACTACACTCTAAGAATCAAAAGCATATGTGAGTCACTTGCATCTATTGGCGTGAATGTAGTTGATGATGATAAGGTGGAAGTGTGCCTTCGTGGTTTAGGAGCTGCATATAAGCAGTTCAGAACTTCCATACAAACCAGAGAAAATATTCCGAATTTTGCTGATCTGGTATCTATGCTGATTATTGAAGAAAAGAATCTTGGTGAGGATTCAAACTCCCAAGGAAAGCCCAGTTCTGAGCAGGTATTCTACTCTGGCAGAGGAAGAGGCAGAGGTAGAGGTTTTGGAAGTGGAAGAGGAAACAATAACCAAGACCAAGGTCAACAACAGAATCATGCAGGAGGAAGAGGACAGTTTCGAGGCAAGGGGAGCCAAAGAGGTCGCAGAAATTTCCAAAGAAATGATTCAGGTAATGATAGTAAAGGATGCTAGAATTGTGGTAAACCTGGACACTTTGAACGTGATTGCAGGTTGAAGGATGAAAATAACAGAAGGCAGCAAAACAACTATGCATCCACAAGTGCAGATGATTTTGAGAAGTTGTTTATGGTTCAACATCACATGATGAATACGATGTCTGCTGGTGTTTCAAAATCGAATGATAATGTATGGTATGTTGATTCAGGTGCTTCAAATCACATGACCAGTCATGCAGAATGGTTTAGTAGTTTGCAGAAAATGCCAGTTCCTGGATATGTTGAAACAGGTGATGATGCATCACATCCTATTGAGCATACAGGAAACATAGCATTGTCTATGGAGGACGGGAAGGTAAAACATCTTGCTGACGTGTTGCATGTTCCAAATATAACAAAGAATCTGGTTTCTGTTGGACAAATGGTTGACCAGGGATTACAAGTGAGGTTCAATGCTGATGGATTATATGTAGAAGAGTACAAGCAGGATGGACGATTGGTTGCCAAAGGAAACAAAGTGGGTAGGATGTTCACCTTAAATGTGAAGATTCATGAAATGAATGCAGCCATGTTTGCAAAAGGTGTAGGAGTTATTGCAGATATAGAGATATGGCACAAACGGATTGGACATGCAAACTTGCAAAGGCTGAAACTGATGCAGTCAAAGGAGATTGTCCATGGACTACCAAATTTCAAAGTTGCAGAAATGCAAAAGGTATGTGCAGCATGTCAATTTGGTAAACAATCAAGAGCATCATTTCCACATGACAAGCATGTTAGTGAGAATGTACTAGAAGTAGTACATACAGATGTTTGGGGTCCAACAAAGACCATATCTATGGGTGGTTGCACGTTTTATGTTACTTTCATTGATGACCATACATGCAAAGTATGGGTATATTTCATGAAAGAGAAGAGCGAGGTGTTCACTCACTTCCAGAACTTTAAAGCTATGGTGGAAAAGCAGACAGGGAAGTACATTCAGACATTAAGATCTGATGGAGGAGGTGAATACATGTCAAATGAGTTCAGTAATTTTCTAAAAAATCATGGATTTCGACGTCAGTTCTCATGTAGGTACACACCACAACAGAATGGCGTTGCTGAACGCAAAAATAGACATATTGCAGAAACAGCAAGAGCCTTGATGGCTGAGAAGAATATGCCTCATTGTTATTGGGCAGAAGCTGTGCATACTGCTGTATACATCATGAACAGAACTCCGACTGCTGTTGTACATGAAGTTACACCTGAAGAGAAGTTTACAGGTAAAAAGCCAAACTTATCACATCTGAAAGTTTTTGGCTGTATTGCATATGTACATGTTCTAGATGAGTTGAGGACGAAGCTTGATCCGAAAGCAGAAAAATGTGTCTTCATTGGATACTCCCTTGAGCAAAAGGGGTAGAAATGTTATAACCCACTCACACTACACGTGAAGGTGAGCAGAGATGTGGTATTTGATGAAATGTCAAGCTTCTATGCAGATGCCAAAGAAGAATTGAATCTTGAACCAAATGACAAAGAAAATGCTGAAAAATCAAGTGCACAATCTCAAGTTTTGACTGGACCAGATGCATCACCAAGCAATAGTTCCAACTCAAATCCATGGAGTGGAAGATTGCGTGGAAATTTTAGTCCAGCAAATTCATCAAATACATCCAAGAAAGGTAAAGAAAAGCTTTCTGTTGGTAGTAAAACATGTGCAGGTTTTGAAGATGTTGATGGAGATTCAAGTGGTTCAGAAAAGAGTCTTGATGAAGAACTTGGATTGCCCTCTGTGAAGACTCCAGGAGTAAGAAGGGCACATGCAGATGATACAAGGAGAAGTGACCCATGACCAAGAAGATTTGGGAGGATGCGTAATTCAGTGCAACGATTGACATATGATAGTTACATGGCTTGCCATTGTGCTTACATGACAAAGGTAATACAAGATGTTGAACCTTCTTGTTTTGAAGTTGCAATTGGTAATGCAGATTGGGAAAAGGCTATGGATGAGGAGATGACTGCACTTTATGGAAATGATACATGGAAGCTGGTTCCATTGCCGCAAGGAAAGAAACCCATAGGCTGCAAATGGGTTCACAAGGTAAAGCATAATGCTGATGGTAGCATAAGCAGGTATAAAGCACGATTGGTAGCTAAAGGTTATGCACAAACATATGGCATTGAGTATGAGGAAACATTCAGCCATGTAATTAAAATGTCTATTGTCAGAACACTTGTTGCATTAGCTACAGCAAAAGGATGGACTTTACATCAGATGGATGTGAAGAATGCTTTCCTACATGGTGAGTTATAGGAAGAAGTATATATGGACCAGCCACAAGGATATGAAGATTCAAAGCATCCAGAATATGTTTGCAGGTTGCAAAAGGCTTTGTATGGGCTGAAGCAAGCCCCTCGTGCATGGCATGCAAGGATTGCTGATTACTTAACTAGCATTGGGTTCTCTATGTGTGATGCAGATCACTCGCTATATGCAAGGAAGGCTGATGATGGCATCACTATTGTGGCTATTTATGTTGATGACCTGATTGTAGGTGGTGATAATGAAGAAAGCATCAAAGAGGTAAAGAAACTTCTTATGCAGGAATTCGACATGAAAGATCGTGGAGTGCTGTGCTATTTCTTGGGCATTGAGTTTATACATACAAAAACAGGTATATGGATGTCACAAAGGCAATATGCCTTGAATATGCTACAAAAGTATGGTATGACTGATTGTAAGCCAATTTCTATGCCATTGGATCAGAATTTGAAATTGTATACTACATCAGGTGAAGCATTGGAAAATGCTACTATGTACAGGAAAATTGTGGGAAGTCTTATATATCTCACAATTACAAGGCCTGATCTAAGTTATACTGTTGGACTTGAAAGTCAGTTTATGCAGGTTCCCAGGAAGCCACATTTGGATGCTCTGAGGTGCACTCTACGTTATGTGAGTGCTACTTTGAATATGCATTGTTTTATGAAGCTGGTGTAGATTTGCAGGTTCATGGATACACTGATGCAAATTGGGCTAGTAGTACTCCAGATAGAAGATCTACTAGGGGCTTTCTTTTCTCACTTGGAGGTGCAACTATTACATGGAGTAGTAAGAAGCAACCCACTTTTGCTTTGTCGAGTACAGAGGCTGAGTATAGAGGTGCTGCAATGGCAACATGTGAGGCATCATGGCTAGAGATGTTACTTGCAGATTTAGGTGTGGAAGTGCAAAAGCCTATCACTATCTATTGTGATAATCTTAGCAGCATACAGTTAGCACGGAACCCTATTTTCCATGCTAGAACAAAGCATATCGAGGTGCATTATCACTTCATCAGAGAGAAGGTATTAGCAGGTGATATTGATCTTGTTTATGTGAGAACAGATGAGCAGGTTGCTGATATTTTCACCAAAACACTTGGAGCTGAGAAGTTGAAGAAGTTTCGGGAGATGCTTGGATTACAGGATATGGCGTTGAGCTTGAGGGGGAGTATTGAGATATCAAGCTCAACATGTGATGATCTAGGATGACACGTACCAGTTTTTCGTTTCTCTGACATGTATAGTGGTCACGCGGGTATATGTCAGTGATACTTCATTGAGCTTTATTAGATTTATCTACTGAGAGTGATGGCACATTTGTTTCTTGCCAGCTCACTCATTCGCGGACATTAGGTTTTTCCTTATGTACTGATCTTTATATATTGCACTTGTTGTACTCTTGTTTTCAAGTCATTCTTGTACATTCCTTTTATGTAATAGAAGAAGAAGAAGATCATTCTTCCTTGCCTCAATCTGTGTGTGTGCTTCTCCTTGAGAGTGAGAGTGTGTGTGTGAGCTCTCTTCCTTATCTCCTTCCTCGTGACATTACTCGGCCAGATATTCAGTTTGCTGTCTCATAGATGAGTAGGTTTATGCATTGCCCAAGAGTCAAGCATTGGCAGGCAGTTAAGTGCATCTTTCGCTATTTGAGTGGTACTCGGCTACTTGGGTTGTTTTATCCCAAGGGGGGATCACTAATGCTAGATTTGCATGCTTTTTCTGACTTTGATTGGGCTGGTTGCTATGACTTTTGTGTGTCCACTAGTGGCTTTTGCTTCATGATTGGTAGCTCATGTATATCTTGGTTGAGCAAGAAGCAGCCTATTGTGGCCACTTCCAGTTTTGAGGCTGAGTATAGGGCAGCTTTCACACTGACTGTTGAGTGTGTGTGGCTTAGACGCCTTATGGCTGATTTGGGTGTTGGTCAGACTTCTGCCACCACCATCTTCACTGACGGTTAGAGTGCATTGGCAGTTGTGAGGAACCTTGTGTTCCATTCTTGCACTAAGCACATTGAGGTGCATTATCACTATGTCAGGAAGAGGTTCTCTGTTGGGGAGATTAGCTTGGCATATGTGCCCACGCAGGAGAACATTGCAGACCTTTTCATGAAGGCTCTGCCTAGGGAGAAGTTTGAAGCTTTCCACAAAGCTTTGGGCTTACTTCCTTTTGTGGAGCCATTTCCACATAGCTTGGCACTTCCTTATACATGAGTGCCAGCTCCTTGTTCACCGCATCACTTCTAGGGGGGATTTGTTGATATATTTAGGTAGTGATGTGTGTGAACACACTAGGACCACCGGGGCACTTTTTCCCCTCTTTAGGAGGTTTTTTCCCCCGGCTTGTATATACGCCTATTTCCCTAATGGGCTACTTATCTTTGTACATTCTCTAATAATACATTCAGTATTGTGTGTTGTGCTCCAAGCTTCTTCTTCTTCCTTGTGCTGTTCGCATGCTTCCGCAGATGTCTTACTCCAACAATGGTAGAAGGAGATCAAATAAGCAACCTTCTCCTGTGATCCTAGCAGACATCAATGTTTTTCATCTCATCAGACATCCATGCAAGTGAAGTACTTAAGCCATATTTCTTTTTTGCACAATCAAAGAGAGAGAAAACAAGCTCTCTCTGATCAAACCTAACAACTACACATTCCTTGGAGCTAAGCATACTACCCTCTTTTCTCTACCAAGAGTATAAGAGAGAGAGAGAGAGTGAAACCGTTTTTTTGTGGCTCAAACTGACAAAGAACTAACCAATGACAACAAGGGTGGTAGAGCTACCAAGATTATCACTTGTATTATAACTTCTCAAGGTTGCTTTAATAGAGTCTCACTTGTTTAGAGAAAATGAGCTTCCAAAATTGAGATAGAGAAGGGTTGGGCATAGACAAAAAGTGTGCACATTTATCCTAGAGGATAGTAGCCATCTCTAGGATTGTGCCCCCTCTCCTATTTGCCTATACAACTTGAAAGACAACACTATCTCTAGTGAGGGAGGAGAGAGAGAGATAGAGATAGATAGATAGATAGAGAGAGAGAGAGAAAGAAAGAGAGACTTTGTTGAGCCTTGCTCAATGGAGACATCTCCTCTACCATCTATACACATAGAAGAAGCCTTACACAAGGAACTCTTGGTATGCTTATGTAGCTTTTCCCACTATTGGGTTGGTGGATTGCTCTATTAGTTGCCTTGATTCACTTAATCAGGTCACTCTTTGATGTGAGAGCACCCACTCAGTAGGACCACTTCTACTTTAAAATAACAAAAAGAGAGAGAAATAGCACATAAACAAAGAATCCTTTGTGCTATAGATAGAGAAGGATCAAACTTTATCCTTGTACTAGCCATCTCAACTTTCTGACAAATATAGAGAGAGAAAGGAAGAGAGGGAGAAAGATCTAATGAGTTTTACATGTCTCCCCTACATGGTTGTATGACAATAATTATGTTTCTTACTATTTGACATCACTAATGATGTCAAACTACATAATTCAACACTTTAGTAATTCTAAATTTTCTAAGGAAATAAGATCCACCTAAAATTGGATTAACTTATAATTCACTAGACGCACACACATTTGTTATCATCATTTGATTTAATGTTTTATTTTGGTCATTTCACACCTCTTCAAAGAACACATTCACATTGGTGCATATAGATCAACAATTACCAAGAGAGTTTTCATTACAAAAAGGATCTTTGCTCTATTACTCATTGAATATACTCTACATGGTTGTAATACACACCAAAGTAAATTCATAGTGAAGCAATATCTCTCTCTCTCTCTCTTATTTGGAAGATATCTCTAATATCTCCTTACGACCCCCTACTTTGTGAGCACGTTTCCCATCATTGTACTTCCTCACTAAGAGGACATTTTGTATTTTCCCAAGGGTCTAACCCTCACTTGTGATACTACTTCGCACAAAGTGCCCTCCAATTTTGTAAACCCTAATCAACATAAGAAGAATCTATTGTGTATTTGTGCTTGGGAGGTCTACTCTAAGCCGTCGTGAGTGCTGAACTTGTTGTGGTTCTAACTTGGCAAAGGGGTGCATAGGTGGTGTACATGTGGCCAAGGAGTTTTGAGATTGTGGGTGCACAAGTAGTGGATAATGTGTATGCTCACAATTGTTTTTCCAATGAATTTAATTATATCTTTTGAAGGGTCTTTTGAAAGATTTTTAAAGTGTTTTAAAGTGTTTGGAAGGTTCAAGTAAACCCTCCCTTATGTGTACATTTTGGAGAATTCAAACTCAAAATTGAAAACATTACATGAAGTGCAAAAGCATGTGTGGCCCCCATGAAAATTTTTGTTTTCTATAAAATCACTACATGTCAAATTAGGGTATCATTGGTCTCTACATCAGAAGGTTCTTGGATACAAAAAGGAAAAGCATCATGAGGAGTACAAGGAGTTGGGAGATGTGTGCACCAAGGAGTGGGGAAGTGGGCTGCACATCCAAGACCAAGATCTTGGATACACATGTGGATTCAAGTCAAGTGAAGTCACATACACAAGAGGAGTAAGAAAAGGAGAAAAAAACATAGTGAGACAAGGGAGATAATCATAAGCAGGGAGTCATAGTGTGTGCAAAAGGGTGTAGGGAGACAAAGAGTGCAAAGGGTGCAAAGTTTTTAGAGTGTGAGGAGAACTTGAGAGACAAGGATTGTGAAGAGAGTATTCTATGCTCTCTTGTGTGTGTAAATAAAAGTGGTTTAAGGCAGAAGGAAACCATAGGTGACCATAGTGCTATCAAGGACGTGTTGCAGGTCCGAAGCAGAAGTGACTAGGAATTCACCTTATTGGAGGCTTGAGTGGAAGGGTGCACAAGAGCAAGCAACTGGGCTAAGGTGAACAAGCAGTGTAGAGGCTAACCGCACAAGCACTTGGTGTCCACTTTGATCTTTGTGGACCTATGACTACCCCATCACTAAGTGGGTCACTCTACTTCTTTCTCTTAGTAGATGATCACACTAGATACATAAGGGTGTATTTTCTCAAATCAAAAGAATAATATACTTTCTCTAGATTTATAGAGTGGGTCTATCAAGTTGATAACAAAACATCCACTTTAGTAAAGACTATCAAATTAGATGGAGGTGGCGAGTTTATCAATCACAACTTTGATAGATTACCAAAGTAGAAACGCATAAAAAAACAACTCACACATCCTCATACTCCATCTCAAAATGGAGTCACCAAAAGGATGATCCATAGTTTGATGAAAATGGCATGCACTATGCTTCACAGAAAAGCATTACCTTTCAAATTTTGGGCTGAAGTTGTACACACTACAATACATGTCCGATTAATAGAGGCTTCCTAAGTTCATTAAAATAAGATGCCATTTGAAACCGAGTATGGACAAAAGCCCAATGTTAACTACTTTAGAGTTTTTGGAGGTGAAGTGTTTCTATATGTTCCCAAGGAAGATCCATACAAGTTATCATCTAAGTCTAAGAATCATCTATTCATTGGATATAGTGAACAATCAAGGAAAATAGATTGAACAACCAAGAAAACCACTCCATCAATATTTCAAAGGATGTTATCTTTGATGAATCTTCAAAATAATCAACTAAAATACCAAGCTTAAGTTTTATTCCACCCATCTACACTTCAAAGGGGTAAAAAGTCATTTTTAAACATAATTAAGAAGCAAGTACTTCCCAATCGCCTAGCAGATCTCAAAGACTCATTGAGAAGCAACAATGAGAACAAAGTCACTATGTAAAATATTCTCTCATGCATCAAATTCAACAACTTTGAGAGCCTTGAAACTTCAAAGAAGATCAAGGTCAACCATAATGGGAAGAAGCTATGATAGTAGAGATGGAGGCAATCCAAAAGAAAAATACTTGGAGACTTCTACCAAGGCCTTCTAATCATAAATTTATTGGAGTCAAGTGGCCATATAAAGTCAAGTACAAATAAGATGGAACTCTAGACAAGTACGAATGAAGACCTCATAACAAAGGGATATAAACAAAAACATTACATTGACTATGAAGACACCTTTGCCCCTACCACAAGGTTCACAACTATTAGTCATTATTGCCTTGAGTGCACACTTCAAATGGCCCATTTACTTGCTAGATGTGAAAGTGATTTCCTAAATGGTGGTCTTCAAGAAGAAGTATATGTGGAACACCTTGGAGGTTTCCAAATCAATGGAAAGGAAGATCATTTCTACAAACTTCACATAGCACTTTATGGACTTAAGCAAGCTTCCAGTGCATGTTATAAGAAGATGCACAAGTTCTTCTAAGACAAAGGATTTCAAAAAAGAACTATCGATCCTAACCTCTACATTTATTAGAAAGAGTCCCTAGTTTCAATCATCATCTTTTATGTGGATGAATTGATTTTGATAGGCTAAGATGAAGAATGCATCCAATTTACCATCAACCAACTTCACCTTGAGTGCCCCATGATAGATCTTGGTTTGCTTCACATTTCTTAGGTAAGGAAGTTTGGTTGATGAAAGAAGGTATATTCCTCTCTCAAAAGAAGTAATTCTCTGATCTCCTTTCTAGGTATAACATGGACCAACATCACTCAGTATCTACACCACTTGATCCCAACATCAAGCTCACATTGGAGGACTTATCATCAAGAAGTTCACCTGATCCATCATGGCTGCATGAAGATACTCATTTGTGGATGTGCAAGGTTGCAGAGGAAGAGGAGAGACACCTAAAAGTGAGAGAAGAAGGAACTTCTCAAGGGGAAAGACCAATTAAAGACCCAACCTATACACCGATGATCTTTCCAGATGAGGAATTTGAGCCTCATGGTTGGGAAGAAATCTTAGCTACCATGGACATTGCAGTCAATGAAGAACAATGGACACCTCATTGTGATGAGGAGGGTTATGACATTTCAGTGTTCATGTGTCAGCCCTTGCTAGAAGAATGTGGCCCTAGTGACTTCATAGAAGAAGAAGAGAAGGATGATGATCTAGAGTCCATTGTGATGGATAGTTGCTTTAATTCAGAGAAGCACTATCTAGAAGATGTTGGAGTATTTACTAAAAAAGAAGAAGACCCTCTCACAAGCATTAAAATCTTCAATTCAAAGGATGGAAGTGAGGGTAGTCAAAAGAAAAAGAAAAGAAAAGCAGTAAAACAAGAAGAGGAGGAATCATTGTTTGAAGTACCAAAAAACTTCAAGAAATATGAAGTTGAAGATCGGAAAATTTTGGTACGGATGCCTAAAAGAGAGGCCATCACAGGGGAAGCATATGATAACAAAGAAAAGACCAAGGAAATTGTTATAACCATTGAAGGGAATGAAGAGCGATGTACATACATAAGAGAAGACCTAAGTGTAGAAGAAGAAGTAGAGCTTGTAGCCTATTGACAAGTTTTGAGTGGAATGATGAATGCAAAAAGTCCTTCAATGAGTTGAAGAGATGTTTGTGCACAACACCAATATTGACCACTCCTGATTGGAATAAACCATTCCATGTTCATGTAGATGCATCCAATCATGCAATAGGATGTGTGCTAGCACAACCCACGGGTGAAGGAAATTTAGATTTACCCATAACATACGTTTTAGTCGACAGCTAACCGCAGTTGAACAAAACTATACCACAACAGAGCGAGAGGGATTAGGAATGGTATATGCTGTGAAGAAGTTTAGACACTATTTATTGGCCAACAAGTTCAAGTTTTTCACTGATCATCAAGCTTTGCTATACTTAGTCAATAAACCTTGCAATACAGGATGCTTAGTAAGATGGTTCCTCTTACTAATGGAATATGACTTTGAAGTGGTTGTTAGGAAAGGTAGAACCCACCTCAGGGCAGATCACCTTTCTCGCATCACTTCAGGAGAGCCACCGCAAGGAGTGCCTGATGAACTACCTGACACTTATCTGTTCAATTTAGAAGTTGTTCCTAAATGGGCAAATAAGTTGGTGGCTGTCCTAACCTTCGGACCCGCCAATAAGAATATGAAAACAAACAAAGAGGAAATCGTAAGATCACAAAACTATCAAATATTGGCAGGAAGCATGTACAAACAAGATATAGAAGGTCTACTAGCTTGTTGTGTTGAGGATGACGAACATAGTAGTTGGTTGCAACAAGCCCATGAAGGATTGCTAGGAAATCACTATTCTAAACAACGAACATTGCAGAATCTAAAACGTTTAGGAGTGTATTGGCCTAGCATGGACAAAGAAATTCATGAGTGGATTAAGAACTGTCATGTGTGCTAGGAAAAACCCCGAGTGGAGCATGCGACTCTTTATCATGTATCATTAATTCCATAATGGAGTGCTCCATTGGTAGAATTTATGAGATCGCGAACATTACCCAAAGAGGCTAGTCTAGCAAGAAGACAAAGCATGGAGCAAGAGGCTCAAGACTATGCCTTAGTAGGAGACAACCTATACCAAAGAGGCAAAGATGGTTACCTAAGATTGTGTGTTCACGAATCACACTATTTGAAAGTCTTACAAACTGCACATAGTGGTGTTGCAAGTGGACATTTTGGTCTTGACCTAGTAATCAAGACCATTCTATTCTTGGGACTTTGGTGGCCCACTCTTCATACGGATGCACATACCTATGTGAAGAAATGTGATACATGCCAAGGTGCACAATACCCGATAAGAAAAGACAAGATGCCTTTGAGGCCAATGATGGGAGGACGTGCATTCTCGAAGTGGGGCATAGACTTCATAGGTCCTATTAACCCCCCCAACTAGAAACTCCCATGCATAGTACATTATTGTAGCCATAGATTACCTTACAAAGTGGGTACAAGTAAAAGCCATGACAAAGAATGATGCTCAAACGACGGCTAAATTCTTATTCGAGAATGTGTTCACAAGATATGGACTACCAATAGAGTTACTGAGTGATAGAGGCACACACTTCTTGAATGAGGTCATTGAAAAGCATCTCCAAGAATTCTTGGTGATACATAAGAAGTCTGCCCCCTATCATCCATAAGCTAACGGACAAGCTGAGAGCACAAACAATATGTAATGTCTTGACCAAATTGGTAAATAATAAACGCTTTGATTGGGACAAACAACTTCATCATGCTGTTTGGGCTTACCGAGTTGCCTACAAAATGGTACTCAATGCCACCCCATTTCAGATGGTCTTTGGGCAGAATGTTGTGCTACCATTAGATTTCTTAATCCCAACTTTAAAAGTAGCACAAGAGTATGAGTGGAATGGACATGAATTGTCATCCAGGATCTTTGATCTAGAACGCTTAGGTGAGACGAGGCTACGAGCGGCAACATGTATCCATGCTGCAAAGAAAAGGCAAAAGGCATATTTTGATGCACACATCAAGGATAAGGGACTGAAAGAGGGAGACCTAGTGTTGGTTTATACACTAAAACAACACCGTAAGTTGGAAAAATGAGGATATGGACCCATGATCATTAATAGAATTTCCACTAGCAGTGCGGTTCCACTGGCTACTTTAGAAGGTGATATCTTGCCAAACTATATCAGTGGTTGTAGAGTCAAGTTATATCAGGAACCTCTCACGAAGGATATGCTAATGAGACTCAACACTGCTAAGAAGCAAAAAGAAGAAGAGTTGAGGATCAGAGAAGAAGCACAAGCCGAGGCAAGAGAGTACATTAGGCGAAATAAGTTAAGGAGATTAGGCCTAGATGTCAACCCAAAAGCCCCAAAATATCACATGGACATGTGCCAAAAATCATGCATAATTACTTCTCGAATCATCGATCGACACCCCTTTGTGACCATAGAGATAGGACAAGGAAAGAGTGCGAGGACTGTGAAAGCATTGATTGACTTAGGTGCAACAACTAGTGTAGTTAGACTTTCCTACTGCCAAGACGTGCAATTGAACATCATTCCTATAGAAGCCTATCTCATAGGATTGGGAGGTGTGGAAACCCCTTGTTCGGGCGAGGTGGAACTTCCCATCTACCTTCAAGATGTTCCAATGAAAGTCAAAATGCTAGTGTGTCAAGATGAGGACCTTACAGAACCACTTGTCTTGGGTCAAGATTGGATCTATGACCATGCAGTTAACTTAAACCTAAGAAGTCAACTTCTTCAAGTTTGGGTGCATGAACAATGCATTACATTAGAGTTAGATAGTTGCATGATCACAAATCTAGGTCTCACACATTCTCTTAGTTCTTCTAAGACTAATCTTAGCAAAAAAGATATTGTATGTGTCAAGAGCTCTATGTTCCCGAAGAACTCAATCATGGAAGAACAAGCTCAAAAGAAAGCAGACTCCTCCTCTTGTACAAAGACTAATGCCGTCACAACAACTCAACCAAAAAGGCAAGCAAAACTGTACATGTCCACTGCTATATCAAATAGACAAAGGGAGTTCAAGAAGGAAGTACTTTCTGGCATGACGCAGGTCTGGGTACGAAAAGGAGAGCAACCACAAGCCTTGCCAAGAATGTGAAGATCAGAACCAAGCAACCACAAACGACTCAAGAAGAAGTTCTGCGACAAATTTGGCTGCCTAAGAAATTAGTTGCAGCTCAACAAGGGCGATTACACATGTGGGTTCGCACAGAGACCAAAGGAAGATAAACTCACCTCTTTAGCAATAGTCAGAAGAACAGCAACAATGGTATGGGTATGGAAGCCAAAAGAACTGATAGATCCCACAGAACCAAAAAGCCAACCACAAAAGATCAAACCCTCTAGCAACAATCCAAACATGAAGCAGCCAAAGGAGATCACTAAACAGTTGAAGAACATTCTCAAATGGATCCCCATAAAGAGGAAGGATCAGTTGCCATTCAACAATCACGGGCTTACATCACTTCAAGATCCAATGGATACCTCCAGCAAAGGCCACATCAGCATCTACAAGCAACATTGACAGCCTCGACGAGCAACAACCATGTGCTCCTTGCACAATTCAGTCTTTTGCACCATTCAGGTCATGCATTTCCAAAGTATGCATTAACATAGGGCCACATTACACGGCCATGCATACACATATTTGAGAGTCCCAGGCACAAGAGCACATTGACATATGTCAAGTATTTTTATTGATTCTAACATCTTTCTTCTTGATTTGTGACATTGCTCTTAAAAAAAAAAGAGAAGAAGAAGAAGAAGAGAGGTTGTTCCCAAGCTTGGCTCATGGAACATGAATGAGTCATGGGTAGTTGCAGGAGGAACTGTTGATGATTGGACATTTATCAGTTTTGATAGAAGTGTGTCTCGGCTAGCAGATGATATTATTACTATCTTATCTGGTAGATGTCAAGAACTTGGCATGAACATGGCATCCACAACTATAGTTTCCCCTTACGATGGTAGAAGGGAAGAGCTTGAAGGTTCGCAACTTCAGCGATGCTTAATTACCGTATGTACGAGAGCATGCAAGGATATATCTGCAAGGGGTAGTTTGGTACCTTGAAAATCTTTGTCTGGATACTGGGTGAGAGGACTCCTGCTTATGGTGAGCTAAAGAGAATATGTGAAACTAAGCTTGGTGTAGTCAACCAATGTTGTTTGTCAAGGAATATAAAGAAATTCAATTCTTAGTATTTGGCAAATGTTTCTTTGAAAAGAGGGGACATGACAAGGCACTAAAAAAATTTCATCAATGGACCATCAACATAGACAGTCATCGACAATGTTCCATCACAAATGCCGAGTGTACAACACGAAGAGATAAACATCGATCAACCCATGGTAAGTATCTTTACTTTGGCAACACCATAACCATGATAGATTAGGAAACCTCTTCCTCGGCATACCCTTGAGCACTTAGCTCAAGACCCCCAATTTTTGCACCATACTTCTTCCAATGCATTTTCCAAGTAAGCATGTGTAGGGCTACATCACAAGGCCGTGCACAAGGCACATATTTTCCTCAACCCATGCATGAACACACTTACCCATCATTCATTGTGGGTTATGAGTACTTGTCATGACTACTATGAACATCATCTTTGGAAGATCTAGAGGTCATCAATGGAGACTCACAACGACACAGTCATGCTGGAATCCAAGGAAGAAGCACATACCAAGGGACTACAACTTGCAAAGGCTTGTAGTGAAAAATGAAGAATCGGACAACCAACCATGCCACCTTTGAAAGATAGACGGTTCTTGTTCCTATTGAATGGACACTACCTCTCAAAGCACTACCTAGAACAACCATTACAAAAAGGGTTTGTCAAGGACAACAGACTCGAGAGGGGGGGGGAGTGTTGAAGCTCAAGGTCAAGGACAAGCATAATAAGTGCATCAAAGAAGTGGACACACAAGAAGAAGGAGCACATAGGGAGCTCCAAGAAGCGTATGTGAAATTTTCAGAAGAAATCCCTATAAAATAGTGATTTTCATCACTAGAAACCATTATAAATATCATTTCACCTTTTTGTAGCTCCAGTTTGTGCAAGCCAAGGAGTCCTCGAGCTTGAGGAGCATTAAAAGTATCATGCTACCAATTTTCATAATTTTTAGACTCCGTTTGAGCCTTCAAATAAGCCCTAGAACCTAATTTTTAACTAGGCCGAACACTAGGTCTGGACAGGGCCAAAACCAGTCCAAAAACTATAAAAAGAGCTAGAGAGCTCATTTTTGAAGTTATTTGGTTGGAGAATAGAGATTTTGTAAGAGATTTCTCTTGTAATCGAAGTCCTTCCATTGTTCCTCTCTTAGATCTTACCTTGTGCGCATGTGTGTGTATGTGTGTGCATGTTTGTGTGCTTTCACTCACACACTTGTGCCTTCACTTGCTCATGGTCTTCATACCGGTCCTCACGTCTTCGCCGATTGACAAGTAAAGGAGGTGGTGCTTACGCTTGAGCTACACCACATATACATATACATATACATATACATATACATATACATATACATATACATATACATATACATATACATATACATATACATATACATATACATATACATATACATATACATATACATATACATATACATATACATATACATATACATATACATATACATATACATATACATATACATATACATATACATATACATATACATATACATATACATATACATATACATATACATATACATATACATATATGTATAAATATACACATACATATACACATAGTACAAAAGGCACTTCCATTCGTAACAAATTCAATAGTATCGTCTTGATAACTTCTTTAAAGTATATCCCCTAATCTCCAGAGTTATTCTCTACCCAATACTACATATGTTATGTCCATAATCATTATTTTGAGATCTAAATTATCAAGAAATCCTTGTATATTGATTTCCAAATTGGATACCATAGTATCCCATATTCTCTTATCATCCCCTTGCATCATAGATACTATGTATTTATGTGTACTAGGTTGTTGGGAAATCTTAATTTCTTGACCAAAGCATAATTAATAAAGTTATGAGCAATAGAGTCATCAATCATGACTGTCATTGTAGTCTCATACACATGACCATGAAGCTTAACTAAATCATGTGGTCGAAACTGCTATGACCACAATGACTGAGTTAAATAACAGGTATCTTCTATATCCTCATGCATCATTTTCGGTTCCTTGCAACTAGAGCTACCCATAAATTGGAAGTGTCTGCACTAAGACCGTGGTGTTACCAAATCCTTGTTTTTTATCTTCCCCTTACATACTAGGCTATTCCACTGAGAGTGCTCATGAGATAGACAACTAAAGCATACGTTTTCCTTTTAGGACTTCTCAAACTTATATCTACTAAGTCTAGGCCCTCTTGGCTTTCATACTATGAATTTGTTTTTACCTAGGATTACCCTTTTCTTAAATTTAGTGACTTGTGGTGGTCTAAGTGATTGATGTATATCCATTGTTGTATGACTATGCCATGGTCCAATTCATCTGAATAGCTTTTGATTCTTTAAGACTCATCCAACATTTGTATGCCATGGTCCGAACAAAAGGCTTGCTTCGAGCACTCAATAATCATGTGAGTTTTGATGGACTTTGAGGTTTGTGGAAGCATGCGAACAATACAAGGAAGAATGAAGAAGCTTGGAGCACAACACACAATACTGAATGTATTACCACTAGAATGTTCAAAGATTAGTGACCCGTTAGGGCAATAGGCGTATATACAAGGGGGGCCTCCTAAAGAGGGAAAAACGTGCGTTGCCAGTCCTAGTATGCTCACACACATCACTACCTAAATATATCAACAAATCCTCCCTGGGACTCATGGGGTGAACAAAGAGGTGGCACTCATGTGGTGAACAAGGAGGTGGCACTCATGTGTAAGAAAGTGCCAAGCTCTGTAGAATCAATTCACAAAATGAAGTAAGCCCAAAGCTTTGCGAAAAGCTTCAAAGCTCCCCCTAGGTAGAGCCTTCATGAAAAGGTCTGCAAGCAATATTCTCTTGAGTGGGCACATATGCCACGCTTATCTCTCCTGCAGAGAACCACTTCCTGACATAATCATAATGCACCTCAATGTGCTTTGTGTCAGCATGGAATGTGAAGAGATGGATAGGTATGTGCTTGAAGATGAAGAGGTGTTGCAAAATCCTTGATCTACACCAGCCAATTGAACTCCAGGAGTATATGGTGGGCCCTTTTAGCTTGCCAATGGATGTATTAGACATCCTATGTACCTTGGAAGATCACTCTCAAAAAGATAGATCAAAACATATAAGTTGGAGTTAGCTCAGAGGTGAAAACTTGCTATTCTTGGTTCATACACCTGTCCAGTGTTCTACATAATTTTCTGAGCACAGCAGCAATTAGCTTAATTCCTCTTGGGGAAGTCTAGGTAACTTAAAGAGCTAACTTTCAAGATTAATGTCATAAAAAATAATAAACCAAACACTGAGAATGAATTTTAACAAGTGATGACATCATCCCGATTTTCATGGGCTGCTACAGTTTGAGACCAGTGAGCAGAAAAATCAACATAACTCAAAACGTAGGAATCAAATGATTATGAAATTTTGTATGGTTATACTAGACCATAAGATGAATCCAAGAAGCTTTAAATCACTGTATTTATACAAGTAAACACTGAGAAACACCTCTGACAAGATGAGTGAAAAAGTCGGGTACTTGACAGAGAAGTGAAGATGAACAGACCCTGTTGACTTCAAATGAACATAACTGACAATTGCAACATCCAAATGACATGAAAATTTGTGAGCATATAGTAGACTTATAGAGCTAACTTTACCAAGTTAAATCACTGAAAATGATGCACCAAGCTCAGAGAAAACATCTCTGCAAGCCGACTGAGAAAACTGAGAGTAATGGCAGTGAGTAGTACACTTCACAAGAACATGGAAAGATGAACTCAAATAATCATGAAAATGAAAGTATATTGCTTGTACAATACAATGACTTACTGATACATATGTGTGCCTTGTAATCACACCTTGATATGGCATAAAGCTCAGCTCTTGGAGGTATTCACATAGGTCTCTCTAACCACGACTAAAACTGCCATCTATTTATAGTTGAGTTTCGGAGGCTAACTTCCCTCAATCACTCTCCAATCAATCAATGATTGATTTGATTCTCTACCTACCACAAATCACGAATTCGTGGCTCCTCTTTCCATTATTGATCAAGTGGACTCAACCACTTAAGATTCTTTCACTTTTACATTAAGTAAACTCTTCAAAAGTTACAAGAGGTAGTTCACAAGTGAACTTTACATAGTCTTCAATTTAAGGCTTCTTCTATGACTTTGTGGGACTCAAGCCAATACTTAGGCTTGTCATAGACTTGCTCCAACAGCTCCCCCTCAAGCCAAGTATGCTTGAGGTCTTCAATCTTCCAAGATTACCTGCAAACCAATCATAGCCTTGAATTTGCAAAGCTTTGTACCATCCAATGCTTTGGTTAGAATATCTGAACATTGTTGATGAGTGGACACATATGATATTTGAATCTCTTTGCTTAGAACCTTTTCTCATACATAGTGATAATTAACTTCAATATGTTTAGTCCTTGCATGAAAAATAGGATTAGCAGCCAAATGAATAGAACTCATATTGTCACAAAAAATAGTTGGAGTTCCAAACTCCAATCCAAGATCTTTGAATAATGTCTTCATCCACATAGCTTCTTGTGTAGCTATGGCAAGACCTCTATATTCAGCTTCAGTAGAAGAGAGAGCAACTGTGGGTTGCTTCTTGGATGACCATGAAATAAGCTTTGAACATGCAAAGGTAAGATAACCTGAAGTGCTCCTTCTATCTTCCTTGGAGCCAGCACAATCTGCATCAGAAATAGCTTCAAACCTAAATCAGATACATAAGGATAATAAAGTCCTTCATTTATGGTTCCTTTGAGATACTTGAGAATCCTTTTGGCAGCATCCATATGTGGTTTCCTTGGTGTGTGCATAAATTGACTTAGCACACTCACACTGTAACATATATCTACTCTTGTCAATGTGGCATAGTTGAGACTACCCACTAGACTTTGATATGATGTGATGTCCTCTATGAGTTCACCTTCATGTGAGCTCAATTTGTGATTGACCTCCATTGGAGTACGTGCAATCTTACAATCTTCCATCTTGAATTTTGCCAACATGTCCTTAATGTACTTTCTTTGAGTGAGAAACAAACCATGATCTTTGTAGACAACTTCCAAACGTAGGAAGTAGGTAAGTGAACCCAAATCACTTATCTTGAACTCTTCTCTCATCTGATCTTTGATCTTCTTCATACCATCTGCATCATTCCCTGTCAATATAATATCTACATATACACATAGGTAGATGACTTCGGAATTACTCTTTTTAATAAAGAGTCAAGGATCTGCCTTGCTTGGTTGAAAGCCTTTGTCCTACAAGAATGAAACAAGCCTGAAATTCCAAGCTCTTGGAGCTTGTTTGAGACCATACAATGCTTTGTTAAGTTTACACACATAATCAGGATAAACTTGGTTCTCAAAACCAGGTGGTTGTGCCATATATACCTCTTCTGTTATCCAACCATTCAAAAATGCATTCTTTACATCTAGTTGAAGTATCTTCCAATTCTTGGAAGAGGCAATACTAAGCAAAACCCTAATAGTAGGCATCTTTACCACAGGAGAGAAGGTCTCCTCATAATCAATTCCCTGAGTTTGTGCAAAGCCTTTTGCCACAAGCCTTGCCTTATACCTGTTAATTGAACCATCAGAATTCTTCTTGAGTTTATAGACCCATCTTGAGCCTATTACCTTCATGGATGAAGTCTTGGGCACCAAATCCCAAGTGTTGTTTTCCTCAAGTGCTTCGATCTCTTCCTTCATTGCATGCTTCCATTCTGTTTTTGCTTTGGCCTCTTCGAATGATGATGGCTCCTCTTGGTTTATGTCCTGTGCTATGTAGATAGAATGTTTAGTTACTAATGAGGTGTCAAACCCATACCTTTCTGGTTTTTTCTTTTTCCTCATAGATCTTCTTAGGCCATGATGTGATGATTTTGCCTCATGTCCAAGTTCCTGCAATTTTGCTTTACCTTTAGACTTCCATGCTTTGATCTTTTCCATCTGAGATACTTCATCATCCTCTGAGGTGTCTTGTTCTTCAATCTTTGGTTGTTCTCTACCAAGCTTTGGAAAATCTTCTTCAAGATTATATGGTAAATTGACCTTCCTGCATGAATCTTCATACCATGAATTGTTCTCATCAAAAACTACATCTCTGCTTACCAAGAATCCTTTGTTGGTAGGGTTGTATAACCTATAGCCCTTTTGATTGTTGTCATATCCAATAAATACACACCTTTCTGCGTTTGGATCCATCTTGCCTCTAACCTGTGAAGGAACATGAGCAAAAGCAATACATCCAAATATTTTACAATGATCTAAGCTTGGTCTTCTTCCATTCCAAGCCTCATATGGAGTCATCCCATCAAGGGGTTTTGAAGGCAACCTGTTAATCAAGTAAGTGGCTGTAGATACAGCCTCATCCCATAAGTAATTAGGTAAATGCTTTTCATTTAACATAGACCTTGTAGCTTCAACAATTGTCCTATTCTTCCTTTCTGCCACTCCATTTTGCTCAGGAGTGTACCTTGTAGTTACCTCTCTTTTGATTCCTCTTTCTTGAATAAAAGAATCAAAATCATGGGATAAGTATTCTCCCCCTCCATCTGACCTTAGCCTTTTTAGTGATTTACCTGTTTGATTCTCCACAAGAGCCAAATATCTTTTGAAACATGAAAAAACTTCATCTTTGTGTTTCATAAAGAATAGGATAGTCCATCTGCTGCAATCATCAATAAAGGAAACATAATACCTTGATCCAGATATTGAAGCTTCCTTGGTACGTCCCCATACATCTGTATGAACCAACTCCAAGAGATCTCAATGCATATAACCTTTCTTCATGAATGGTAACGTGTGAGACTTTCCAAATTGACATGCACTACACTTATAAATCATATGTTGTTTTGACAAATTAGGGAGTCCAAGTACACTTTGGTCCCTGCAAATTTGCTTTAATGACCTTTCACCAATATGTGCTAACCTTTTGTGCCATACTTCCAATTCTGTGAGTGTCTGACTACCATAATTAAAGAGAGCAATGTTTCTAGTGTCCTGTAATTCAAATGTGAACAATCTACCTGTCTTTTCACCTTTTGCAATTCTTCTGAATCCTTGACTTGGATCTTCAACAAATGCTCCTGCTTATGTGAACCTGACTTGCAACCCTTTCTCTACTATCTGCCCAACACTTATCAAATTCTTTGTAATGGTAGGGACATAGAGTACCTTACTGAGTAGGTTGATGTTTCCATCAGGTGCTTTGACATTGCATATTTTCTCCACAGGATGTTTTGTATCATCTCCTGTTTGTACCTCATGCTTATTCCTTGGATCTTCTAAATTTGATAGGAGTGCCACATTTCCTGCCACATGATTTGAACAACCTGAATCTATGTAGAAAACATGCTCATCAGATTTACCTTGTGGCATAGCCATGTTCATGATCAATAATGAATCCTCTTTGTTTGAGTCTTCTATGTAGTTATTGTAGTCTTTCCTTCCTTTGTAGCCTCCTTGATAGTTTGAATGATTGTAATTGTTGTAGTTGCCATGGTAGTTGTTGAACCTTCCTCTTGAGTAGCCATAACTTCCTCTATTGTATCCTCTGCCTCTTTGATTCTTGGAATTCCTAAAGCAATTTTCAGTTGTATGATTAGTTAATCCACAAATAGAACATGAGTTGCAGTCTTGGGATCTCCCCCTCCCTTGTCTACCTCCTCTACCTCAGCCATGTCTTCCTCTACCTGCATAGTTAGCTTGATATGTACCTACTTCATCATCCACTTTCTTTGCCTTTCCTTTGTTATCTTTGGACTTGCTTTTATCAGTGTATAAAGATGAAGATTGATTACCTTTAGAGCTTTCTCCATTTTTGATAAGCTTTGCCTCTTGAGTAAGTAGTTGTCCAATGAGTGTATTGAAATCAGGTACATGCATGTCCATGTACAAATCCATAGCTGTGGTGAATGCTTCCCACTCGTCATCTGCCTTCAAGCCATTGATGACCTGCCTTACAATTTTCTCTTCATCTATTACCTCTCCAATGCTTCCGAACTGATCCGCTATGTCCTTGAGCTTTGTGACAAAATCAGTCACATTCTGTTTGGGAGCCTTCTTGAGAGTTGTGAAATCCAACCATAGTTGATGCTTCCTAGCTTTAGTACTTGAAGAAAAGAAAGCTTCAAGTGCATCCCACACTTCCTGAGATGTCTTACAACTTCTAATGTGAGGCAACAAAAAATCTGAGATAGAGTTGAGGAGATAAGACCTTGCAAGTGCATCCTTGGAGCACCATGTGCTCAATCTTTCTTGCTCTTCTTGTGTTGGTTGACTTTTGTTCTTGAAACTTGGCATAACTTCATCTCCAGCCACATAACCATATAAACTTCTACCTTGAAGATAAGCTTCCATCCTTAATGACCAAGCTGAGTAATTACCTCTATCCAATTTGTCAATTGATGAAGGAAATCCATCTGCCATGTTGTCCAACCTTGCTCTGATACCACTGTGAAGAGATGGATAGGTATGTGCTTGAAGATGAAGAGGTGTTGCAAAATCCTTGATCTACACCAACCAATTGAACTCCAGGAGTATATGGTGGGCCCTTTTAGCTTGCCAATGGATGTATTAGACACCCTATGTACCTTGGAAGATCACTCTCAAAAAGATAGATCAAAACAGATAAGTTGGAGTTAGCTCAGAGGTGAAAACTTGCTATTCTTGGTTCATACACCTGTCCAGTGTTTTACGTAATTCTTTGAGCACAGCAGCAATTAGCTTAATTCCTCTTGGGGTAGTCTAGGTAACTTAAAGAGCTAACTTTCACGAGTAATCTCATAAAAAATAATAAAGCACACACTGAGAATGAATTTTAACAAGTGATGATATCATCCCGATTTTCACGGGCTGCTATAGTTTGAGACCAATGAGCAGAAAAATCAACATAACTCAAAATGTAGGAATCCAATGATTATGATATTTTGTATCGTTATACTAGACAGTAAGTTAAATCCAGCAAGCTTTAAATCACTGAATTTGGATAAGTAACCACTGAGAAACACCTCTGACAAGATGAGTGCAAAAGTCGGGTACCTGACAGAGAAGTGAAGATGAACAGACCCTGTTGACTTCAAATGAACATAACTGAAGATTGCAACATCCAAATGACATGAAATTTTGTGAGCATATAGTAGACTTATAGAGCTAACTTTACCAAGTTAAATCACTGAGATGGATGCACCAAGCTCATAGAAAACATCTCTACAAGCTGACTGAGAAAACTGAGAGTAATGGCAGTGAGTAGTACACTTCACAAGAACATGGAAAGATGAACTCAAATAATCATGAAAATGAAAGTATATTGCTTGTACAATACAATGACTTACTGATACATATGTGTGCCTTGTAATCACACCTTGATATGGCATAAAGCTCAGCTCTTGGAGGTCTTCACATAGGTCTCTCTAACCACGACTAAAACTGCCATCTATTTAGAGTTGAGTTTGGGAGGCTAACTTCCCTCAATCGCTCTCCAATCAATCAATGATTGATTTGATTCTCTACCTACCACAAATCAAGAATTCGTGGCTCCTCTTTCCATTCTTGATCAAGTGGACTCAACCACTTAAGATTCTTTCACTTTTACATTAAGTAAACTCTTCAAAAGTTACAAGAGGTAGTTCACAAGTGAACTTTACATAGTCTTCAATTTAAGGCTTCTTCTATGACTTTGTGGGACTCAAGCCAATACTTAGGCTTGTCATAGACTTGCTCCAACAGCTCCCCCTCAAGCCAAGTATGCTTGAGGTCTTCAATCTTCCAAGATTACCCTGCAAACCAATCATAGCCTTGAATTTGCAAAGCTTTGTACCATCCAATGCTTTGGTTAGAATATCTGCATATTGTTGATGAGTGGACACATATGATATTTGAATCTCTTTGCTTAGAACCTTTTCTCGTACATAGTAATAATGAACTTCAATATGTTTAGTCCTTGCATGAAAAATAGGATTAGCAGCCAAATGAATAGAACTCATATTGTCACAAAAAATAGTTGGAGTTCCAAACTCCAATCCAAGATCTTTGAATAATGTCTTCATCCACATAGCTTCTTGTGTAGCTATGGCAAGACCTCTATATTCAGCTTCAGTAGAAGAGAGAGCAACTGTGGGTTGCTTCTTGGATGACCATGAAATAAGCTTTGAACCTGCAAAGGTAAGATAACCTGAAGTGCTCCTTCTATCTTCCTTGGAGCCAGCCCAATCTGCATCAGAAAATAGCTTCAAACCTAAATCAGATACATAAGGATAATAAAGTCCTTCATTTATGGTTCCTTTGAGATACTTGAGAATCCTTTTGGCAACATCCATATGTGGTTTCCTTGGTGTGTGCATAAATTGACTTAGCACACTCACACTGTAACATATATCTACTCTTGTCAATGTGGCATAGTTGAGACTACCCACTAGACTTTGATATGATGTGATGTCCTCTATGAGTTCACCTTCATGTGAGCTCAATTTGTGATTGACCTCCATTGGAGTACGTGCAATCTTACAATCTTCCATCTTGAATTTTGCCAACATGTCCTTAATGTACTTTCTTTGAGTGAGAAACAAACCATGATCTTTGTAGACAACTTCCAAACCTAGGAAGTAGGTAAGTGAACCCAAATCACTTATCTTGAACTCTTCTCTCATCTGATCTTTGATCTTCTTCATACCATCTGCATCATTTCCTGTCAATATAATATCATCTACATATACACATAGGTAGATGACCTCGGAATTACTCTTTTTAATAAAGAGTGAAGGATCTGCCTTGCTTGGTTGAAAGCCTTTGTCCTGCAAGAATGAAACAAGCCTGAAATTCCAAGCTCTTGGAGCTTGTTTGAGACCATACAATGCTTTGTTAAGTTTACACACATAATCAGGATAAACTTGGTTCTCAAAACCAGGTGGTTGTGCCATATATACCTCTTCTGTTATCCAACCATTCAAAAATGCATTCTTTACATCTAGTTGAAGTATCTTCCAATTCTTGGAAGAGGCAATACTAAGCAAAACCCTAATAGTAGGCATCTTTGCCACATGAGAGAAGGTCTCCTCATAATCAATTCCCTGAGTTTGTGCAAAGCATTTTGCCACAAGCCTTGCCTTATACCTGTTAATTGAACCATCAGAATTCTTCTTGAGTTTATAGACCCATCTTGAGCCTATTACCTTCATGGATGAAGTCTTGGGCACCAAATCCCAAGTGTTGTTTTCCTCAAGTGCTTCGATCTCTTCCTTCATTGCATGCTTCCATTCTGTTTTTGCTTTGGCCTCTTCGAATGATGATGGCTCCTCTTGGTTTATGTCCTGTGCTATGTAGATAGAATGTTTAGTTACTAATGAGGTGTCAAACCCATACCTTTCTGGTTTTTTCTTTTCCCTCATAGATCTTCTTAGGCCATGACGTGATGATTCTGCCTCATGTCCAAGTTCCTGCAATTTTGCTTTACCTTTAGACTTCCATGCTTTGATCTTTTCCATATGAGATACTTCATCATCCTCTGAGGTGTCTTGTTCTTCAATCTTCGGTTGTTCTCTACCAAGCTTTGGAAAATCTTCTTCAAGATTATATGGTAAATTGACCTTCCTGCATGAATCTTCATACCATGAATTGTTCTCATCAAAAACTACATCTCTGCTTACCAAGAATCCTTTGTTGGTAGGGTTCTATAACCTGTAGCCCTTTTGATTGTTGTCATATCCAATAAATACACACCTTTCTGCGTTTGGATCCATCTTGCCTCTAACCTGTGAAGGAACATGAGCAAAAGCAATACATCCAAAAATTTTACAACGATCTAAGCTTGGTCTTCTTGCATTCCAAGCCTCATATGCAGTCATCCCTTTAAGGGATTTTGAAGGCAACCTGTTAATCAAGTAAGTGGCTGTAGATACAGCCTCATCCCATAAGTAATTAGGTAAATGCTTTTCATTTAACATAGACCTTGCAGCTTCAATAATTGTCCTATTCTTCCTTTCTGCCACTCCATTTTGCTCAGGACGAGTACGATATGACAGAGGTGCATCTAATTTGTTGTCACGCAAAGTCTGCACAACCATTTTGGCATAGTTTTTGCCTGCTCAATATCAGCTCTCTCATCAACTAGTGCATCATGTAAATCTGCATCAGAAATGGAATGATCTACATCATCACATGAAACCTGCAAAGGCTTAGAAGTTGCCTCATTGGGACCAGCACTAGACTGTCCACCTGTAAAAAGAGGCAGAAAAGTATCATACATGTCTTTGGAGCTAACACATGTCTCCTTAGTACATGAAAGCAATGGCTGAATAACATCTTCCACAAAAACAACATCATGGCTAACTAGAATGTGTTTAGTCTATGGATGATACAGACGATACCTTTACATTCAGAACTGTACCAAAAAAAAAATACATTTTACTGCTTTATCATCCAATTTTCTGCAATGTTGTTCAGGCACTAATGCATATGCCAAACAACCAAAAACACGCAGATGAGCAACAGATGGCTTGCGATCATGCCAAGCCTCATATGGAGTGATAGACTACAGCGTTTTAGTGGGACACGTGTTCAGTACATATGCTACACACATGACAGCCTCAAGCGAGAAACTATGTGGTAAAGCCTGACTCTTGACCATACACCTCGCCATCTCCATGAGTGACCTGTTCTTTCGTTTAGTAACTCCATTCAGTTGAGGTATATAAGGCACTATACACTAGTGTTTTATCCCACGTTCAGTCATAAATACATTAAAATCAGAAGACATATATTCCCTCCCTTGATCAGAGCGGAGGGTGCCCATTTTACATGCTGACAGGTTTTTCAGCCAAAACCAAAAACTGTTTGAAGCACATGAACACTTCAGACTTTGCCTTCAATGGATATACCCAGGCATGCCTGGAAAAATCATCAATGAAAGTCATGAAGTAAAGATAACTCCCAAAAGAAGGTGTCTGCATAGGACCACAGACATCAATATGTACAAGCTACAATTTCTGAGTAGCCCGAACTGAACCATCTTTTGGAAAGGGAGAACGCTGCATTTTTCCCAAAATACAGCCATCACAAACATGTTTTCCAGGTGCCTCAAGTTTGGGCAAGGAGGACACCATTTCAGATTTCTGCAGGCATAGCAAACTAGCAAAATTCAGATGACCAAAGTGTCCATGCCAGAGCTTTGCATCTGACATAGCCTGAGAATCATTTACTGCACATGCCAAATCATTTACAGACCTTTCATAGTCTATGAGCTTATACAGGCCACGACATAAAATGCCAGAAGCAATAATCACATCGCCATTTGACATATCATGAATTGTACACCTGTCATCAACAAATTTCACAACCAAGCCAATCTTGGCTAATGCAGAAACTGATAACAGGTTCTTCTTGATCCCTGGCACAAATAAAGAATCTGACAAAGTGAAAGAACTACCATCAGCAGTAGTCAAAATGATCTTACCAACTCCCATAACAGGATAAGAGGAGTTGTTGGCGCATGTAACAATATTCCTTGTAGGGGCAGGCTCGAGTGAAGAGAAGAAACTGCGTTGTGAGGTAATGTATTTGGTCGCCCCACTATCAAAATACTGGCAAACATCTGAGTCTACAGCAGACATGCACTGCTCATGAGAAGATGGGTCAAAACTGCAGACAGTAGTAAACGCCCATTCTTCTTCCTACACAAGATTAGCAGACTCTGTTTTGGGTGTAGAGGCCTCTGCAACAACCATTCTAGCCTCTTTCTTCTTTGCCTCTTTAGCAGCCAATTTTGGATAGTTCTTTATGATATGATCATTCCCTTTATAGTACTTACAAAACGATTTCTCCTTTTTTTATTTCTTCTCATCTTTATCTTCCTTCTTTGAATGTGCAGAATTAGCACATTTCTGCTTACTAGTTGAAGAGCTCCATTTACCTTTGCCCTTCTGACTAGCTGGGAAAGCTTGATCTGCAACTCGCATAATGGACCTGTTCTGCTTGGACTAATCTTCCTGCAACAGAACGGAGACTAACTCCTCAAATGTTAAGGCATTTAGATTGCCTTTCATCATCAACCGAAGAGTAGAAGCAAAACTTTGATATGAATCAGGAAGACCATTCAGAACGGTCTACACAAGTGAGCTATCTGGTATAACCGTGCTCACTCTCCAACTGTTTTCGTAGGTAAGCAACATGAGCCTCATTCCTAGCTTGGTACAATGTGGTAAGTGTATCCCAAGCATCCTTAGTTGTTCTGCAAGAGTGAATGTGAGGAATAATGGCATGTTTGACAGATAAAGCTGTTGGAGAAACAATCACTAATTGGACATATATTTGAAGGTCAAAGCTTTAGAAGAAAACCATATGCCTATGTGAAGGGACAAATTCACAAGTGTATTATATTTGTAAAGTTAGTTCACTTTAGTTCTAGAAGTTTTTTAAAAAGTCACAGGAATGAGAAAATCTATATAAGTTAGTTTGCATCAACTGACACGAGAGAGAGAGAGAAAAGAGGGAAGACAATGATAGAGTGAGTTAGAGTTCAGTTTGTATGACTGAGTATAGTCGGGCTTCTCTGAGCGAGAAAGCACTTGTAAGCTTTTGAGTTTTTATAGTTATGACAAGAACTAGTTAAAGTTCTGTGTATAAGTCTTCTTCCTCCATCTCCAGTGTTTGTCTTCTGTGTAATGATTTGAAAGGTTGAAGTTTTCCAAGCAAGTCGATGCCTGGCATCGAATGTATGTTGAAAGGTTGAGTTTTATGCGAGAAGTCGATGCCTGGCATCGAATCCTAGCTGATAAGTCCTTATCTTCATATGTGACTTTTATCTACTGATGAAACTTCTTAAAATCATGAGCTTTGTGGAGCAATTCAATGCCTGGCATCGAGTTTCAGCATAAAGTCGATGTCCGACATTGACTTCCTACATACAAGTGGTCTTCTTCATGTGTGTGTTCAAGAGGCTATTTTTGGTGCAGAAAAAGAGGCTGAAAAAGCTCAAAGTGATGCTTGGCATCGACTTTGGTTGCAATTCGATGCTAGGCATCGAATTTTTATTTTTAGACAGCGAAATTTACTCAAACAGGTAAAATTTCTAGTTTTGGAAGGTCATACACGGTCATCTTGTGAGGGCCATAACTTGAGTTCTAGAGATCCCTTTCATGCATATGATAGCTTCTTGGAAAGCTCTACTCTTCTAGTTTCAGCCTATAAAAGATCTTGCAGAAATAATATTTGAGCTAAGAGAAATTATCAAAATACTGAAGGTATGTCATTTTAGTGACTAGAAAAATCTAAAGAAGCAAAGTTCTTGGTTTCGGCTATCATTTCTCAAAGTTTGGAGTGGCAATGAGTTAATGGTGACCATAGAGGTGTTCTAGTGTCACATTAATTCATTTCTTGTGGTGTTTTACACATCAACAAGTGGTATCAGAGTAGAAAGGTCCTAAAGAGCAGAAGGCGGCAAAGGTACGAGAAGTTTTGGAAAGTTTTCCATTAAAGTTTGAAAGGTGAAGCATTTGAAGACACAAGGCATCAAAGGATTACTTTCGAAGTATCCTCATACACAAAGAACTTAAAAAGGTATTATCCTTTATCCTTTAAGCTCACAGGTTGCAACAGAAGGGAAGGAGTATGGCAGATCATATCTCCATTGACAAACTAGACAGAGATAATTACCCCGCATGGGTAATGAGAATGGAAGCCTTACTTATGAGTAAGGATCTCATGGTATATGTAACAAGTGAAGAAGAGAAGCCAGTATTTGAAGATGAAAGCCGACCAAAGAAAGAAGAACTTGATGTTTTAAAGCATTGGCAAAAGAAGGATGCAAGTGCAAAAGCCTACATCTACAACACAATCTCTGATCATTTGCTACCACACATCACAGGATTGGAATCATCTGAAGATATATGGAATGCATTGGAGTATCATTTCCAAAGCACTACTAAAGCACGGAAAGCAAGTCTATGGTCAGAGTTTACAACATTCAAGAAGAAGCCAAGTCAAAGTATTAGTGATTATGTCACTAAGATGAAGGATCTAGCAGATAGTCTTGGATCCATAGATGAAGATATTGAGGATCACAAGTTGATTGCTCAATTACTTGTAGGTTTGAGAGGGGATGAAAGGTGGAAACCTTTTGTCTTGTCAACAAAACTTTCATTAAATCATTATGTTCCAGATTTGAATCAATTACTTGGTTTGATGCTCACATATGAGCAAGACTTGAAGGGAGATGGAGATAAAGGACAAAGTTCTGCAATGTACATGAAGAACAAGAAGAAGGGAGATAAAGGTAAAGCAAAAGATGAAGAGGAATCGACTTCTCAATTTTATTATGCAAGAGGTAAAGGCAATGGCAGAGGAAGAGCAAGAGGTTTTGGAAGAGGAAGAGGTAATCAGAATAACAACAAAAAGGCTTGCTGGATCTGTGGATTGAGTAATCATTTGGCTCATGACTGTTGGCACAACCAACAAGGATCAAACCAGAATCAAAACAACAATAGTAGAGGTCGAGGTGGAAGATATCAAAGTAATTTTCAAAGAGGTAGACAAAATCCAAGAGGAGGCTATGGTAGAGGTGGAGGAAGAAGTTGGGGACAGAATCAATCTTACAACACCACCTACTACAATTATGCAAATGACACACAAAATGAAAGTCATACATCATTGATGATGAATTCAATCAGTACATCATACAAAGAAGATCTAAAGGTATTTTACATTGACTCTGGATGTTCTAATCATTTGTCAGGAAACATAGAATTGATGTCAGAATTGGAAAAAGGCATTTCTAGCCATAGTGTTCAAACAGGTGATAATACCAGACATAGTGTACATTCAATTGGAAAAGTGAAATGCAAGAATGGAGCAGATTTGCTAACCAATGTTTTGTATGTTCCTACAATACCTAAAAACTTGATTAGTGTGGGACAGATAGTTGAAAAAGGTTTTCAAGTCAGGTTTAGAAATGAAGGAGTATTTGTTGAAGATCTAGAGAATGGATATAATCAGATTGTCTCTGGTAAGAAAGAAGGTAGACTCTTTACTTTAAGAGTACAAGGGAACATTGGTCAAGCTTTGCTCACACATGGTGAAGGAGTGATTACAGAACTTGATCTCTGGCATAAGAGATTAGGTCACTTCAATGAAAGAGGAATTAAAGCTATGGTTGCTAATCAGTCTGTACTAGGATTACCAAATGTGCAGAGTCAACATATGGTTTATAAATGTGAAGCATGTCAAATGGGAAAAGCACACAGGTTACCATTTCAAAAGAAAGGATTCAAACATGATGGATTACTTGAGCTCATTCATACAGATGTATGGGGACCAACAAAACAAGGATCTATCAGTGGCTCAAGGTACTATGTTCTTTCATTGATGATGCTACAAGATGGATAACTTTATATGTTTTGAAGGAAAGATCAGAAGTGTTTGGAGCCTTCAAGCATTTTCATGCATATGTAGAGAGAGTCACAGGTCAAAAGCTTAAAAGACTGAGGTCTGATGGAGGGGGACAATACTTCTCCCAAGAGTTCAATGATTATCTTTGGAATGCAGGTATTAAGAGAGAAATAACTTGCAGGTATACACCACAACAAAATGGTGTAGCAGAAAGAAGGAACAGGACTTTGGTTGAGTTTGCTAGAGCTATGCTAAAGGAGAAGAATTGTCCAAATTATCTTTGGGCTGAGGCTGTAAATACAGCTACATATCTTGTGAATAGATTACCATGTGCATCTCTAAATGGAATGACTCCATATGAAGCTTGGTGGGGTAAGAAACCAACGCTAGATCATTGTAGAGTGTTTGGATCAATTGCATATGCTTATGTGCCATCACAGCTTAGGCATAAACTTGAACCAAAGGCAGAAAAATATGTGTTCATTGGTTATGATGAAAAGCAGATGGGTTAACCAAACAATTTCTTGTTTCTAGAGATGTTACATTTGATGAACAGAAAAGTTGGTATGTAGATCAAAGTCATACAGCTGAAGAATTTGAAGAAGAGGTAAGAAGATGTGAGAAAGGAAAATCAATTGTGCAGGTGAATAGAGATGAAGACTATATGCAAGCAAGTACGGGATTAACAAGAAGGAATGAAGAAGCTCCTATATTTGATGAAGATGTGTATCCGGACACTTATGAAGAATGTGAACCAAGAAGGTCAAGCAAGACTAGAAGACAACCAGAAAGGTATTCTTATGATACTTCTTACATAACTCAGAAGAACTATGCATATATGGTCAAAGATGATGAAGAACCTCAAAACTATGATTAAGCTAAAGGTAAGAAGAAATGGGAAGAAGCAATGAAGGAAGAGTTCAATGCACTGGAGGAGAACAAGACATGGGAACTTGTTCCTAAACCTAATGGTAAGAAAGTAATTGGAAATAAATGGGTTTATAAAGTGAAGAATCTTGCAGATGGAAGTATAGCCAGATACAAAGCTAGACTAGTGGTGAAAGGCTATGCCCAAACCTATGGCATAGATTATGATGAGACATTCAGTCCTGTAGCTAAGATGTCAACTATAAGGACAATTATTGCTATTGCAGCTTCAAAAGGATGGACCCTAAGTCAATTGGATATAAAGAATGCATTCTTGAATGGATACATATCAGATGAGATATACATGGAACAACCTCAAGGGTTTACAGATTCCAGGTATCCAAATTTTGTTTGCAGGTTGAGAAGAGCACTCTACGGATTGAAGCAAGCTTCAAGAGCATGGAACTATAGACTGGTGAAGTATCTGAATGAACTCGGATGTCAAAGTTCAAAAGCAGATCCAAGTCTACTCATCAAAAGAACAGAGGAAGGTACAATCTACATTTGTATTTATGTAGATGACATTATAATCACAGGTACTTCAGATGAAGGAATCAAGGAGGTAAAGAGATTACTTGAAAAAGAATTCAAGATCAGTGACCTAGGAAAGTTGTCATACTTTCTTGGAATGGAAGTCACTTATACAGATCATGGCATATATGTATCACAAGAAAGGTATCTTCTGAATCTATTGAAGAAGTTTGATATGGAAAATTGCAGAGAACCTTCAACTCCACTTGAAGTTAATCACAAGCTCAGTAAATATGATGGTGCAGAATACAAAGATATGAGGAAGTATCAATCTCTTGTGGGTAGTTTGATTTATGCTACACTAACAAGACCTGATCTTAGTTATGCAGTGGGAGGTTTGTCACAATTCATGCATTGTCCAAAGGACCCACATTGGATTGCAGGTCAAAGAGTTCTCAGATATATCGAACGAACTATAAAGGAAGGATTATATTATCGTTTTACATCAGATTTGAAGTTGAGAGCCTATAGTGACTCAGACAAGGCAGGTAACCAGGATGACAGAAGATCAACTCATGGCTACATTATATACATTGGTGATAAGCTTGTAAGTTGGTGTTCAAAGAAACAACATACAGTAGCATTATCATCAACTGAAGTAGAGTACAAAGGACTTGTGGAAGTAGCTAAGGAGGTCATATGGATGCAGACATTGTTCAAAAGCTTAGGCATTGATCAAGGTACACCTACAATACATGGAGATAATATGAGTTCACTTTATCTTGCAGCAAATCCAGTTTTTCATGCCAGGACAAAGCACATAGAGATACATTATCATTTTCTCAGAGAAAAGGTAATGGAGAAGGAGATTGAAGTGGAGTACATTTCTACTAAAGATCAGATAGCAGACATAATGACAAAGAGCTTGGATGGTGTGAAGACTAGCAGATTCAAAAGCATGGCAGGAGTAAAAGGAAAAGAAGATGATATGAAGAAACAGAGAATGTCAAATAGTGATTGAGGGGGAGCTGTTGGAGAAACAATCACTAATTGGACATATATTTGAAGGTCAAAGCTTTAGAAGAAAACCATATGCCTATGTGAAGGGACAAATTCACAAGTGTATTATATTTGTAAAGTTAGTTCACTTTAGTTCTAGAAGTTTTTTAAAAAGTCACGGGAATGAGAAAATCTATATAAGTTAGTTTGTATCAACTGACGCGAGAGAGAGAAAAAAGAGGGAAGACAATGATAGAGTGAGTTAGAGTTCAGTTTGTATGACTGAGTATAGTCGGGCTTCTCTGAGCAAGAAAGCACTTGTAAGCTTCTGAGTTTTTATAGTTATGACAAGAACTAGTTAAAGTTCTGTGTATAAGTCTTCTTCCTCCATCTCCAGTGTTTGTCTTCTGTGTAATGATTTGAAAGGTTGAAGTTTTCCAAGCAAGTCGATGTCGGGCATCGAATGTATGTTGAAAGGTTGAGTTTTATGCGAGAAGTCGATGCCTGGCATCGAATCCTAGCTAATAATTCCTTATCTTCATATCTAACTTTTATCTACTGATGAAACTTCTTAAAATCATGAGGTTTGTGGAGAAACTTGATGCCTGGCATCAAGTTTCAGCATAAAATCGATGCCCGGCATCGACTTCCTACATACAAGTGGTCTTCTTCATGTGTGTGTTCAAGAGGCTATTTCTGGTGCAGAAAAAGAGGCTGAAAAAGCTCAAAGTCGATGCCCGACATCGACTTTGGTTGCAATTTGATGCTAGGCATTGAATTTTTATTTTTAGACAGCGAAATTTACGAAAACAGACAAAATTTCCAATTTTGGAAGGTCATACAGGGTCATCTTGTGAGGGCCATAACTTGAGTTCTAGAAATCCGTCTCATGCATAGGATAGCTTGTTGGAAAGCTCTACTCTTCTAGTTTTAGCTTATAAAAGATCATGGAGAAATAGTATTTGAGCTAAGAGAAATTAGCAAAATACTGAAGGTATGTCATTTCAGTGACTAGAAAAATCTGAAGAAGCAAAGTTCTTGGTTTCGTTTATCATTTCTCAAAGTTTGGAGTGGCAATGAGTTAATGGTGACCATAGAGGTGTTCTAGTGTCACATTAATTCATTTCTTGTGGTGTTTTACACATCAACAAAAGCTATCAATGCATGTGCCTGGGCATCTCTGCCATCCCAGTGAATCTGCTCTGTAGTAGGTGCAACAAAAACCATAGCACGAACAGGAATATGCAGAATATCATTATCTTTGACACCTTCTGTATCAGCTTTAGTACTTGCAGTTGTAACAGTTGCAGGTGTGATAGGATGTTTTTCGACACCCTGCACAATGTTCCATAGTCCTTTTGCAACCAATACATGTCGCATCATATAAGCCCATAACGGGTAGTGATGGAGAGTGTTAATCTCCAAAAGAACAAGTTAACCTTGAATTTAGACCACCTCTATATCAAGATCAACTTTAGACTCCACCAAATTTAGAGGTCATTCACCAATCTATCAGAAAATTGATTATTCTGAAAAATTCAACTTCTCAGAAAAGTCTGCTGCAGATTAATCCTTAATTGATTAATCATTTGTGTAAAGTTTTTGATAAAACTTTGTAGACTACTTCGCCTTAAGGTTGCGCACCTTCTCCAACTTAAATCTCTGCAAATGGTTTAGTATACTCTGAGAAATCATACAAACAAGTTACCTATGTGTAACACACCTTCTCTGTAGTAGCGACTTTGACACCTGCAACTTCTTAGCTACAGCTCTCACAATGTCGAACCCGTTTGATCAAGATCTTTTAGCCATAGATGGCTTACCTTCCAACTTAGAGTTTAAGCCCTCACTTGTGTGAAACTTTACACCACACACTGAGTAATGTTCATTTCTCTGAACATGAAATCTGCGCCAGTTTTGTCGACTCTCAGAACATCATCACATATGAATGTTCCTAAACTAAATTCTCTCAACCTGATTGCAATTAGCCTCTCAAATTCTAGCCATAGATAGATTAGCTATGGACTTAGATACGTGCAAAAGGATTTCTCAAAAGATTAAACACAGAAGGAGAATGGGAGAGAAGATCGACGCGCCATATCTGAAATTTTCACTTATCTATATTCTTCATACATCTGATGGATGATTTGTACAATGTACATCACTAATTCCTCTCAACTCACTTCTCTATATCTCTCACCATTACAAACATGTACTTATATATATATACAAGTCCTAACTCGTAATTACTTCAAGTATATTGAAGTATCTTATAGAACTAATGTACATTTGATCAAAGAACTTTACTATTTGATTCTTTCCTTCAATTCATGACATTGATCTTCAATCTTCTCTTCATGTCTTTACTTCTACCCTTTGTATAATCACAATTTGTTGATTGTCTTGCTCCAACAGCTCCCCCTCAATCATCATTTTTGAGTGTCTGCATCCTTTTTACTCCTGCCATGTCTTTGAACTTCTGTAACTTTGGTCCATCTAAACTTTTTGTCATCATATCTGCAAGTTGATCTTTTGTAGGAGTGTGTATGACTTCAATCTCCTTATCAATGACCTTCTCTCTCAGAAAATGATATTGTATTTCAATATGCTTAGTTCTAGCATGAAACACAGGATTAGCTGCCAAGTATAGAGAACTCATATTGTCTCCACAAATAATAGGAATACTCTGAACAACATCAAAACTCTTCATAAGTGTCTTTAGCCATATTACCTCCTTTGCAGCTTCCACCATACCTTTGTATTCTACTTCTGTAGATGACAAAGCAACTGTATGTTGCTTCTTAGAACACCATGAAATCAATTTGTCTCCTACATAGCACAAATATCCATGGGTTGATCTTCTATCATCCACATTACCTGCCCAATCTGCATCACTATATATCTTCACTCTTGTATCAGAAGTAAATCCATAGTACAGCCCTTCTCTGAGTGTACCCTTGATGTACCTAAGTACTCTTTGTCCTGCAATCCAATGTTCCTTTCTAGGACAATGCATAAATTGTGAAAGCACACCAACTGCATATGACAAATCAGGCCTTGTTAATGTAGCATAAATCAAGCTACCAACCAAGCTTTGATAAAGCTTCATGTCTCTGAATTCTTCTCCTCCAAATCTAGACAATTTATGGTTCACTTCCAATGGTGTGGGTGCAACCCTACAATCTTCCATTTTAAATTTGGTTAGCAAATTTTTAAGATACCTTTCTTGGGTCACATATACTCCATGTTGAGTATAAGAAATCTCCATTCCCAAGAAGAATGACAAGTTCCCCAAATCACTGATTTTGAACTCTTTCTCCATCTGCTTCTTGATCATTTGTATTCCTTTATCATCTGTTCCTGTAAGTATTATGTCATCAACATAAATACAAACATAAATGAATCCATCTTCACTTGCTTTGACTAGCAAGCTACTATCTACCTTTGATGCTTGAAATCCAAGATCCTTCAAGAACTTTACAAGCCTATAATTCCATGCCCTTGGGGCCTGCTTTAATCCATACAAAGCTCTCTTGAGCTTACACACATAATTTGGATTCACTTGATCTTTGAACCCATCTGGTTGCTCCATGTAAACTTCATCTGAAATATAACCATTCAAAAAATCATTTTTAACATCTAATTGAGATAACTTCCAACCTTTGCAAGCAGCAATTGCTATGAGAGTTCTGATTGTTGTCATCTTTGCCACAGGACTATAAGTCTCATCATAGTCCACTCCATATGTCTGTGCATATCCTTTCACAACAAGTCTAGCTTTGTACCTAGACACACTTCCATCTGCAAATCTTTTTGTTTTGTAAACCCACTTACATCCAATAATTTTCTGGCTATTAGGTTTAGGAACCAGATCCCAAGTTTGATTCTCTATCAATGCATCATACTCCTCTTGCATGGCTTCTTCCCAATTTCTCTTGCCTTTGGCTTCATCATATGTAGATGGATCTTCATCTGCTTTTACCAAATAAGCATAATCTTTAGTAGTCAAGAATGAGGTGTCATAGCTATACCTTGTAGGTTGCCATTTGTGCCTAGATGACCTCCTAACTTCTGCACTTCTTGAAGTCTTTGGTTCGTCACATTCTGGATCAAACCTTGGCCTCTCTTCAACTTCAACCTGTACTTCATTATTCTCATTTTCATCAAGTAATTGAATCTTTGCTTTACCTTTCCTTTGATCCACTACTTCTTCAACATCTGCATGTACATTATATTTACCTGCATACCAAGTACCTTGCTCATCAAATGTAACATCCTTGGATACAAGGAATTGCTTTGTGGATGGACTCCACAACCTGAGTGTGAGTGTGCTAAGTCAATTTATGCACACACCAAGGAAACCACATATGGATGCTGCCAAAAGGATTCTCAAGTATCTCAAAGGAACCATAAATGAAGGACTTTATTATCCTTATGTATCTGATTTAGGTTTGAAGCTATTTTCTGATGCAGATTGGGCTGGCTCCAAAGAAGATAGAAGAAGCACTTTAGGTTATCTTACCTTTGCAGGTTCAAAGCTTATTTCATGGTCATCCAAGAAGCAACCCACAGTTGCTCTCTCTTCTACTGAAGCTGAATATAGAGGTCTTGCCATAGCTACACAAGAAGCTATGTGGATGACATTATTCAAAGATCTTGGATTGGAGTTTGGAACTCCAACTATTTTTGGTGACAATATGAGTTCTATTCATTTGGCTGCTAATCCTATTTTTCATGCAAGGACTAAACATATTGAAGTTCATTATCACTATGTACGAGAGAAGGTTCTAAGCAAAGAGATTCAAATATCATATGTGTCCACTCATCAACAATGTGCAGATATTCTAACCAAAGCATTGGATGGTACAAAGCTTTGCAAATTCAAGGCTATGATTGGTTTGCAGGTAATCTTGGAGGATTGAAGACCTCAAGCATACTTGGCTTGAGGGGGAGCTGTTGGAGCAAGTCTATGACAAGCCTAAGTATTGGCTTGAGTCCCACAAAGTCATAAAAGAAGCCTTAAATTGAAGACTATGTAAAGTTCACTTGTGAACTACCTCTTGTAACTTTTGAAGAGTTTACTTAATGTAAAAGTAAGAGAATCTTAAGTGGTTGAGTCCACTTGATCAAGAATGGAAAGAGGAGCCACGAATTCGTGATTTGTGGTAGGTAGAGAATCAAATCAATCATTGATTGATTGGAGAGTGATTGAGGGAAGTTAGCCTCCCAAACTCAACTATAAATAGATGGCAGTTTTAGTTGTGGTTAGAGAGACCTATGTGAAGACCTCCAAGAGCTGAGCTTTATGCCATATCAAGGTGTGATTACAAGGCACACATATGTATCAGTAAGTCATTGTATTGTACAAGCAATATACTTTCATTTTCATGATTATTTGGTTCCATCTTTCCATGTTCTTGTGAAGTGTACTACTCACTGCCATTACTCTCAGTTTTCTCAGTCAACTTGCAGAGATGTTTTCTATGAGCTTGGTGCATCATTTTCAGTGATTTAACTTGGTAAAGTTAGCTATATAAGTCTACTATATGCTCACAAATTTTCATGTCATTTGGATGTTGCAATCTTCAGTTATGTTCATTTGAAGTCAACAGGGTCTGTTCATCTTCACTTCTCTGTCAGGTACCCGACTTTTTCACTCATCTTGTCAGAGCCATTTCTCAGTGGTTACTTATCCAAATTCCGTGATTTAAAACTTCTTGGATTCAGATTACTGTCTAGTATAACCATACAAATTTTCATAATCATTGGATTTCTAAATTTTGAGTTATGTTGATTTTTCGGCTCACTGGTCTATTTCTGTAGCAGCCCGTGAAAATCGGGATGATGTCATCACTTGTTAAAACTCATTCTCAGTGTGTGGTTCATTATTTTTTATGAGATTACTCTTGAAAGTTAGCTCTTTAAGTTACCTAGACTTCCCCAAGAGGAATTAAGCTAATTGCTGCTGTGCTCAGAGAATTATGTAAAACGCTGGACAGGTGTATGAACCAAGAATAGCAAGTTTTCACCTCTGAGCTAACTCCAACTTATCTGTTTTGATCTATCTTTTTGAGAGTGATCTTCCAAGGTACATAGGGTGTCTAATACATCCATTGGCAAGCTAAAAGGGCCCACCATATACTCCTGGAGTTCAATTGGCTGGTGTAGATCAAGGATTTTGCAACACCTCTTCATCTTCAAGCACATACCTATCCATCTCTTCACAAAAAGTACTTCTAATTATTGTATTTGTAGGTAGAAAAATTCTGATGCACCCTCTTCATGTTGATTCAATGGCTTGCCTCTGTGCACCCTTGCACTCTAGCCCCCTCTCAAGATGAAGCATTGATCACTCCTATAGTGACGACCTGTAGTTCCTCTTTAGTACCTATTGATATATTTAGGTAGTGATCTGTGTGAACACACTAGGACCGCCGGGGCACTTTTTTCCCTCTTTAGGAGGTTTTTTTCCCCCGGCTTCAATATACACATATTGCCCTAATGGGCTACTTATCTTTGTACATTCTCTAGTAATACATTCAGTATTGTGTTTGTGCTCCAAGCTTCTTTCTTCTTCCTTGTGCTGTTCGCGTGCTCTTGCAGACATCTAACTCCAACAATTGGTATTAGAGCAGGTCGTCGCCTCATCTAGGGTGCCGTCGACACTCCTCTGTTTGCAGTCTCAGAATCGCACAAATTTTGGTGAGCATACTCAGCTCGTTTCGGCCTCCGAATGCACTATTGCAGTGCTTGTGCAGGCTATTTCGTTTTTTTGTGCCAAAGGTATATACCAGTTTCTGTTCGCCAGTTTAAGTGTCTTGAAGTCTGCTACAGGTCTAGCAAAACTCGTCTGGGCAGTTCTGCTCAACTTTTTGAGATACACTCAATTTTTTGCATCAAGGTATTTTAGTCACCGGCCATGGCTGAAAGCAGTGATATATTCCGGATGTTGGCTGTTGAGGATAAGTTGGATGGTACCAACTATCCATTATGGGCTTATAAGATGTGACATGTTTTGGTTGCAAAAGGATTATGGAACATTGTGCAGGGTGTTGAAAGACGTCTTGTTACACCTCTAACGACAGGTACTGCAAATACAGGTGCTGGGGCTAATGAAGATGGTGTCGAAGATGATATTCCGCAGATTCCTGTTCGTGTTGCTGTTTCTGTTGCACCTACTGTAGTGAAAATTCGTTGGGATGGCAAAGATGCCCAGGCACATGCATTGATAGCTTTGTCTATCAAACGTGCCATTATTCCTCATATTCGCTCTTGTAGAACAGTTAGGGATGCTTGGGATACACTTACCACATTGTACCAAGCTAAGAATGAGGCTCGTGTTGCTTACCTCCAAAAACAGTTGGAGAGTGAGCACATGAATGAAGGTGATTCTATGGATAGTTTCCTAACGAAGATCAAAGATTTGAAGGAACAGTTGATTTCTGCTAATGAGGTTATACCAGATAGCTCACTTGTGCAGACCGTTCTGAATGGTCTTCCTGATTCATATCAGAGTTTTGCTTCTACTCTTCGGTTGATGATGAAAGGCAATCCAAATGCCTTATCATTTGAGGAGTTAGTCTCTGTTCTGTTGCAAGAAGATAAGTCCAGGCAGAACAGGTCCATTATGCGTGTTGCAGATCAAGCTTTCCTGGCTAGTCAGAAGGGCAAAGGAAAATGGAGCTCTTCTACTAGTAAGCAGAAATCTGCAAATGCTGCACATTCGAAGAACCAGGATAAAGATGAGAAGAAATCAGAAAAGCAGAAATTGTTTTGCAAGTACTGTAAAGGAAATGATCATATCATAAAGAACTGTCCAAAACTGGCTGCAAAAGAGGCAAAGAAAAAGGAGGCCGGAATGGTTGTTGCAGAAGCCTCTACCCCAAAAACAGAGTCTGCTAATCTTGTGTAGGAAGAAGAATGGGTGTTTACTACTGTTTGCAGTTTTGACCCATCTTCTCATGAACAGTGCATGTCTGCAGTGGACTCAGATGTTTGGTACTTTGACAGTGGGGCGACCAAACATATTACCTCGCAGCGTAGTTTCTTCTCTTCACTCGAGCCTGCCCCTACAGGGAATACTGTCACATGCGCCAACAACTACTCTTATCCTGTTATGGGAGGTGGAAGATCATTCTGACTACTGCTGATGGTAGTTCTTTCACCTTGTTAGATGCCTTATTTGTGCCAGGGATCAAGAAGAATCTGTTATCAGTTTCTGCATTAGCCAAGATTGGCTTGGTTGTGAAATTCGTTGATGATAAGTGTACAGTTCATGATCTATCAAATGGCGATGTGATTATTGCTTCGGGCATTTTATGTCGTGGGCTGTATAAGCTCATAGACTATGAAAGATCTGTGAATGATTTAGCATGTGCAGTTCATGATTTTGAGGCTATGTCAGATGCAAAGCTTTGGCATGCACGCTTTGGTCATCTGAATTTTGCTAGTTTGCTACGCCTATAGAAATATGATATGGTGTCTTCTTTGCCCAAGCTTGAGGCACCTGGAAAACATGTATGTGAAGGCTCTATTTTGGGCAAAATGCAGCGTTCCTCTTTTCCAAAAGATGGTTCAGATCGGGCTACGCAGAAATTGCAGCTTGTACATAGCGATGTCTGTGGTCCTATGCAGACACCCTCTTTTGGGAATTACCTTTACTTCGTGACTTCCATTGATGATTTTTCCAGGCATGCATGGGTATATCCACTCAAAGCAAAGTCCGAAGTGTTCATCTGCTTTAAACAGTTTTTGGTTTTGACTGAAAATCTGTCAACACGTAAAATGGGCACCCTCCGTTCTGATCGAGGGGGGGGAATATATGTCTTCTGATTTTAATGCATTTCTGGCTGAACGTGGGATAAAACACCAGTGTACAGTGCCGTATACACTTCAACAGAATGGAGTTGCTGAACGAAAGAACAGGTCACTCATGGAGATGGTGAGGTGCATGGTCAAGAGTCAGGCTTTACCACATAGTTTCTGGCTTGAGGCTGTCATGTGTGCAGCTTATGTACTGAACAGGTGTCCCACTAAAGTGCTGTAGTCTATCACTCCATATGAGGCTTGGCATGACCGCAAGCCATCTGTTTCTCATCTGCGTGTTTTTGGTTGTTTGGCATATGCATTAGTGCTTGAACAGCATCGCAAAAAATTGGATGATAAGGCAGTAAAATGTATTTTTGTTGGGTACAGTTCTGAAAGTAAAGGCTATCGTCTATATCATCCACAGACTAAATGCATTCTGGTTAGCCGTGATGTTTTCTTTGTGGAAGATGCTATTCAGCCATTGCTTTCATGTACTAAGGAGACATCTGTTAGCTCCAAAGACATGTATGATACGTTGATGCCTCTTTTTACAGGTGGACAGTCTAGTGCTGGTCCTAATGAGGCAACTTCTCAGCCTTTGCAGGTTTCATACGATGATGTAGATCATTCTATTTGATGCAGATTTACATGATGCACTTGTTGATGAGAGAGCTGATATTGAGTAGGCAAAAACTATGCCAAAATGGCTGGTGCAGACTTTGTGTGACAACAAATTAGATGCACCTTTGTCATATCGTACTCATTCAGGCTCTCATAGTGCCTCCTTTGCATCAAATTGGTATGATATGGCTGCGTCTAGTCTCTGTGATGAGAATGAGTCTGTTTCTTTTGATGAAGCATAGAATTCAGAAAATTGGATGGCTGCCATGCAATCTGAATATGATGCTATAATGAAGAATGGTACATGTTCTTTATGTGACTTGCCTCCTGGCAAGAAGGCCATTGGCACTAAGTGGGTATACAAGCTGAAGCGTAAACCTGATGGTACTGTTGACAGGTATAAGGCTAGGCTTGTTGCAAAGGGTTATGCGCAGGAAAGAGGCATTGATTTTGATGAGACCTTTGCACCTACATGCCGTATGACTATTGTTCGGAGCATTTGTGCACTTGCAGCCCATCATGGTTGGAATGTACATCAGTTGGACATTAAAACAACATTTCTGAATGGTGACTTGCATGAAGAAGTGTACGTTTTTTAGCCCCGTGGCTTTGTGCAGAAAGGGCATGAAAACCAGGTGTGCAGGTTAAAGAAGGCATTATATGGTTTAAAGCAAGCACCACGTGCTTGGTATGAGAAGATACATGCCTATCTGGTTGCACATGGTTTTGTGAACATTCCAACTGAAAGCACCTTATATGTTAAGCGTGCTAATGATGTGCTTCTGATCATTGTTGTCTATGTTGATGACATGCTGCTCACTGGTCCTATTGAGAAGCATATTGCTGATTTCAAGGCTGATTTGCATGCCTCGTTTGAGATGCCTGATTTGGGGCATTTGCATCACTATTTGGGCATTCAGTTTATGCAAGTTTATGGTGGAATGGTTGTGTCAAACGAAATATATTGACACATTATTGTAGTGTTTTGGCCTTGAAGACTGTAAGCCTATTGCCACTCCTATGGAGACAGGTTTACCATTGAGTCTTCATGATGTTGGAGATGCATTTGATGTTGTTCTCTATCAGCAGGCTGTTGGATGCTTGATTTACTTATGCATTACTCGGCTAGATATTCAATTTGCTGTCTCACAGATGAGCAGGTTTATGCATTGCCCAGGAGTCATGCATTGGAAGGCGGTTAAGCGCATCTTTCACTACTTGAGTGGTACTCGGCTACTTGGGTTGTTTTATCCCAAGGGGGGATCACTACTGCCAGATTTGCATGCTTTTCTTGACTTAGATTGGGCTAGTTGCTATGACACTCGTGTGTCCACCAATGGTTTTTGCTTCATGCTTGGTAGCTCATGTATATCTTGGTTGAGCAAGAAGCAGCCTACTGTGGCCACTTCCAGTTGTGAGGCTGAGTGTAGGGCAACTTTCACAGCGACTGTTGAGTGTGTGTGGCTCAGACGCCTTATGGCTGATTTGGGTGTTGGCCAGTCTTCTGCCACCACCATCTTCACTGACAGTCAGAGCGCATTGGCAGTTGCGAGGAACCCTGTGTTCCATGCTCGCACTAAGCACATTGAGGTGCATTATCACTATGTCAGGGAGAGGTTCTCTGCTGGGGAGATCAGCTTGGCATATGTGCCCACGTAGGAGAACATTGCAGATCTTTTCACAAAAGCTCTGCCTAGGGAGAAGTTTGAAGCTTTCCGCAAAGGTTTGGGCTTACT